>BSBK01009974.1:0-543553 GCA_027943335.1 Chamaecyparis obtusa
TTCAAAATGGTTAGAAAATTCAATATGTACCCTACAACAACAAGTTGTGCATGTGTGATTTATCTTGACATAAAAAGGTTTACACATTTCAAAATATCTCTGACTAATTTTAATTTGAGGATACGTTTGCATAAATTTTCCAAAGAATTGTGTTTGAGTTGAATCCAAAAAATGTTTTGGATGTGGAACACGAATTCGACTACCAATCCTCCTTCTTACAATATCTCTTTGATTAGGAGATACCCGTGTATTATTCTTCCAAAATTCTTCAATCAAGGATTTCAAAGCTTCAACAATTGCTTTATCTTTTCACGGTAGTCTACCGGAAAATGCTCATAACTCATTGCTATTTGGATCTTCCACTCTTTGACGCCTTCTCAAGGCTCTCATTAGAGACTTTCTACTTATTTTCAATGTTTTGCTTGTCTTTCTAATGAGTGGAGATTTCTTTATTTGAGTGCTTACTATCGTTGATGTAAGTACACATTGTGTGACATTACTATCTTTCATGCATGATGTAGAACCCACACTCTCATATGCAGTCATTAGATTCTTTACAATAGATTTTTCACTTGACTCGTCTGTCGTTCTTAGCCCAAGAATCTTCATGATGGGCCTAAATTTCAGATTTCTCATCATTTCAACAAATAGTTGACATCTTCCTGTCATGTTTAAATTCTCAAAAAATGATCTCCAAATACGATTAACATTTATTTGACAAGTACATGCAGGAATCTTGTCGGGCATTGCTTGCAAAATGTTAGTATCAATATCAATCAAATATTTTGGTTTTCTATATTTAATAATTCTAGGAGCATCAAAAATGTTATGTGTGAATTGCGTACCATCTTGAGTGCCTTCAACATGAGACGATGTTGTGCCCACACCTTCGGAAGTAGACAATGATGTACCTTCAACATGATCGAAGAGTGTGCCCACACCTTCAGAAGTAGACAATGGTGTGCCTTCAACATGAAACATTGGTGTGCCTCCACCTTCGAAAGTAGACAATGGTGTGCCTTCAACATGATACATTGGTGTGCCTCGAACATTGGATGATGATGTCTCTTGAACTTGGGAACTTGTAGATGATGTCCTCGCATCTTCATAATTCAATTGTCTTGTTGCATGCAAGTTTCTCATTCGTTGCATTTTTTATTCCAATTCTAATTCTCTCTTACTTTGTATTGATGTTTCATGTTCCTCATCCAAAGAAAAATCTTCTTCTATAGTATCTAATTTTTTTTGTTCACGAAGTTGTCTCATTCTTTCCCTTTTCTTCTCTTTGTCTCTTTCATGCTCTTCTGGTGTTAAATTCTTTGCTCGTTTCCTTGGCATGATGATGATTTCTACATATCAATTGATTACAATTTTAAAAATATAATATAAATGTAAACCAATAAGTCAAATTATAATATAAACCTCTTACAATATGAAAAATTATAATATAAATTCATTACACTTATATCAAATTATGTATCAAGAACAAGTCTATAATGTGTCGATTCACTAACATCATCAACAAGTTAGCCTCCCTTTATATAACTAGATAATGCTTTAACCATTGGATGAGGGTCCACTACAATCTTCTATTGGGTGTCAAGGTATCAAAATTTTTTTTCTCACTTTGTTAACTTTTTCTATCCTCAAGTCCACTTGCTATGAAATTTCATTATTGGGTCCTTAACATGAGATAATTGATGTTGGTTCTAATGAAGATGGTGTAGATGAAGCAAGGGGTGTAGTAAGAGTGATTGGAACAAGCTAAAATAGCTTGTTCTTATCAAGATCATATTTTTAAGAATCCATCAACAATTTTACTCTTAAAAGAGGATCATTAATCTCCTTTGCTAACCCCTTATATGTTGGATATTTTCATTCTTCTAGGTGTCTACAAATATGACATTTTCTCAATTCCCCCTCTTCATGATCACCTCTTGATAGTATAAAAATTTCTTATTAGGTCCTCAATTTTATCATATTGGTGCATGAAGCCAGACATTTTCTAAGATTCCCTATCTTCATGGATAAAGTTTTCTGGATCAAATGGCTTTGGTGCATCCACTTGTATAAGGTATTAAGAAATTTATGATCAATTAAAGGTCTTTGTTGGACAACACTAAAAAATATAAAAAATACGTGTTGATGGCATGTAGAACCCTTTTTGCACTTCTTAAATGAGTGTTATCTACCTTATTCAATTTCCATGTATTCTATAAAAATGGGATTCTATCAAGGACATTTTTTGGTAGTGCATGAGATGCTACTAGTGAACCATAAAATTTGATAAAACTAATCACCCCAAATGTGTTTTATTCCTTCTCATGCACAAGGTACTTTTTCTTTAAAAATCTGTTAAAAATTTCAAACAATATCCAATCTACTCGTTGTCCCATCTAAATGAAATCTTTTTTTCCAAAATATTCTTCAAAAACTATATAATAAGATGCCTCATAGTGCTTCTCCCAAATGTAGATCCATTCTCAACTTGACAAAGCTCTATTATTCTCTTATAGTCTCACCTTGATTTGGGGCTTCCAAAATTTCAAAGTAGAGAAAAGAATAACATGACACAAAAGTGAGTACCTTTTGAAGTGCACTACCTTGTGGTCTTTCTTTATGGTCACCAAAGATTTATGAATTTCCCTCATAATATATGATGCATAATCAAAGGTCCAAATTTTTTCATATGTGCATACATCAACGACGAGGACTAGTAAGTGATTTGGTATCCTAAACCCATAATGAATCCCCAAAAATTGATGGAGGAAAAAATGTCTTGTTGAAATAATCATAAAAATGTCATAATACAAAGGCTGTTGCATATCATTTTCACCTCTTTTCTTAGGGTTTTAGGCTTGAAATTTGGCAATATATTTAACCTCTTATACACCCTATGTTGATATCTAAAGATGATGCTAAAGAAATAACAATTTAGAAGTTTCACGGATGTGGAACTATGGGCTATGAAACAACCTTCAAGTTTTAAAGAAGTCAAATTTTCTTTCAAGGAAACATCAACCTTTGCTTGGATGATCATACAAATTATAAACCAAAACACTATTAATATTTGACATGTAAAAAATAAAAAACTTACCTCAATCTCTTTTTGTCTTTTTTATTCCAATAATTGACTTTCACGATGGTGCAAAGAGAAAATTTGTCACTATGGTGCAAAACGATGTTGATTTGTCACTATCAACACCATGAAAAGCAAAAGCTTGTCGGAAAAAATATAGAATTCAAACAGCATAACAAAATGTGGGCCTCTTTCACGAGATCCTTGCCAAATAAGACCGTTTCTTCTAGTTTTACATAGTGCGAGCGCGCTATAGGGCATAGGCCCTATAGGGCGTGTGCCCTATAAAAAACAAAAAACATCTCTCGTGAATCTAGTCTTAAACAGGGCGTACGCCCTATGTAAAATAAGAAAAAGGGAGAAAAGAGAGAATGGAGAGAGTAGGAGAGAAGGGTAAGGAGAGAGAGAGAGAGAGAGTAGGAGAGAAGGGGAAGGAGAGTTAGAGAAGGGGAAAGGGAGAGAGAAGGAGAAGAAGAGGTGTGTGTGTGTGGGAGAGAGAGAGAGGAGGGAGAGAGAGAGAGAGGGGGGAGATGGAGAGGGAGGGGGAGAGAGAGAGAGAGAGAGAGAGAGAGAGAGAGAGAGAGAGAGAGAGAGAGAGAGAGAGAGAGGGGGAAGGAGAGTTATAGAAGGGGAAAGGGAGAGATTAGGAGAGAGAGAGGGGGGGCAAGGAGAGATAGAGAAGGGGAAACAGAGAAATTAGGAGAGAGAGAGAAGGAGAGGGAGAGGTGTGTGTGTGTGGGAGAGAGAGAGAGAGGGAGAGAGAGAGAGAGAGTAGGATAGAAGGGTGAGGAGAGATATAGAAGGGGAAAGGGAGAGAGAAGGAGAATGGGAGAGAGAGAAAGAGAGAGAGTGAGAGTAGGAGAGAAGGGGAAGGAGAGTTAGAGAAGGGGAAAGGGAGAGAGATAGATAGATAGAGAGAGAGAGAGAGAGAGAGAGAGAGAGAGAGAGAGAGGGGGGGGGAAAGAGAGATAGAGAAGGGAAAAGGGAGAGAGTAGGGGGGAGAGAGAGATAGATAGATAGAGAGAGAGAGAGAGAGAGAGAGAGAGAGAGAGAGAGGGAAAGGGAGAGAGTAGGATAGAGAGAAGGATAAGGAGAGGTGTGTGTGTGTGAGAGAGAGAGAGAGAAGGGGAAAGGGAGAGAGTAGGAGAGAGAGAAGGAGAAGGAGAGGTGTGTGTGTGTGTGTGTGAGAGAGAGAGAGAGAGGGAAGGAGAGATATAGAAGGGGAAAGGGAGAGAGTAGGAGAGAGAGAGAGAGAAGGAGAAGGGGAGAGAGAGAGTGAGAGTAGGAGAGAAGGAGAAAGCCAGAGAGTAGGAGAGAGTGAGATAGAGATAGAGAGAAGGTGAGAGTGAGAAGGTGTGTGTGTGTGTGTGTGTGTGTGTGTGTGAGAGAGGAGAGAGAGAGAGAGAGAGAGAGAGAGAGAGAGAGAGAGAGAGAGAGAGAGAGAGAGAAGGATAAGGGGAGAGAGAGAGAGTATGGGGGAGAGAGGGAGAGAGAGAGGGTGATGAGAGAGAGGAGAGAAGGGAGAGAGAGATATAGAAGGTCAAAGTGAGCGTGATAAGTGGGAGAGAGAGAGTGATAAGGGGGAGAAAGGGAGAGAGAGAGTATGGGGGAGGGAGAGAGATAAAGAGAGAACTCTCTCTCTCTCTCCCTTTATCTCTCTCCCTCTTCCTCCCACTTTGAATATTTCTCATCACTATGTAAATCTCATAAATTTACATAGGGTGCACGCCCTATAGGGCATGCATGCTTCTTAAAAGATTTGAATTTACCAATCCTAAGGCTTGGATTTGCCTTGGAGATCCAACCCAAAGGCTTGGACGATTGAAATAGGCGTGAGACATGTTTTCCAGCAGACATACAAAAAAATGACATCTTTTTTTGTGTGCTCCTCGTCAGGTTTACTTGTGGCTCAAGAACGCAAAAATCAGACAACGTGATATTGTAGATCTCTCTGTTAGCTATCTAAGCATATAATTTATTTTGAATTCTGATTATGTTAAGTTTTTCAACTCTAATTTCTTTTGTGTGTATGTCTGTTTTTTGTAAAAAACCAACATGCAGTATTTTGGGCATAAATTTTGGCTCATTCATCGAATTTTGCAATAAGTTACATTTTTAGAAACTAGACTCCATTCTACACACTTTAAAAAAAAGAAAATTTAATTTTCAATTAGTTTTAAATGATTTCTAGGGGGAGCACACAGAAATTTCATGTTTTCAGGATGTGTGCACTTCGTAAATTCATAAAAAATTATACGTTCATAAAAAATTACCAAAAAAATCCGGGATAAACTACGTGTGTTAGCTAACTTCTCACTGGAGAGATTAAAAAAATTCAAAAAAAAGGTTAACATTTTAGGGGGAGCACACCAGACGCTATGTTATATTTTTGGACAAAAAACAGGACCACTTTTTTGTGCTCCCCCTTTTTGAGGGCCTTAATCTACACCATTTTCAAAATAAGTTAGTAGTTTAGGAACTAGATTCAGAGTATTACAACTCTTGTTTTTGTCACATCTCAAAATTTTGAGTCTAACTATCTTCAATTTCTTGTTGAAGTTCAGAGTTTTTCTTATTTTAGGAAAAAAGTGGCAACTTATACCCCCTTTTTGGTCCCCCATCTTTGTGCACTTACCCTGCTATACCACCGACGAGTATACCTGTCGAAAAATCACTGCAATGTTCTCGCTCTTCTGACAGGTCAAATGTTAGAGTAAACTTATTTTCAACAGATAGTTGCGAGAGGAATGCTATACCATCGACGGGTTTACCTCTTGGACAATGAATGTAGATCTATCGCTATTCTGACTGATACAATATCGGAGAAAACACTGTTTCGACAGATTATTCCAACATGCATTCTAAATCTCCGATGGGTATTACTATTGAAGAATCATTGCATTGGTGTCGCTATTTCGACAATTAGGTCCGACAAGATGGCCACATGATTTGTTAGAGTTCCGATAGGTCTACCATAGGAAATTCAATTTGAATTCTGGTATTCATGTGCTAGATTCCAACGGAAATGGTTGTCGAAAGACTAACGGTTAGCACTTATGTCACAATTTCCAACGCAAAAATGCCGAGGAACACTAATGTCAAAATTGTGACAAATAGGCATTGCAAATCTGACAAATAGCCATCGAAATTTGGCCTCAAATGTACTAGTGATAATATCATCCATATCCATGGAGGGGGAAATGTAATATTCCTCAAGATATTCCTACATAATAGGGGGAAGATGGGGACATAAGATTTTTATATCAAGCTTGAAGGATTTGTTGGATCTGAACTTAGGATCAGATAATATCCTAATTTTCTCATGTGCTAGTTGAGCATTTTGAGTCCTATGTTTAGGATGATTTTCTTGGGGATCTAGGCCAAAATTTAGGGTGGAGACATCAAGTAGGTTATGAACATTAGGAAGACTCTTATCTTTGTCAAAAACATGGGGTTCCTTCTCATTAGAGAAGGCTATCTTAAAAATTAATCTAGTTTATTGTTCATAGTCTTTCAGGTCCATTAAAAAGGAGTTATTGTTAGGAGGGTGAGAGACCACCTTGGGTTGTTCGACTTTAGGAATAGACCTAGTTTGGATTAAATTAGTGTTACCTCCATTTTAACCTCATGATTCATAGGGTTAGAAGGTGGTTTCTTTTTTATTAGAGGGCGTGAATTTCTCAAAAGACCTTCCTTTCTACATAAAAAACATGCATATATTATGCTTACGAAAGTTGCAGGACAAGCAATAAGATGGTCATCCAAATCAAAATGAATTACTTTATATGAAGGTTGAGAACATGATTCAAAGATACAATAACCCTATGATTAGTACGTGGAAGGAGACTATCAATTTTGTCTACCCTAATCATGTTTTTGATAGGTTCTAGGGCATAGAGAATATAATTTCAAAGATATAGAGGTAAGTTACTAACTATAACCCAACGAGGGAAAGAGAGGGCTAAAATTTCCTCATGAATGAATTCTAACGAAAAATGAAATTGCTCTAAAATTGCAGAAGCCTTTTCTCCAAAATTGCCTCTTAATAATTTCCTTTTGGCTATTAGGGTTAGATTAAAAAAATCAAGAAAAGACC
Source organism: Chamaecyparis obtusa (assembly GCA_027943335.1). Lineage (NCBI taxonomy): Eukaryota > Viridiplantae > Streptophyta > Pinopsida > Cupressales > Cupressaceae > Chamaecyparis > Chamaecyparis obtusa. Next base: position 7,176 of record BSBK01009974.1, read on the forward strand.
TTTTTGCACTATACAAAAATAAGAGAAATGGAACCCTTATTTTTTCCCCCGTATATCATGCAACCAGTCGTTCAAAAACTTTTAAGAGGGAAGCTTTGATAACTATTAGGCTGCTAAAAAAACTGTAGAGTTCCTCAATCTACACTTTTTTGCATCAATAGTGAAGGCCATTTGTAAATTCAGTTTAATAACAAAGGCATCTGCAGAGAGATCCTTACTTGAGACTCAACCCCTTTGTGGCGTGGCTTGATCCTATTGTGGGTTGTTGGTGGAATCTTGCTCCATCTAGAATCTTTTGCGACTCCTCAAGTACATCCTTAAATGATCTAATCTCCATCGTCAATGATTTCTGTGAAGTTTGAGGAATAATGTCATTTCTAGGTGATAAAGATCCCATAAAGAGTATGAGTAAATGCTTGCAATTAATGCGTTAGGAATAGGATGACCTTCCACCCGTGGAGAAGGCCTCCTCGACTTCTCTACAAGATTTACATAGCACTCAATAGAAATGAACCTCCTTCATATAATATTGATTTAATAACAAATCTTAAATTAATATAATTAATTTTTAAATATATATTAAAATATTAATATACTAATAAAATATTATCTGAAATATATTATAATATACATCAATAAAAAATATATTATAATATATACAAAATATTGAATATAAAATATATCAACTGTATTGAACGCCTAAACATAGCTCATGAGACAATAACCAAAGAGTCGTGACCTTTGAAGGAAAGGTCGCTTCCCCTCCCCCACATGCAGATACAAGTAGGATGAAAATGACCGAAAAAAAGGGGAGGCTATGTACAGTTAGCAATACTATCAACACTATTCATAGATAGTAAAAAAACTATATTCCACGCAAGTAGTAGTCATATGTGAGCTAAGGAAAACATCAAACAATTTCCAGACTTGGTAATATCTCCTCTAAATACCCATTTAAGAAGTTTTACATGTTTAGAGAATCACATGTTTGGAAGAAAATACTTAGAATCGAACATTCTTCAAACTTAGGATATCTCTCCCAATCACCTCTAAGGAGGTCTTACATGGTTGGAAGTCACGGGTTTGTAAGAAGATTATACAAAATTAAATAGCATACTCTATCACTCTTTCGGTCAAGATTTATAGAAGTAGGACCTCAATCAGGATTTACCTTGTTAAAAAGGAATTTTTAAGTTATCTCTAACAATCTTACAATTCTTATTTTAATTAAGTTTGTAATTCTAGGATAAAAATTAAGGAAATCTCAAAAAGGATCATTACATTCATGAAGATTTTGACATAAGAAAGACTTGTGAATGTAGAAACACTACATTCAATTCAATTCAAAGTTAGCCTCTACTACATTATAACACAATTTTATTTCAATTCTATTTAAAATAGTTAATTCCAAAACTAGGGTTTGACCTAGGGGAAACCCCCATCAACCCATATTTTCCTTATTTGTCATGTGCAGGTGGTAGGATATAAAGGCACGAATTCAGGATCAGATCGAATGGATAGAGACCTATAGTTTAGATTTTTGCAGATCCGAAAAAGGTTTGATGTCACTCCGATTGATACGGTCCTAAAAATTTATGATGAAATTTTTGGGAAAGGTTTTGAGCAACATATTGATTTTAAAAATACCAGTTTTGTCCTCATCTAACATTCTTGGGTCGACGTCACCCCAAACGACATTGACCTCCTAATTTTGTCAAGGATTTTAGACACAGGCTCTGTTAGAATAAATTATTTACTTAGTTTAAATTAACTTAAGTATCATTAAATTTCCTAGGTTGCATAATATTTGTGCCATATACTTGTTAGGTAGTTGAATTTACTACCTAGCCTTGCATTTCATTTGGCCAAATGGCATATAATGTGCCCTTCATTCTCTCTCACCTTGCTTATATAAAAAGACACATATACATTTGTAATTCATCTCAACATCAAATCATTTGTAGAAGATGTAAGAATGGCCATAATCTGAATCATTGATACAATTGGGAGCTACGATAGTTATAAGCGATAGTTCCTTGTGCAAGTGATTTCAAGTGTAGAGTGGATTCGATTCCCATCTTTCAATCATTGGGCCCTCTTTCTATTGAGACTAGAGCATTCTTTGAGTAGCGATCTAGTTGTCCATTCCTATTGGCGGCGTAATCAAGCTAGGCAGCACTTTTTGTTCCTTTTGCAGCGATAAAACTGTTTAACAGTGATTTTTTTTAGAGCTACGCTATTTTGGTTGAAAGGTCGGTGGCAATGCATTTATGTGCTCTTTGTATTTACAGTCATCTGCGTTTCCTCAGGTAGCGATATATGTGCTCTTCATCTACAGTGATAAGATCAGATGGCTTTCTTCTTGGAACGGAAAGACAGGTTTCTCATTGTTTGGATTTGATTTCTTTGCAAAGATTGTTGCCTTTTTCATAGCATGTGGCCAGTTTTGTGTCCTCAATTGATAAGTTTGAATTTGACGGTCACCCTTATATGTCATCTGATTTTTTTTTATAACCATTTGGTCATTTTAATATCTTTTATTTTATATTTTAGGAGTAGTGTCATTTTTTTAACTTACAAATTATTTAATAAATTATTTTAAATTTAAATATTTTATCAATATAATTAATAATATACATATTAAATATAATAAATATAGATATAAAAATATAAAATTAAAAATTAAGTATAAATTGGTAATATATGAATAAGTTTCAAATTTACTGACTAAGTTTATAAATTTATATGTTTTATTTGGAAAAGATTCTAAATCAATAATAAATTAGAAATTTTTATTTGATAAAAAGAATATAAAATTAGAAGATAATTATAAATTAGTAATATATGCAAAAATTCAAATTATTTAAGTTTATATGCAAATAAAGAATTCTAAATTAATATAAATATATAATAAATAAATAATATCGTAAATTAGTAAAGTAGGTTTGTAAAATTTATATATTCTAAATTAATATAAATATATAACAATCAAAATAGAAAAATATATTAATAAAATAACATATATTTATAATCATATTTTATTTTATTTTATTTTTTATTTTTTTTGGGTAAAAGGCCGAGGCCAAGATTACATTAATTAGTTTAAAAATTTACATGGACCCCACTCAGTGTAGGCCCTAGTAGGGAAGAGTTGGGTAGAGAAACCCTCCAGCCTAGCCTGGGCACATATTCCGATTTTGATTACATTGCCTTTTAGGAGGGCATTCCCTGCCTTTACAATATAAGAGGTATCCCCTTTTTTAACAAAACCCTTAATAACTAAGGGCTTAATCTCTGTCTTGTTTGTTTGAAACCCCTGGTTCGTCCTGATGTATTATCATCCCAACTCGCTAAGATTAAGTATTCCGCTGTTCCTATCATCGTAGATTGCTCTATGCTTTATCTGCAGTTTTGGTTAGTGTAATATTACATGATATCTATATAAGAAATGATCTGTTAGGAAAGTCATAAACTAAAACCCCTCTTTATCTAAAAAAACCTTCTTTGAAAAATGCATCTACTATTTACTACCAGATAAGACTACATGATACCAATGAAACCTTAGATACAACAGAGGGTAAATCATAAAAAGTCCTGTATCCCAGAAGGACTCTGCTATTAAAGCCCTTGCTCGTATTTCTGAAGACAATGCAAATATCTCTCTACATATTGATTTCAAAATAAGCGATAACAAGGGGCTCTTGATTGAAAATTAAAAAAGGGGGAGTGCACTTTCAAAAGGAACCTTAGGATTGCAGAGGAAAAGAGGAATTTAAAAGGATAAAAGAAGAGTGAAAAAGAGACCTGCCATGATCAACAAAGATAAGCAAAAATAGAGCACAGAATCTAAAAACATAGCTAGGAAATCTCACCATCTCAGAAGGACCAAAAAAAATGCTTAAAGGTCATGCTAAGAATTGCTTATCCCAGAATCCATAGACAAGATAAGCAAGTAGAAATTACCATTATTATGGCAACATCTTTCCAAATGAAGATATATATACATCTTTTTTGTATATCTGTATATATATATATTTTATATATATATATATATCTTTCTATATATATATTCAGTTGGAAGAATATAAATAAAGCCATCTAAGAGTTACTTTCGAGTGCTATTTCAAATACATTCTTTACTTTCCACATCTCAATATTATCAGATTCTTAAATTTCTACAGCCATATAGCTAATTGTCCCCCCCAGCTATCCTGTCCTTTTAACACATAATTTCCCTGTAGCCAAATCTGAAAAATCCTATTATTTCCTTTCATAGTGAACATCGATGGATAATGCATCAAAATAATTATAATGTGCTTCCTTTACTTACTCAAACCCGCATATCTCATATTAAGAGAAATCTTGTTAGGATAATGTTGCCATTTGTGTTTTTGAAACTTGCTGGAAATATTCCTACATAAACTACATTTGTAAAAATTTCTCTGCACAATCCTATAATTAGCTTCTATCCCAAGAATAACCATAATCCACCTCCCTGACCTTAACGAATAAAAGAATGTACTTAAGACATATCCATAATAACATCTTATTTAAACTTCGGGGTAGTACTGAATATTAAAAGTATGTAGTCGAAGATTCCCTATTAACATTAGTAACTGATAACCTTAATATCTTCATGTTATATTTGTATGCAAAAATTTTCTGATCTCCTCCATTCACGAGCCCTAATTATATGAGGGATAAAAGGTGTTAGGAAATCGTCTATATGTCCTGTGTCTACTTTACTTATATTTTATTTAATAATTTCATGCTCTCATTATTGTCTTACAGAATTAGTTAGAGGGATGTCATGCTCTGCCTACCAATTTTAATTTTTCTTCAAAAAATTTATAAACTAAAATTCTAATGTGTAGCACCTAACATAGCATGATAGGAGCTATAAGGATTCAGAGACATTAATTAACCGTCTACATTGCCTACTAGGACGTGAAAGGTCTCAGGAAAAGATTAAACTAACCCTGCACCAAATGGTGATTAATTGTCAGAAGGCTACAGGTGTTCACTTAATACTGAGAATACAATCTCCATTTTAGAAAAAGAGAATCTTAAACCCGGCTGTAGCTTAATATAGTGAGCAAAAAATATTCTTAGTCCATAGATATAGTTTGGTCCTGAAGAGTCTGACATAGTTGTTTTAAATAACTGAAAATTAACCAAATAGCTCAGGAAATTATTCAGTATTAATAAGAATGAACCCTGAAAGAATTTAGTCCATTAACTCATCCTCTTTATTTATTCAGATGAATTTGTATTTGAAAACATAGAAATGATGTGTAGAAATCTAGTATCTTGAGTTCAAATACCAAGCTGTAAATTTTGAAAAATCTGGGAAGGCCGCTTTAGTCTTCATTAGAAGAGTCTAAAGACGCTGTTGAATCTCTATCCTCCTCAACCATTTTCAGTCTTATGTCATCTTCAGTGATGAATTCCGTCATCAAAAATCCTTCTGGAGGAGATCTGATACGGGTAAAGTATAAAAGGAAATCTAGGTTCCTTCTAATAGATGGTGTTTCTTCCACATATCGATCCCAGTCTCTCATTTCCAGTATCGGGAAAGTAGCAACATAGTTTCGGTTTATTATTTGTTTCATATAATCACAGGGTCTTGGAATGGTTAAATCTACTCGAATGCTCTTAATTACCTTGTCTAGATCTAACAAATACTTCTTCTTAAATATTCTTCTGCAAAGATTTCCAATATCTTTAATCTCTAGATCCACTTGTAGAGCCGAGGCTATAAACATAGCCGGGATGTCAGAGTTTATCCTGTGTCTGCTTGTATTGCCTATGAATTCCTCACTTAGGATCACTGATACAGATCTGACTATAATGTTGTATTTGATCATCACTATTTGCCTAATTCTCTTCTTCGAAATTTTTCCTTCAAAGGCAATTTGCCTTCAAGAGCATCTCAGTTTGATTGGCATTGCCATCGCTCCAAGGGATGCTACATAGAAATGTGGGAGTCTCGTCCTTATAAATCATTGTTCTAGCTAAGTTTTTCCAAAGTTGAAGGTGAACCGTTAAAATTCTGGCGGTGAAAAAACCCTTCATATCCTTTTCGGAATTTATTTTGTGTTTTATTTTAGAAATACCTAATAATAATTGCCCTAGAATTATTCATATTCTTAGTTGATATCTTAACTATCTATCAAAAATGATTTTGTAAATAAAATTTTAAATTCCATAATTTTACACATTAGCCTGGCTAACCGAATAAGTTGAAAGGGAAAAGAATAAAATAATAAAAGAACCAATGAAATTTAAAAGAGACTAATTACATAATCCTGAGATGACACATGGATGTTAATAGGTTAATCATACGATTTATATTAATCCTTTAAATAGTAAATTTAAGCAGCCGAGGAAAATTACAACCATAGAAAATAGTTTTAACGGCACGAGCTTGCGATAGTCTAATAACCATTATATATACGGAAAGTCTGTAAGTAGCAAAACTAGCCCTTCCCTGCTATATCATTACTATTTTAAACCTTAATGGTTGTCGAAAGTTCATTGAAATATTATTTTCCAGATTAGCCCTAAATAAACACCTCTAATTTGAAATTTTCAAATTTCAAATTACTGCCTTATGCTTTGAAAAATTTAAAATTTACAAGATGTATGTTTCGATATGTTTTCTATCTATCAAAAATTACCCCGCATATCACAGCCCAAATTTAAACTAGTTAAGACATTTAAAGAAACGAGCATCAAAATAATTATAATAACTGTACTATAGTTATATTAAAGATCTAAGGGATATCCATAGAGTGTCCATACTTCCTTTAATCTTTCTTGCTGACCATGGTGAAGGTTTACTGTACTTGAGTTTATACAGAGAATATATCACATATCAAAATAACCAATAAAGAGAACTTAATGTACTGCAGTTTATAAGGAAAATATAATAATTATGTTCTTTTCCTACTTATCTTTACCCATGCCTATTCCTCTTTGCGAATTACTTTGCAGTACCAGTCTGCATCTTTCTTATGCACTATGACGAGCTCTTCTTTCTTAGCTTTGTGCTCCCTTGAAGATTTCTTGACTTGTGGGGCGACTACCCTTATGTTGTTTGAAGATATCATGTCCATTTCTAACGGGACCTCAAATCCCTCTGCCCTCCAATAATCCAATACCTCATCAAGGTCAACAACCTCCTTAAGCACCACTGCAATGAGGAAATCTAAATTCTTCCTCCTTGCCGGCCAGAACTCATTAAACTTTGCTTCGTCTTTGAAAAGAAGCATAGGGAGCCTCTGGAAGTTAGGAATGGCCAGGAGGTCTTCCATATTCATCTTCATGTAGAGTTCAGGGAAAGGGATAGTAAGGTTCTTGTCAATGCTGTAAACCGCTCTCTCTAAACCCAGTAAGCATTCTTTCTTAAAAAATTCCTTTGCCGCCCTTATGACTCTATCCTTAGAAGTTCCATTAAAGATAGCCAGCGCAATAAAAAGACCAATTACCTGTCCGTTGACTCTAACTGTGTAGTCATTATCGAAGTGTTCTTCGCCAAGCCCTCTCACCAAAGCCCTCCTTACTGTATCTATTAACAGTTTTAAGATGATATTCCATCTTTCTGCTTTAACTGCTCCTCGGAAAGCCATTTGACGCTTCTCTTTAGTGTGAAAAATAACTATCCTAGACTCCATTATTTCTTCAATTCGTTGTAGAGCTTCCCTAACTTCTTGAGTGTTTTGAAGAGTACTACCCTAGTTTGCAGTTTTAAGAGAGCCAAGGTATACGTCAATTAAGTTCCTTTTAATTTACTTTGATGTTCGCATACATGTGATTAATGCTCCACTTTGTATCATCATGATTGCGTACTTTATGCCTAGAGACACAGTTGTAACGCAATTTGTCCCGATTATTTGGATTGGAAATGCTTAGTTTTTAGATTTTTAGAAAGGTACCACAATTTTACATTAATGTGTGTAAGTTCCAATATGGAATAACGGCGTGAGATTGAGTGTCTAGTTCGTGGGGAGATCTTTTACTTCTATAGTCTGAAATGACATTTTTAACATTACTTTTGTGTCGTTCTTAATATATTATGTATAGTTTTGAATTAAGTTGTACTTTACGAAACCCAGTTTAAAAGGTTAGGCTTTACTATAATGGATATCTATTAATAATTTTAAGATTATCTTTTTGTCTGAGATAAGGAAAGATATTTATATTTGATGGAAGCAGTAATAGTTATGTCACAGTAGTGCCATCTACTCCTAAGTTAGCTAATTCATTCGTTCTTTTATTTCCTTCCCAACAAATATGATTGATTGATACTTCTAAGAAGGTTCTACATAAATTTACTGTTTGAGATAGCAGGGAGTTTAATTTCCAATTCGGAGTCTCACCTTTCCTAAGGGCGTTAATGATAATAGCCCAATCTCCTTCTATTTCTAGGTACTTTATATTCGGAGTAATACATTTTTGAAGGCCTTTGACTAAGGCATATAATTCTGCCCAATTATTAGTTTCAACACCAATGGGCATAGCTATAATCGCTACTTCTTTTCCATTTTGGTCATGTATACAACAACCAATACCTGCCTTCCCTAGATTGCCCCTAGAAGCACCATCAAAGTTAAGCTTATACCAGCCTTCCTTTGGAGGTTTCCATACACATTCCTCTCTTTTAGATGGTTTGTCATGTGAATTCAACCCTATAAAAGGGGGGAGGGAGAGACCTATCCAATTTCCCCTCATCTTCCCATCCCAATGACTCATTATAAGATTAGTTTTGGTATTTTTGGACATCCTATTATTCATATTTTCTATAATAGCTGCCTCTATTTTATTACAAAGCTGACTCCATTCTATTTTCTCATTTTTGAAAATTCTTTTGTTACGCTCCTTCCAAATTTTCCATATTAGAATAGTTGGTGAAATTGTCCAAAGATTGCCATATATGCCTTTTTGTTTGATGATTGGCCAAGCTTGCATTGTCATTTTTAGAGTAGAAGGTAATGCCGCTGACCAACCTAAGTTTCTTTTCAGCCAATCCCAACATTTACTAGTAAAGGGACAATGCACAAATAGGTGGTTTGTATCTTCTTCATTATGCTCGCATAAAGGACATCTACTAGGTCCCAAGAAACCTAATTTCTTAAATCTATCCCCAGTTAAAATTTTATAATTCAATGCTAGCCATAAGAAGAATCCATCCTTTGGAGAGCAATTCTTACCCCAGCAAAGGTGGATAGGTAGAGTAGTTTTGGGTCGCCTATAGCTTGTTGTTATGATCTTGTATCCGTCCTTAGTATTGTATTCTCCTATTTTAGACCCATCCCAAACCAATGTATCTTTTGAGTTTTTTAAGGAAATTTTCTTATTTTTTAAGATCTCCATAACTGCCACTTCCTCCGTAGAAGAAATACCACAATTCTTGAAGGAATTCCAAATCCAACCTTCCCCATCGTAAGTTACGTAGTCCTTAAGAAAGATGCCCATTTTTTCTTTTAATTTCTCTATAAGAGAAGGGTTATTCAACTTTTTGGATATGATATCATAGCCTCTCCAAGAGTCATCCCAAAACAAAATTTCCTCCCTTGATCCTGGACACCAAGTTAATTTATCCATAATTATATTCCTACAGTTCATCATAAAGTTCTAAATTTTTGATCCTTTAGGAGGATTAATTTCCCTAAAGATGCTCATAGGAGATTGGTCCTTTAAGTATTTCTGAATGAGAATCTTAGCCCATTTTGCATTCGGGTTTCTAAAGAGTCTCCACAATAATTTAGCGCCCAAGGCCTTACTTTGGTCCCCTAGATTTTTTAGACCCGCTCTGCCTTCTTCTCTTGGCTTACAAATGTTATCCCAAGCCATTAGGGGAATCTTCTTGTTTTCATTGTTACCTTGCCAAAAAAAAGTCCTTAGGTGCTTAGTAATTTCTGCTTTTTTATTTGATGGAAGGTTTAAATTAGAGAGGTGATATATAGGTATGGCTGCCAGGACTGACTTAACCATCGTGGCTCTACCGGCAGAGGATAGCCATCTTCCTTTCCACGAGTTCATTTTGTTTTTAATTTTGTCAATAATAGGGTCCCATATATCTGTGGTTCTGTTGTCTTTGATTAAGGGAAGACCAAGATATTTACAAGGCAATTTCCCTTGATTAAAGTTAAGGATCCTACAAATTTCTTGCTCTCTAGAAGAATTTGTGTTGAAGAAAAAAATATCTGACTTGTCCAGATTAATTTCTTTTCATGAGGCTGAGGAATAAGTGTTTAGCACCATCTTAAAAGCTTCTACTTCCCTTTTATTACTTGCTCCATATAGCAGGGTATCATCCACAAAATGCTGGTGTGTGGTCTGGTCCATCTCACTAGTTATGGAAATTCCTTCAATAGCCCCACCATCCCTATCATTTGAGATTGCTCTTCCCAAGGCTTCTGCCATGATTATGAATAGAAACTGGGATATAGGGTCTCCTTGTCTAAGACCTCTGGAGATTCCAAAAAAACCCTCTGGGGTTCCATTTACTAAAACCAAGATTCGTGGAGTGGAAATGCATTCAAAAATAAGGTTGATCCAGCTTCTTGTAAAACCAAAGGCTTCCATACATTTATATAAAAATCTCCAATCTACTTTGTCGTATGCCTTTTTGATGTCAAGTTTGATAAGCATGCTAGGATTCTTATTTTTAAGGATAGAATGAATTGTCTCTTGGGCTATTATAACCCCATCGTAGATGGATCTCCCAGGAACAAAACCTGTTTGTTCCTCGCTAATGATCAAAGGTAGAAGTTTTTGGAGTCTAAGAGCTAAAGTTTTGGTAAGTAATTTATACAAGGTATTACATAGAGCAATTGGTCTAAAATCATTCAAACTTATTGGTTTTTCTTTTTTAGGGATGAGGGCAATAAACATGTTATTAACTTCTTTAAGTATTTTCCCTGAGTTCCTTACCCCTTCCAAGGCTTCTGTTACCTCTTTTCCAATAAAGTACCAGCATTTTTGGAAGAAAATTGTCATGAATCCATCCGGTCCTGGGGACTTGTCAGGGTTCATTTGCATTAAGACATGGTGTATTTCCTCCATAGTAAATTTACCATTTAAGATTAAGTTATGTTGTTTAGTAATAATCCTAGGGATATTGTGAAGCAATTTGGATTGAGATTCTAAATTTGATGCTTCTCTATTATTTAGAATATTCTCAAAGTAGTTTACTGCTTCTTCCACAATAACCTTTGGATCCTCTATGGATTCCCCATTATCATCAATAATACATGAAATCCTATTTGTGCTTCTCCTTTGTTTGGTACTATTATGAAAGAATTTTGTATTTCTGTCACCTGCTTCTAGCTAGGTTTCTCTTGATTTTTGTTTCCAAAAAATTTCTTCTCTAGCTAAAATCTCCTCATATTCCTTGAGTAAATTCTTTTCTTGATGATATAATTCATCATTCATCCCATCCTTAATGACTATAGAATTCACTATATCCAATTCTGATTCTAGTTCTAATTTCTTTGAAAAGATGTTCCCAAACTTAGAGGCATTCCAATCTAGTAATTTTCTTTTAATCCACTTTAGTTTGTTTATTAAAATAAACATTTTGGATCCTATGATCTTGGGTTCTGACCACCAAGATTCAATCAGATTAAGAATGTTTGGATCCCTTAACCATGCTTGTTCAAATTTGAAGGCACTTTTTTTAGGTTTAGAAGGTGCAAGGAGTTTGAGGAGTATTGGATAATGATCTGATCCAGATATTGAAAGGATACTGGTTGAAAGTGACAAATCTGAATTGATCAAACTGCCCCTAAGGAAAAATCTATCTAATTTTTCAGCTATATTGCAAAAACCTAACCTCCTGTTGTTCCAGGTAAAAGAGTTCTCCATTGGGATTTCAAGGAGGGAATTCTTATCCCTCCAATTGATGAAATCCTTTGCAGCTGGAGGAAGGGAATTTACTCCTCTTTTCTCAGAAGTCCTTGTAATTATATTGAAATTTCCTCCTAGAAAACAAAGCTCCTCCTCTGATTGGTCTAGATACAGTTCGATTTCTTTCCATACTAAAAGTTTATCTTTATTTTGTATGGGTCCATATACATTGATTAAAATGAAGGTCAGGTTCATCCTAAAGTTTTTGACTATACCACTCATCCAAAACTTTCTCTGTTCCTTAATATTAAAAGTTGTATTCCTAGGGTCCCAAATGATAGCCAAACCCCCAAAAGCCCCTGCCACAGGTGAAGCTACCATTTCTCTAAAACCTAATTTTTTTTTAAGTTCTCTGATTCTATGGAATCTAATTTGGTTTCTTGTATTAACATAATTGTTGGATCATGAATTTTAATGCAGCGTTTGATCAACCGCTGCTTGTTAGGGGCATTCATGCCCCTAACATTCCATGATAGGACATTCATGGCTCCTTGGGAAGGATCTTCCCCTTCCCTGCATTCAGAATAGATGTAATTTTGACTTGCCCTAAGGCTTCTCCTGCTACACTTCTTAGTTTAGAATTGGGCTTTCTTCCCCACTTCTTCCCTTGTTTTGCACAGTCCGGAGTCTTCCTACTTTCTTTGAATTGGGCTATACCCAGTGATTCTTGCTCCTATGCCTCTATTACGTCTAGATCAACTAATAGTTCATCTACAGAACCTTCCAGGATAAGTCCTTTTCTGTTGAGTTCATCTAGGAGTTCTTTCTGTCTGTCTTCTTCTTCTGAGTCACAAATTTATTCTACAAATTGTTCCATTAATTCATCAGTGACTTCTTCCCCTAAATAGTTTGCTATTATATTGACTTCTTCTCTGATTTTTTCCTCTTCACTTTTAGGGATAGTTTCATTAATTGATGGTATCCCATTATTGGGCTCATTCAAATGTACTGATAAGTCTTGTTCTATTTGATTTAATTCCTTACTCCTGTTATGATAAGAATGATTTGAGTGGTCATGGGTAGGGATCTTTCCCTTCATCTCCGAATGTTGGGGATTTCCATTTTTTGCTAAAATTGATTTGTGTTTAGAAGCTTTCTTGTTGAAGCCTTTTCTTTTCTTCCTATTCTTATATGTTGATTTGAGCTCTTTAGAGTTTTGTCTGGGGGGGAGGAGAGGGGATTCATCTTCTTTATTCTCTTTTAAGCTTTTTTTACCAAAATCATTATTGTTGCTACCCTTATTAGGAGAGTAGGTGTAGGGAGGATGAAGCAGGGGTGATGCAGTAGTGTTTTTGATAATTTCTGAAAGTGTGACAGTAGTATCATTATTCATGATTTCCTTTATGAGAATATTTTTTTGTCTATTGGATTCTTCAATATCACTAACTTCATCATCCGAGGAGATCAAGAAATCAATGTTATCCAAGCTTAATGATGAGTTTGTATTCTTAAATTTGTTGGCCATATCCTTCACTGATTCTAAAATCTGAGTTCAAAGGTTTACATTATAATTAGTTTGCTGGTTCAAACGGCTATCGTTAGTGGGGTTAATTTCATGGCTAATTACTGGTTTGTTTAGGTCTGCATTATTACTTTTGGGGGATGATCCTTTCAATGTGTTTTTAAGGTTATAGTTTTCTGTTGATTTGTTTAGTTCCAGGGAGTGACTGGAAAAACAAAAAACCCCTCCAATTTCATTAAAGTATAATTCTGGAAGGGATTCAGTAAGCTTCAGACTTAAGGAGGACGGATTCATTTCTCCTTCCTCAAGAGATGATGAGTGTGAATTAGGATCCTTATTAGTTAGCTCTTTCTTGTTACTCTCGGATAGGGCACCTTGATCCTGATTAACCATGTTTTCTACTACCTCATCCTGCTTTATTACTAAATTATTGTTCCTTTTAGTTGATTTGGAAGGAGTAAATGATTGGGAGTAAGATTTATTTAAAACCCTAGATGAATCATCCTCCTCTAGGTCTTCTTCATAAATTGTAGGGTAGATTTTAATAGATCCTGATTCATGGTTAATTTCCAAAGGGATGTTTATTGTTTTGTTGATTACCATTTTAACAATGATAACTCTTTCTACTGTTGAAATGTTATTATTCACAACCCCTACGAATTGAACTAAAAAATTACCTATTTCTCTAAGAGATTCAATGTTTGAGAGTTCTAATGGAAGATTTTTAAGTAAGATTGCTCGATTTACCATAAAATTATTTAATTTTAAGGGATCAAATAGGGGCATCCAATCAAATGCAGAAAAACCCTTATTCCTATAAACTGGTAATCCTTCTAACAAGAGTTTTGCTTTATAATCCTTACTACAGAAATCAATATAAATGAATTTTTTGTGAAGTATGGTAGTTTGTACCTTGTTCCCAAGCTTAGATTCAATCCACTCGACTAAAGTTTCCTCTGATACCCCACACCATTCCATTTGCAAAAAAATCCGAATTTCGCACACATTTTATGTATGCTACTTATAGATTTGTTGCTAATGTATAAACTTAGCTTATTAGGGTTAAAGTTTCTATCTTCAACTTTCATGTCTGCTAAATTTCTATTATTATAGTCTAAATACTTCTCTTCTAATCTTCTATGTGGCGGAGAATAAACCTTACCTGAAGAAATTTGTCGTGGATTCTTACCTGAAGCCCTTTGTATGATTTCTGAGGTTTTACCATAATCCTGATGCACGTCCTTCCTAGTATTAGTCAATGGTTTATGGCTTGGAAACCTTCGGTGGGGGGGCGAATAGGGGTTTTTTGAAGATGCCCTATGCTCAGTAAGAGATGAGAGAACGAACAAGGCCGTAAATTTATTGGAAACGCTGAGATCAAAGGGTTTAACAGGATTAATAATATTTCCCTTTCCACAATTTGGAGCCATCGTCCATCCTGAAAAGCCTTCCCTGTGTCCCGAATTTGGATAAACCTTCCTTTTTCTTCTGCTATTAAACCTTGCATATTTCATTTTTGAGAAGAAGGTTATTTTATTGTCGAATGCTTGTACGGAGACTATGCGTCGAGTAGGGAGATTCGCAGAGCAGAGCATTTTTTTCCATTGGTATGCTAATATATATTTATCATACATATTATAAAATAATATGTATTTAGATTATTAAATAAATAGTATATTGCTTATAATAAATTCTACTATTTATTAATAAATATAAGTGTAATATTTATAGTTTTATAAAAATGTGGGTTATGAATCTATAAGATCTAATCTAATAAATTTTCAGTCTATCATATACAGTTCAAAAGTGGAAAAAAAATATCAATACAACCATAAAATTCCAAGCCTGATCGTCTGCATTGGATGTGTTGTTTTGTAGAATTTTGTAGCTAGAGCTACATAGATGATCTAGCTAGGAAATAAGAAAAATAACATAGCTTGCAGATAAAAATACAGAAGACAAGAACTTCTGAAAAATGAATGAAATTGTATTAATCATTTATGTTTACAAAATGCATGAACTGCAAAGATATAACCAACGCCGAAATAAATCACAGAGAAAATGTTGGGACATAACTAATGAGGCAGAGAGAGAACACTTCTTCTCCTTCGTTAGCTTAACATTACGGAGCATAGATTATGCAATCAAAGACTGGTAACATCATGCAAACGATGACATGCAAATATCACATGTGAACTTGAGTTTGTTGTTAATTATGGACCGGATTGAAAATGAAACGGTGAGTTGGAATTAAATAATACCAACACCCCCCCTTAATTTCAACTACGGAGAATTAAAACTAAGGAAAGAAAAGAGGAAAGAGGGAAAATCCAATGGGAATAAAACCGCCCCTCAAAATTTATAGTAACAGAAAAGCAAAAGACCATCTCTTGTGACAAGAAAATCGTGGACATCTATCAAATGATAACCACCATAGTTCTAAATGAAGAGATTCCTCTAAAATCAAAATGAAGATCAGAATCAATCTGCATGAGTGCCCCCAATGACATTACTCAAACCATGAACATATGGCAAACAAAGGCAAAACATATGTCCATCGAAGATACAAAAGATAATAATCTACATATGTGCTCCCAAACAATGAATAGATGGCAAACAAAGGTAAAACATCTATCATTCAAGGATGCAGATGACACACAAATCTGTACGAGTGACCCTAACCGCATTACTCAACTATGCAAGAATAAAGTGTTGGTTGAAAATATAGGTGTCAATTGTCTATACAACTGATCAACTATGGAAACAAAGAATCATCAACACGAACAATAGAAAACCCTCATAATGTTGAAAAGAGAGGCATGACAGGTCCACTGACATGGTGTCACTAAAGAGGAAAAGAAGGCAAGGCCCATGCGAAGAGAGCATGACCTTGACCTGTCTCTAATGCAAAATCTAGCTCATCCTCGATTGTCATAGTCGTTTGATACAAGCCTCTACTTGTGGGCCAAAGCGAAATATGTGGCGTGCATTCGGAATAGTTGAATGACGTGAAAAAAGCAGAGGTTGAAAACTCCATTCTTTGCAACCGATCTGATCTTTAGATCCTGCAAAAAAAAACTTGCATTTCTCCTTCCTAGCACCTAAGCTCTGATACCATGTAAAATTTTGTAGCTAAAGCTGCATAGATGATCTAGCTAGGAAATAATAAAAATAACATAGCTTGCAGAAAAATACAGAAAACGAGAACTTTTGAAAAATGAATGAAATTGTATTAATCATTTATGTTTAGAAACTGCAATAACTGCAAAGATATAACCAACGCTGAAATAAATCACGGAGCAAACGTTAGGACATAACTAATGAGACAGAGAGAGAACACCTCTTCTCCTTCGGTAGTTAACATTACAGAGCATAGATCATGCAATCAAAGACCGGTAACATTATGCAAACAATGACATGCAAATATCACATGTGAACTTGAGTTTGCTGTTAATTACGGACCGGACTGAAAATGAAACGGTGAGTTGGAATTAACTAACACCAACATGTTTCAGTCTTCGCGCGCTTCTCTTTATTCCTCGAGCTCTCTTTTTCATTTGTTGGGTCATAGCTGAAGCCTTTGACAGGATTTACGTTTGCTTTATGTTAGGTTTCTTGTTTGTGGGAAGGAATGCGCAAATAGTGGCGTGGTGGTGGGCCTGCAAGCAGTTGGTTGAAGGCCTCTATTGGGACTTTAGTCCCACATTGGCCAAAAGGATTTTGACCTCTTTTTATTATGCCCAGAGCCTTTTGTTCTCTAGCTGCACGGACGAAGAATCCGTGTTTTAAAAAAGAAACTAAGTCGTTTACAAATGCATGGGAAATGGAAGAGGAATGGACAACATATTCGACTAGTTGGGTTGGATTTTGGTATCGCATCAAGAATGCCCCAGTTCATTTGCAGGAGGCATGAATCAAATATTATATTTTATATGTTTCATGCCCTTTCGCCAACGTTTTTACATGCAGAGCTTATTGTGATCTCTACTGAAATTCTAAATCCTATACAAGGGTTCATGGATGTGACAAGGGGTGTTTGTGACAAGGTGGAGCGTTTGTAGAGGTTAATCATGAAGGACCTCCAGAAAGAACTTCCCACAAACAAGGACCACTTGTGTCAAAATCATCATTTCTACAAATGATTAACGCTATTATGTCTACAACACAAACATTGGTTAGTATATACCTCTCTGACAAAAAAAATTAGAAATTCTGAGTTTCCTGGTGTTGAGTTAGTCTCAGTAGAATGGTGGTGTTTCAACAGATTGAAAAATAAGAAGACAAAGATCATGCTAGGAAGGATGAAATTGCAGCTCTCGGAGGTCAAGGTTAGAGGATTAGAATGTCATCAGTACATTTTGTGACCATCTAAAAGATCTCCAAAAATGATTACAGTCATGCACGACATTAAGTTTCAATTACCACTATTTGTGAATATGTTTGCAAGTCATGGTAATATCTTAAAATTTAAATTTTCTGTCTGTACAGCCACTCTTCTCGTTCCCTCTTCCTTCATAGAAAAAATAACAAAAGACGCAAGCAACTCGAGTCATAGCCTCCTCATTCTATTTCGTATGTTTCCTTCGGTACCTTAGCTAACATTGGTATGTAACAATTTCGACAAACAGACTGTGGATTGCCAAGGGAAAAAGGAAAAATAGACTGTGGGATTCTGGATAGTTGCTTTCCGTTTGATAGTTATTTTCTCTTCTGCTATCTTGGCTATTCAATAATAGTTATTTTGTTTGTGTTTCGAGGTAATGTGCAAAATGTGCGATCTTTATGTAAGGGATTTTTAAATTTTAATTTTCTTTATAATACAATGACATCTGAAATTATAATAGTTATATGGAAAGATTAACATGTATTTGTGAACATGTTAGAAGCCATCATGCTGTTGTGATTGCCACTTTGTAACCGTTAATAATGATATTAGACATTGATTTTTAAATAGTCTATTTTCTGAGTTTACTTTTTGTATAATGAAATCATTTATCATATGATATCTCTTGGTGTCATTCTAAGTTGTTTTTCCTAAATATATGTATGCTAGTAGGATACCGACATAAGTAATATCGAGAGATATAACTCACATAGAAGTCCAAATAACTTTAGGCCCCAACGCATCTTGTCAAACTGTGTGCTCACCCTTGTGACGTAGATTGTTCTTGTTGACTTAAATGGATTAGAGGTGCCTTGTCAAACTGCCTAGGGTTACATTTTTTTCGCTCATCACCCCACCTACATTGATAAATCGATGTTTTTTAACTTGGTTTTTAGTTATCTTGGCTATATTTTTTTATATTGGGGTTTTATTTTACTTAGTCTTCATATGTCTCAGCTATTTTTATTTATATTGGGAGTTTCTATTATTATGTGTTAGTGCTATTTTGAGTTTTTTAAAAGAATTATCATATTTATAATGGAATTTTCTTTGAGGGGAACTGTAAGCAATGGAGTGATTTCATCATCATTCATCTTAGTGAACTTCATTTATTGCAATACATGTATAATTTTGTTCCTTTTCCTAGCACACCTCGTGAGAATCTTAGTTGGAAAGGCTATAGAGCTCAAGTCTTTAGAGTTACTTTTGATCATATAGATGATCTTTTGGAGTCACTTGTTCATTTTGACTGGCCTCATGGTCTCAGGACTCATATTTGGAAGTTATATGGAGATCATGATACTCCACCATCTCTCATTGATCCTCTTTCTAATCACGATGTCCCTCTTCATTCTTCAAAGATGATAACCCATGTTAGTGATCCTTTGGAGGTTTTTGGTACTTTAGATGAGGTTGACATTGCTTCAAAGGTTCCTCATTCTTCATTTGACATAGTTGATTCACCTTTAATTCTATTGACTCATTTTCTAGATTCATTTAAGACTTCAATTGTCCTCAATCAATAGGAGCATCATTGTCTTTCACACTTGGTTGAAGAACACATTCTCAGTACTTTATTGTACAATGTAGTTATATATCTTCCTAATTGGGATTCCTATTTACCAAACATTGGTTCATTGCTTTTGGAGTCTCATGTTCACATTTGAGGATTTAACTCTCTTATTTGATGACATTTGTGACACATCACTTATTACTTTATCTTCATCTTTAGATCTTGATCAAAATTAGTTTATAGTGGTTTGTGTCTTGTTGCCTCATCTTATGATTGGGCATGTACTTGATTGGTATGTGGCATCATCTTCCAAGGTCTTCATGACATATGAGTAGATTTCAAAGACATACTCATCCTACATTTAGATTCTAATTTCTAATTCCTATCAAGAATGGAAAGCATATCTACATTTGTACTTGGTGTATACTCTTCCCAAGGGTAGAAATATTATTTGTCAACATTGGACTATGTTTTTCCTTTAAGCACTCACCATTTTTTCAAGACATTGTTCACTATGGGGGTCTATGTAATCTAATGAACACTTTTTGATGCTAGGGGGGGCAGAGGATTGAATCAACATATACAATTAACCTTAACTTATTCCGTTATACACCTTTAGCAATTATCTTTAAACCAACTAATCATCCATGAAAGATATAGCAAAAAGCATACATACACATGAACACTATATTTACATAGAAAACCCAATAAAGAAAAAACCACAGTGAGAATCTTCTCAGTATATGAATAATTGCTTACAACATTTCTTTTCTAGGCACACTACCATAGAACCATACCACTCCTAGATGTAGAACAAACTAAAGCTTACTGCCTTAGTGCTAAGCATTGATATACACACTAGGAAGGGGGGGATGTTGGGAAATTAAATGTTTTTGTTCACATAAGTTAACAATGTGAACTATTTTTGATAAATAAAAGCAGCAAGAGGGTGTTGGCCCATGGTACAAAGGACTAGAAGCACATTAATAGCATATTAATAGCACTAGTCTAGAGCATTTCATTAGTAGTTTGTCAGCAGAAAAACCAAAGTCTAATATGCCTCTATCAAAAATAAATAAAATAGTTCTTATCAAAAAAGTCGAACCAGAGTATCTTAGGAAAATAGTAGTAATCAAATTAACAATATCGTGTCACGCAGGGCTAGACCAGGAACTAGACATATTATCCCTAAAACAAAAAAGTATCATAGAAAAACTAGGTCCAACATGCCCAATAAAAAATAAAGACCTCATGATAGAAGCAGAAGCTAAGATCTCCTACCCAGATGTTTGGACATCAGGGTCGTGGCCCACTCCTCCTGTAGGAATAGGAAGAGGTCTTTGTTGTCTTCATCAGCCTCGAGTTTGCCACCAGCCAGCTTTTCCTGTATAGTGCAGAGGGTCACAGCCGACACATGCATGACCTTGAGAGAAAACTTGTTAGTATCCATGATGCGGTTTTTGATGTCTTGCATGTCCTGTTTGATGCCTAAAATCTCATTGTCCAATTCCGCAAACTTCAGCTTCAGGGAGCCCTTAAACCTGTCATTACCATCCAGAGACACAAAGTTGTTCTCAGTAGTGGGGGACTTGGTTTGTTGATCATGGGGGGAGGTTAGGGGCGGGGTAATGCTTTGGGGAATCTCCATGGTTTGCAGGGAGTTCAGGGGGGGAGTGGTGCCAATCCTGTGTGAGCTCGGGTGGTCCTCTGAAGAGCCCTAAATCGAGTCAGTGGTATGGGAGTCATTTTTCAAAGGGGACTTCTCTTTCGAGGTCATTTCCCTGATTATGGTTTTGCATCTTTCCTTAGCAATTCTATTAGAATGGCAGACAGAGCCCCCCAAATCCACCTCTAACTTGACCTGGCTATCCAAAATCCTTCATTTCTTCGGCTTCCTTTCGGTCTCAGGGGTACTGTCCATCTCCTTCAAATCTTTAGCTTCTAGGGACTCTGTGACATGGGATTCCTCAAGGTCCTCTACCCTTTTAAAAGGGTTTTTTGCACACCTTTTGTGGCTTTTTCCATCTTTTGGGACAAGGTCTATTTCCAGGATTTCCTGGATAGAGTGGGAGGTGGATTGAGTGGGATTATCAGTTTTCAAAGGAGAGTCCTCCTGTGTGACCTCTTGGATAACAGGGGGAGGTTGGGGCAGAGGGTAGATGGCCTTATGGAAGTTATAAAGATAGAGCAGGAGGCCCTGGTGGAGAATAGGGATAGGCTTTTCAGGGTTTTCCCTAATATCTAGAATATTACTTTCAATAGAATGCAGGAGGTAAAAGGGAATGGATATGAGATCCTTATTCCTGATGTGATTGAGAAAAGGTAAATGGTAATAGTAAAACACTGTAAATTTACCTTCTTGGGTGAAATACTTCATCGCAATGAGGCACAGTTTGGGCCAGAATTATGGGAGCTCCTCACGATTGAAACCTCCAGACTTATTCGTAGGTTTCTCCCCCGCCTTGAAGAATTGGTTGAGGTAGTTGGGTCTGACATCCTGCTACTTTTTTTATATTTTCTGCCTTCCAGGGAGAGCCCCCTTGGAAATAACTTCCTCATTAATTTGGAAGTGAATACCTCCAACAGAAACATTCCTATTGTTTTAGGAAGAGATGAACTACTTGGATAATCGCTCATCATGCCCTCCCTTCATTTGCTCCATGAAACCCTAGATACTGCTTTCTTTGCAGTAGTGGGTCACCAGAGGGTCAGAGGTGAACACCTCATCAATCTTATCAGGTTCAATGCGTAAGGTATTGCCTCCCATGTCAATAATCTCCTTATCCTAGGCTAGATTTTCCTGAGAATTGTAGGGCCAGGCTTCGTGAAACAGAACATAAAACTAGTTGTTTTGAGTTAGCCGTTTAAAGGGGAAAATATGCTCAAAATGCATGCCTTGGGTGGTTTTTTGGGAGCTGGGCTCCGTACAGTGATATCCATTAGATCTCCAGGTGCAATAATTAGTAGTTATGCCATAACTGCACTTAGTGTCCTTGTTAACCAAAAAAACCTGCTGATGCGGACAACTATCTTTCCACACATATTCACACAAAAGGGAATTATGATCCTTTCTAGGGTTTTGGGCATGCTTATTCATAATCACAAACATCATCAACTTACGTCGACACGTAATCAAGGTAGGGCCTTTAGCAAAATTGACAGCTTGGCACATTTTAAACATTAACGTTATCATTTTTCTCCTGCCCAATCAGTTGCTGAGTCTCCCTAGGTAGCTCACTGATCTCCTCCCAACTACTTAGCCTAGTTTTTTTAAGACCAATAGTAGCCATCGAATCCACCACCGCATTTCCCTCTCTATAAGTGTGGGAAATAGTCATGCATTGGAGATTGTTGAGAAGCTCACGAATTTCCAAAATAATGGTGCTAACACGCCACCCCGCATTAGCACAACTTTTGATAGCCTCTACCACCACTTTGGAATCCCCCTTAATTTCTAGCAGTCTGGTATTCTTTTGAATGGCAAATTTAACCCCCCATAAAGGAGCCATGCCCTCAGCTTGATTGACAGTGCAATTATTAAGCGGCCCCGCATAAACCAAGAGGTAAGTTCCATTGTGATCTCTTAGCACACCTCCCCCAGCCTGGGTGAGGTTATTAGCCACACCATAAAAGTTTAATTTGGTCCAGCCACTGTGCGGGGCAACCCATCGAGTATCCTTCTTGGCCAACAACTTGGAGTCGTCAAACTTGGAGAAACCCATCAGTAGGTTCCAATTATCAGTCATTTTGATTTCCCAGGCAGAGGGGGGAGCTGAGGGGATTTTCCACTTAGCTACACTGGCATTCTCGCAAAGGAGCCTAGTTCTGAGTTAGAGACAAGCCTCACGCGAGGAACTAGACTCCCTGAATATCTTGTTATTCCTTTCTTTCCAAATAGACCAGCATATGTGTGGGGGAAAAATTTTCCATAGGAGCTAGAGGAGGGGATGATTGGAGGGAGATCTCTAGACCATGAACTGGTGAACATCATTTCCCAAAGCCCACGAGATTCCCAATTTTCCAATAACTTCCTGCCAAATGTTAGCAGTGAAATCACAATGTATGAATAGGTGATTCACCATTTCCTCCTCCTTTTTACATAGGATGCACCTGTTGGCCATTGAGAAGCCTCTTTTTATGAGGTTGTCTTGAGTTAAGACTTTACCATGCATAAGGGTCGACCAGAAGAAGTTGATTTTTGGCATGAGTTGAGGAATCCACACCTTCGTCCAATCCTCTCAATTATTCTCTTCCTTCAGGATAAGGTTGTAAGTATTCTTGACTGAGAAGGTACCCGCTTGGGTGGGGGCCCAAATGATGGAATCCTAGCCACCAAATCCTGGGATTCTGACATTTCTCAAAATTTCCATGAGCTCATTAGCCATTTGCTTTAGTTATGGTCTATCTCTGACTAAATTAGAAATATCTTTCCAATTCCCTTCAGCGATGTAATTGGAAGTTCTATTGCCAATGATAGGCCTAAGGTAGTTCATGAGGGGGTTGAATCTACCGCCGAGGTTAGGGAAGTTTAGAATCCAATAATCATTCCAGAATCTAATGGATCTCCCATCTCCAAGCTGTCGGAAAGCTCCTTTAGAGAGAAAGGTTTTACATTTGCAGATGTTTGCCCAGAGTTTGGAGCCATTGGGGAGGTCATTATCTTGGTACATCCTATTGTAGGGGTGGCCTTGAAGGTACTTATCTTCCATTATCTTACACCAGTCTGCTTTTCTTTCAATGAGCTTCTAGGCCACTTTCATGGTGAGGGCTCTATTCATCAAGCCAATTCTCCTTAGGTCCAAACCACCCAGACGTTTTGGGAGACAAACTATATCCCAATTGACTAGGGACATTCTCTTTTTCTCTTCAGAGCCAGCCCACAAAAAGGTTCTCTAAATTTTTTCTAACCTATCTGCCATGTTGCTTTTGATCTTGATGAGAGACATAAAGTAGACCGGGATCCCCTAGAGAGTGGAAGCCACTAGCTACAGTTTACTAGCATTACTTAGAATCTTCCCTTTCCATCCAACAAGTTTTCTCTGGGTTCTTTCCAGGATGGAGTTCCAGAATTTGTGGGACACCTCTTTAACCATGAGGGGGAGGCCTAAGTAAGCAGAGGAGAGTGAAGCCGACTGAAAGACCAGAATTTGAAGCACTCTATTTTGTGTCTCAATGGGAGTATTGAAGAAGAACATTCTAATTTTATGATAGTTAATACACTATCCAAAAGCCCAGGCATAATTTTCCAAAATTTGCTTCCACTATCTAGCCTCACTCACCGAAGAATACCCAAAAAGGAAAGTGTCATCCATGAATTGTTCCAACATAATTTGTTGCAGAGTGGAAGTAGGTTTGACACCTTTTATTCTCCCCATGGAGGATAGCATAGTCAGATTCCTGCTGAGGACTTTAGCCACCATAATGAATAGGTAGGGGGAGAGAGGATCACCCTGCCTGAGCCCCTTTTTAGGTTGAAAGAAATTACCAGGGGTGTCATTGACTAAAATAGAGAAGTTAACAGTTTGAGCACATTCTTGGATAATGTTAATAATCTTTTCATTAAACCCCATCCTAGTAAGGATTTTTAGCAAGAATGACCAATTGACTTTATCATAGGCTTTAGAGATATCAAGTTTGAAGGCCATACCTAGAACATTGCTCCTATCCATGGAGTGGATGATTTCATGAGTGGAGATAGCCACATCAAGGATCTACCTTCCCAAAACAAAACCTTTCTGAGTAGAGTTGATTATCTTATCCAAGAGGGGCTTCATTTTGTTGACCAATATCTTAGTGAGAATCTTGTAGAATGTATTGCAAAGGTTGATGGGCCTAAAGTCCAGCATGGAGGTGGGGTTATCATTCTTAGGGACCAGCACTATATAGGTTTTGTTATGTTGCCTTAATAAGAGCCCCATTTTGAATAAATCTCTGGTAGCACAGGTAACATCTAGTCCCACAATATTCCAGTATTCTTGAAAGAAAGCCGGGGGGAAGCCATTAGGTCCCGGGGCTTTATAAGCACCCATAGAAAAAACTATCATCTTGACCTCCTCATCGGACACATGTTTCATGAGTTGCACATTATCACTGTGAGAAATAGCACTTTGGATGTGATCCAGAAGTTGATTTTGGGTGTTGACCAAGCACATTTGTCCATCATTCGAATACAGTCCCTTAAAATAGTTTGCCGCAACCTGATTGATTTTTTCCCTCTCAGTAACTTCATTCCCTCCCTCATCCCTAATTGCGTTGATGGTGTTCCTTCTTTTGTGGTTGCTGGCAGACCTATGGAAGAAGGTTGTGTTTCTATCCCATTCAGCGAGCCATTGTATTCTAGATCATTTCTTCTAGTACATTTCCTCTTTTTTTAGAGTTTCCTGCCATTTGTGTCGAGCCGTTTCTTCTTCCACCTATATTTGGGGCGGGGGACTTCCAGTAGCCAACTGGGCTTGGAGGGACTCTAAGGTTTTAGTTAGCTCCTTTTTCTCTTTATGGAAATCACCAAAGTTATGTTTCCTCCAGCCCTTGACCTCACTTATGATAATTTCTAGTTTCTGGACAATCCTGAACATGGCAGTGCCTTTGATGTTAGTGGCCCACCAAGATTTCACTTGGTCTCTAAAGGAGGGATGAGAGCACCACATAATTTCAAACTTGAAAGGGGTCGGGCCAAACTTGGGGGAGTCCCACCAACAAAGAAGGAGGGGGTTATGATCAGAAGTAGTTTTTGGGAGGGAGGACAAGGTGGAGGTCAAGAAGAGGTCCCACGAAGAGGAGGCAAGGAAATGGTCAAGCCGCACCTAGATGAGATGGGAGCCTTTCCTATTTTTGGTCTAGGTGAAGGGATTTCCTTTCAGAACAATGTCCAAAAGGCCGGTGTAGGAGATAAAATCCACCAAGTCCCCCATACTATCAAAGTAATCCATTAATCCACCGCATTTTTTAGAGGGGTAAAGAGGGGTGTTAAAGTCACTAGTCATCAAGTAATTAGCATAAGTGTCTTGGTCTATCCAAAGGGACAAATCACTCCAAAGGGAAGCCCTACCAGACTAAGTATTAGGGGCATAAATATTAAACAGGAGCCACTCAAGCTTTTTTTTCCTGAAAGTAACAGTAAGGAAGTTTGAAGAGGAGGTGAGCAGATGTCCAATGACAGTATTAGGGTTCTAGAACGTAGCAATGCCCCCGAAAGCCCCAGAAGCTTTAGAGTAGAGAAACTCAACCCCCAGCTATAGATTGGAAGCCAGGGTGGAAAAATTATTGAAAGACATCTTAATTTCTTGGATGAGAAGAATATCCAACTTACGGTCAAAAATGTAATGTTTAATAGCACTTTATTTAAGGGAGTTGTTTAAACCTCTAACATTCCAAGAAAGATAAATCATTTCTTATTTCTAAAGCTTGTTTCCAGGGTTTGTTGCCTACCTGCTGCAACATCCCTTGTAGCCCCCCTCGATCTCTTGGCGTGATCTGATGTTCTTCCTCTGGGTGTCTCCGTCCCCACACCAGCCTTCTTGGGTTTGGTTTTCTTTTTTTACGTTTTCCATTCCCCGTCATCTTCCTCCACACAATAATCTGTACCCAGAGAGTTGGGAGAGGAATGGTAGTTCTTTTTCTCCACCTGTGGGGGAGGTTTTGTATCAGATTTAGGGGATTTTAGCTCAAGAGAAACCACAATGGCAGGCTGGTCCAACACAGTATGGTAATCTCACTCATCTCCAAGGAGGCCACCAGGGAGTTCTTCAATGGCTCCACCATTGGTAGGGGTTTTGGCTCCTCCATTGGAAGAGGTTTTGGAGGTTCGAGTTCAAGGTGTACCACTTCATTCTCTAGAGGGGAGACTATCTCACCTTCTTCCATCTCCTTGTTTTCCCACTCTGGGTTTCTCAGCACTTCAGCCACTGAGGGTGGGTTGGTCTTCTCCTTCTCCTCTCCTTTTGTCAAGGGTGGAACCTCAGTAGTTCCCTTATCCTTATTCCCTTTTTTGGTTCCCAGCTGGGAGGCCTTACAAGTATCACTAGAATAACCTCTAGTATCACATTTTTGGTAGAAGAGAGCGGCATTTTCATACACCAGCGCTTGATTCCATCTACCCAGTTTGGATTTCAAAATGAAAAAGTTGGGGAGGGTTTTGTTCAGGGTGACATTCACACAGAACCTAGCAAACACCAGCCTAGATTTAGAGCGGGTTACCTAGTTTGCAGTGATAAACATGCCAAAGGAGTCACCTATCCATCTGAACACTTACTCATCCCAATATTCTAGTGGAAGACCAGAGATCCAAACCCAAATTAGGACCTTTCTAATCAGTTATGTCACCGGGTTCAACCCGAGTTTCCATTTTGTCAGGGCCAGGAAGTGCTTTCCATAGACCCACGACCCCGACACTACAAAATCCAGGTCCTCCAGAGTAGTGAACTTGAACAAGAACAACCCACCCGGCATAGCAGATACAAGGACAAATCCTTTAATCTTCCACTAGGTAGACACCCATTTTCTAACCATTTCAATGGTAGGTCAAAAGTTGAAGAATTGACCCATCAGTACGAACTGAAAATCCACCATCATCCTATTCACCAAAGAATCTGGGAGAAAAATTTCAGCACCTTCCTCGGTGTGAATGAAGTCCAATAGGAGAGCATATAGAGATTTCTGGGCTTCACCAACAAGAGCACCTTTCCAGCTGGATTTTGGAGGGGATGAAGGAGCATCAGTAGAAGAGGATGCCTTTTGGATTCCCTCCATTGAATCTTTTGATGAGTTTGTGATAGAGGTATTCACGGGACTAGCATGCGGTCCATCAGGACTAGTAGGGGGGCCTACTAGGGGGAAGATTCTCCCCTAGGGGATGTAGGCATGGGAGCTTGTAGTCTGAAAATAGAGCCTAGGTGGGAAGTTGCACAGCTTGGGTGGGAAGTGTATTAACAATGTGAACTATTACGATCACAACTCACATAGCTATTACATATTTGAGAATAGTTATTTGTTGAAGTCTTTTTGTTTGTATTTAAAGTTTTAAAAGTAGCTCTTTATAATTCAAAAATTTGTTTAAAGAGTTTCCTATAAAATAAGATGTTAGAATCCTATAAATTTTTAATATGGATTGAAAGAAGATATACAAGAAGAAGAAAATATAATATTATTATATGCCAAATATGCTCCTAATCTATCTATATCCATATTTTAATATGGTATCAAAGCATCATACACGTTAGATCCATACCTTGCAAAGCTTGTTGTGTAAGCCGAATTCCCATTACATAATGCTTGAGGCAAATCTCTGAAGACATCTTGGGTAAAATATAGAACAAACGATGTATGCAGATTTGAAGATGGAGTTATACTATTGTCTAGCCAGTGGATTGTAATAGAAGCGAGGAGGGAAATTTTTTTATTTGACTACATTCTGTAGTTCATACTCAGATCTGCACTAGCTCTCTTCCTGATACAATAATCTTTTTTGCCAGTTTTAAATTGGCATATGAGGTAGAAGAAGGCTTAGTTCAGTCCAAGACATTGAGACATTTGACCTAGGAGAATATAACCAAATTTCCCAAGAAAACAAGGCACAAGCATAGGAGAGCTAGAGAACGGTGGTTTTTAGATACATGTTGCACCATTAACTTCTCAACATAGCATAATATTGGTTGATTGCTAAATTTCATTAGCTAATGTACATTTTACATTTTCACTGGGTATGGACCAATTAGCTTGAAGGATTGATCGATTGAAATTGTAAAATATGTACTTGGTGTTATTTCTATTGGCTTTGAAGAGATCTAGGTGCAAGGGAGGCTACTAGATCAAAATACATAAATGACAACCTAATAATTCTTACTCAGCTGGATAAAAAGGCTTCCAAGAGATAAATAAGATAAATAAGGCTTCAACATGTACAATTAAACTTAAATTATCATGTTATACACCTTTAGCAATTATCTTTAAACCAACTAATCATCTATGAAAGATATAGAAAAAATCACACATACACATGAACACTATATTTATATGGAAAACCCAATATGAGAAAAACCACGTTGATAATATTCTCACTATATGATTTTTTTCTTACAATATTTGTTTTAGGCATATTTCCATAGAAGCATATCACTCCTAGATGTAGAACAAAATTTAAAGCTCATTGCCTTAGTGCTAAACATTGATATGCACAAGAAACCAAAAGAAAATACTATCTTCTAGTAGGTACACTGAAATGGTGAAAAGAAAGATGTAGGATCTCCTGATAAAATTTTATAGATACTCTATCAAATTTTATCTCTTTAGCCACTTCTCTTCTTCAATTACATTACTTTTCCTTCACATTCAATTTTTACATTATCCGCACCAATTCCACACACAATTTATCCTTTCACACTCGCATAAAACCAAGCTTGATCATCAAAGACTCAACTAGGTCATCTACATAAAGATAAATAATATTTTTATTGCATCAACCATCATGAGTATAAATAATTAATGCAATCCACCCCCAAGAGATAAAGGGGGCCTAAAGAATTCATAAACGTGTCATACACAAATGAATTCATCAAAGTGCAAGCATTACAACCACCAATAAGATTGACCACAGAAAAAACATGTGTAGAAAAGCATTAAAACACACCAACATGTCAGTCTAAAATTATTCTCCAATCCATATGATACCATGCAAAGAATAACACACCATAGAAGGACCTATTTCAATTTCTTAACTCTTCCTCTAACGCATATCTAGACTAATAAGTTATCAATTAGCTCATCAAAATTAACATAATTTGACCAAAGTCTGACATAGACAACAATATCACACTTAGAATAATATATCGTTACTTGCAAAGAAAACCAACATAAAAATTTCAAATTGGAACACTACACAGACATTAGAAACATGTCCACCAAATTACAATTTCAATGTGGGGAATTCTCTGAGCCTATCCACACCATTCTTAATAGCCATCATTTTTATTAGCAAATAGCACAACACAACTTCTTCTTCCAAATTAAATGTAGACTTGAACAAACTATAGTACAACATTCACAGGTCATACATAACAATATAGAAACCACAAGCCAACATTTTTTTATGTGGTGGAATGCGAACCATTCTCTGATAAGGACTTTAAATTCACTTTCCTACATATTTCAACTTCTCATACTTCCATATTTTTGGATACACCTCATACTGCCTTACTATCATTACTAGTCATCAAAATAATTATGAGAAATTATACTTCAAATACTCTTTCATACATATCAAACTTCAAATACTCTTTACTGCATATCAGACTTTAAATACTTTTTCTTGCATATTAGACTCCAAAAACTCTTTCTTGCATGTTAGACTTTAGATACTCTTTCCTATGTATCAAACCTACATATCATATCTTCACATAATCCACACACCTCTTCATCAGGTTGACATTAATGTACAAAGCATATTGACATCAATGACAACACTAATCACATTATGCTAACATAATCTCCTTTCTTCTATCCTATGGGGGATATTATTATATATACATGATGTATGTAGTCCTTGGAGGGTTTGATTGAGTCCTCTTCCATGCATTTTATTTGTTCTCTTTTTTGGAGATAATTTTTGTCCTGCGTGGTTTTCTCCTTTTCTCTATTTGTGAGATATTGCATTTAGTTCACATTGTACATGGGTACCTAACATGACCTAGTTTTTGAGACACGTCATTATATCATTTTTCATATCTATTCTCCCTAAGTTGCACTTAAGGGGGGTAGTTAGAGTAAATTATTATTTACTCTAGCTTAAGTTAACTTAGATATCATTATTTCCTATGTTGTATTGACATTTGTGTCATATAGTTGTTGAGTAGTTGATTTTACCTACTCCTACGTAACCTTTAATTTCATTTCGCCACATGGCACTTTTTATGCTCTTAATTCTCTCTTGCATTTCCTATACAAGTAGGGTTATGTACATTTTTAACTAATCTCAATATCAAATCATTTCTTGGTGATCTATATCATTTCTCTCTATTCATGAAAGTTGCAATAGTCGTTGATTTTGTCTTACAAGGTTGCAAACTCTAATAGGTTCCTTTTTGTCTCTTCTTTCCAAATTTGTGATTGTTTTATACATATATATTCTGTAATTCACTGTGTACATCAACAAACATCTATTTTACACATTTGGCCCTAGATTTAGCATCTGATTTGCATATTTTTAGTATCATTTCCAACTCATCCAAAAGGACTATTGGACCTACCTTGTACTCAATCCTTTTTAATCAAATTTGAGATTGAGCCTTATGGATCCACTATCCTTAAAAGTAATTAAAGTGAAAATAGGCCTAGTTTCCTAGTTTGCATGCATAAGATAGTGAAACCTATTTCCCTACATTACAATATCATGGGTTGTCAAGTCACACTCTAGTGGCTATGAAATTATATCAATCCAAAATGAGCCATTGTTAGGGTTTATTTTCTTTTTGTAATCACTCTACCCTTATCTAATTTTCTCACAATACCTTTAATATTATCTTTGAATAGATAAGAAGTCAATACTCCACTTCTAGAGATTATTTGATAGGATTTTCCTATGCTATTTTTTATACAAGGCTTTCCATGTTCTTAGCTCAACATAGTCACTTGGACCTTGAAAAGGGCCTTTAGACGAATCAATTTAGTTTGACTAAAAAAAGAATTAAACTATTTCACTTCCACTTTGATCAATTTTTTACTAAGAAATTACTTTCATTGTGTTATATTTTTATATTAGAAATTATTGTTTTGGAATACTTATCCAAGCATGCATTTTAAGCTTTAAGTTATAATAACTATAATGTTAAGTAATATTGTGTTTGTTTAAAACATAATATTTCTTGGGTTTTCAAAACTCAACTAGCTTTGGTTAATGCGGGACATTTCTAAGAATGAAATAAAAGTACCAAATAATCATTACTTAAAAATTTCCCAAAGTATGAATTTAAAAATTCAAAATACGTTTAAGTAGCACGGAGATTCCTCGACCATTTTTTTGGATTGAACCATTAGATATTGGAAAATGAATTCTTAGGAACTATAGTTCCACTAAATAGAATGTTGGATTTCAAACCATTGTTCTTGGAATTTTTGTGCAAAATAATTGTTATGATTAATAGCATGAGTCGAAGGGAAAAGGATGTCACAAACTCAAAATAGTTGTATCATAAGAAATGGTGAGCAATGTTATGGAGGAAGATCACTCACAAAATTAAATGTGATAGGGGTATTATACATTAGAAACACCCCCAAAGAGTCACCCTCAAACCCAAATCAGATTAGCACCACCCAAAAGAATGAAGGGGTGCTAATGCAAGATCTAGATTTGAGGATGGAGTGTGATTTGGGGATGGATTCCTTTAATGTTAAGATGTATATGATATGCAAAAATGATATGAAAATATATGAAAGGAATTAATACTATGATAAATGAAATGATAGCTACCAAGATGTGATATCAAATCTAATGTATAAAAGTAAGTGCAAGATGAAAGCAGGAGGCATGAACTCACATTGAACCTAGGAGAAGAGGAATGAACTTTAGAACTGGTTTTGACTATCATGGAGATGTCATAATCAGAGATGATACTAGATCTTGCACTCTAACATGTGTAACTTCTGACTGTGAAAATTTTAGATATAAATGACTACATAGAAAAAGTCAACCTAATCCAGAAAAGTTGACCTTGTCTTGGAGACTCCAAATCTCATGAAATCTATGAAGGATCTACAATTGGTTTTGTAACTAATGAAATATAGTCTAAAACTCTGAGAACATGTTCCTACACACAATAAAAAGGGGAAAAGGTCATGGAAAGGGAATTTCCTTGGTCAATCCCCTATATAGGAATCAACCTTGAAATGAAATAGAAATTGCATAAGGAAAGTAATGTAAACAAGTTAAATGTCAGATTTACCTTGCATGAAAAACCCTCATGGATGGATGTAGAAATCACTCAAATCCATGAAGATGCTTGAATTGTATATTTGGAATGTGTTTTAGAATCAAGGATTCCTTCACAAATGCATGGATCTACACTTGCCGATCCTAGACCTTGAACACGAGTGTAGACTTGAAATCTTGAATGGAAAAGATGAATGGAACTTCTTGCTTGCTTGATAATTCCTCTACTTGGCCATCATGGGAGATAAATTTGCATCAATGAGAGAAGATTTTATTTTCTTGAATGTATCTTGAAGAGATGGAGACTTGGAGATCTTCAATGAGTTCTTGCCTTCCAATCTTGAATTCACCACTTCAATTGCACAACTTGAATCACTTGACTTTATTGCACTTGAACAATTGATAGCACTTTCTTTCATAAGGAGTTCATATAATTGTATGGATCTCAAAATGAGAGGCCTTGATGTCCTCTTTATACTCATTTTAGGATTCAATATTGTTGGTTTGACCAAAAATAAAGATCAGGAAGAAAAACCTCTGCATTGGTCTGAAAGCCCACTAAAATGCAATTCCCTAGGACAAGGTTGAATTGGTTTGACCTATTCCAAGACAAGGTTGACATAGTTCAACCTACTCCTAGAATTGTTAATTTTTAAGTGGATCACAAACTTGGGAAGTGTGAAAAGTTTCAGGGAGAGAAAATGAAAGATGTGGGAAATCAAGCATAAAGACATTTGGATCTAGGAATCACTAAAATGAGGTATAGTAGGTCCTAAAGCCACCAATAATGGGTACTAAATTTTTAGGATGGTACAATAGTTATCTATAATTCCTTAAAAATCTAGTAATTGATATAATACTCAAATGAATTAAAAAAGAGAAAAAGACCAAGAAGGCATCAAGACTCTTGATTTAATTATATTAAGAGCTCAAAGCCAAAAATAAAAAAACAAGTTTAAAATTTCCCAAAACATTATGGGTAAAAGTACATAGCTGTGTCACACTAGAGGACATTTTTAATGGTTCCGGCCAGACCAGTTTCAGTTGGACATACATGGCACACATGAGGTGCCATGTGGCATCGATGTGGCGGGGGAAATTTGACCAAAATGGTTTCGGTCAGAACAGTTTTGGCCGAAACCGTTCCATGAAAAATTATATAAACCCCCAAAATGGGTTGGGTGGCTCATCCACGGGACCATGTTTGGTCGCCCATAGTTTTGACTGAACCTATTCTAGTCGAACCTATCTAAGTGACATCCCATGTGGTAGCCAAATAAGCAAAAACATGTGAGTCTCAAAAGTTCTCACTTTTGGATCTAAATTCTTTGTCAAAAATTAACTTTCTGTAAAATCTAAAAATACTCTTTTGTAGAGCTCGGAGTCAAGATTATGGTCATGTAATTTTTATTATGTTTTGATTTCATATAATATATTATAAGTTGAAAATACTTCAAGTAGGTATTTTAACATTTAAGAACACGCTCGTTCAAAAAACTAAATAACAAATCATGTCAGAAAAATTTAAAACTTATATTTAACACTAGAGGAGAGAGTCCTCTTGATGAATATATAATTTTTTTTTTAGTGGTGTAGATTTGATAGGGAAAATTTGGTGGGAACAAAAAATTGTTGATTTCGGGTAACACCAACTTTGGATAGTTATAACAGACAAAATATATACTGAAATACAATCTTTCTTTTTTTATGCACTAGCTATACATGTCATCTAAAACATATTATGAAATAAGAGGAAAAAAAGATTATTTGCATATAGTTTTTTGGTGGGAACTAGACCCTAGATTTTCAGCATATTTCAACAGTAAAAAAATGGACTTCAAAAATTAAAAAACTATGTCAATTTTTGTTCAATTTTTTTTAAAAAAATGATAAGCATAAACTTCATCAAATTTTACACATTTCATTAGTTTAAATTATCTTCAAATTCTAAACACAAATGCCACTTTTATGTCGTTAAAGTTGAAAAAGTTGCATGTTGTCGTCATTTTCCTTTACAAAAGTGTGACACAGGTTTGTACTTTTACCCTTATAGAAATTCAATGAAACCATCTAGTAAGAGTTTGATGGGGTTGTAAAGCCATCTAGGTGTAATATTTGGCTACAGAGATAAACAAACATGATTTAGAAGGGCTAATGGAAAAACAAAGAAATTAAAAAATCAAGTGAATGGGACATATTATATTATAATCAAAGGATGCAATACAATATGATGATAAGAAATGTGATCGTAGAACCTATATGAGATAAAGGAGATGAAATCATATGTTTGCACATCTCCATCAAAATAGGAAAGTACAAGTCACATAAGGTAACTATAACGTACCCATAGAATTTTATTATATCCTACATATATATAATACACTAAGTAAATAAATAAATTCAAGAAAACAAAATAATGCACCAACACCCACCCATAAGTGAAAATTATGTAGGTAGGTAAAGATGGATTGGTGAGGGAAGAACCTGGGACAAATATGAACACAAGAAAAAGAAATTTCTATTATTTGATAGAAGAGATTTCTATTACATGGACATTACAGAAGTTAGAAAATCAAACAACATGCCTCACACACTATAACATTGTATAAACTTTTGAAAACCCCTTTTCTCACAATACAACCTTATCTCCCAAAAATTGCCTTCCAAACCTAAATATGGGTCCCAAATAACCTATTTTCTAGTTTGGAGCCAAATTTTGAAATTTGGCAGTTGGGCACCAAAAAAAAGAATTTAAAATTCAAATTTGAGCCAAATTAAAAAATAGGGCATTTTCCCAAAAAATTGTCCAACTTTCAAGAGGTATAACTTTTGGTTTGAGCATCTGATTAATGCATCATTTGAAGCACCAAAAATATAAGTGAACTATGTCCCTATAAATAATCTTAGACCCTCCCCTATTTTTGAGGCCCTACATGTCTGTTTAGTGCCTCAAACCTTACTCGAAAGAGTTTTTTGGGAGGTTTTCAAAAACTTAAAACCTTAATAACTTTCAAAAAGTGAATTATTTTGACCCAATTATTTTTCCAAAGTGCTTAATTTTCCATTTTAAAGCTTCCCTTTAATTTCTATCCCCATCCACCTTCAAATAAAATTTACTAAAAATAGCAGGTTGACTCGAAAATGCGACAGTGGAAATCTGAGGAATGGAATTTCTAATTTGCCCAAATGGGTATCTAGAAATGAAAAAACATAAAAAAAAATCTAGAAGCAAATAGATATTTTTGGGTGATGTGGGATTGTCCTAACATCACTCGATGCTCCTACATCAAACACCTTGGGTAATTTGAGAAGTGACCTTGTCACATCTTAGTTGGTTGAGGAAAACCCAAATGGTAGACATCTACTTTGGATAACCATGATGAGTCTTCTATGGGTATTCCTTTCCACTTCACCAAATATTCTTCATACTTCATGTTCCTTGTGCTCCTTCCCATATGGCTATCCAAGATTGATTCAATCTCCTCCATCTCTAAAGTAGGTGTCAAGATGCTACATTGTTCTAGTATAGGATCCTCCTATGTTCCACCTTCCTAATATTCTTTTAAATCTCCAGTGTTGAACACAAGAGAAATATTGATTCCATCCTACAACTCTACCTCATATGCATTCCTTGAATCATGCTTATTCAAAATATTGTAGGGATCGAACTTCTTCATCATTAGCTTATTCTAGGTTCCCAGGGGAAACATTTCTTTCCTAAAGTACACCATCACCTTATGTCCAAATTGAAACTCCTTATATCTCTTGTTTTGATCTGCCTTAGCCTTATACTGCATATTCATCTTTTTTATGTGCTCTCACACTTCCTCATGTAGATTCTTGATGTGCTCTACAAAGTCTTCTTCTTTGGTACTTGTCTTTCTCCTTGGTCCATCTTCCTCAATTCTGGTTTATTCCTTGGACTGCCTCCGTATATAATATGGAATTATAATTTACCAGTGCTAATATTGACAAAATTATTGTAATAATTTTTTGTCTCTAGTAATATCAGGTCCCACCCCTTGATTTTATCTCCTACTAGGCATCTCAATAGGTAACCCCAACTCCTATTCACTACTTCAGTTTACCCATCCATTTGTGGGTGGTGTGTAGAACTCAACTTCAACTCCATCTTCAATTTCTTCTATAGGGTCCTCCAAAAGTATCCAACAAACTTTGTATCACAATCTAAGATTATACTCTTTGGTAGACTGTGTAGCCTTACCACCTCTTTGAAGAGTAAATAAATATTGTGGATAACATCATGAGTCTTCTGGAAAGGAATGAAATGTGCCATCCTAGAAAACTTGTCATCCACTACAAAGACTGAATCATTTCCTCTATGTATCCTTGGAAAAACAAGAATCAAATCCATACTTATGTCTTCCTAGAGCCTTGATGGTACAGGTAATGGATGATGTCATGTATTCTAACTCAACCCTTTTTCCATATGACATACTCAACAACTCTACACAAATCTCTGCACACCCTGTGACAACTATGGATAGTAATAATTCTCACTGATAATGGAAATGATATTATCCCGACCAAATTGTCATGCCATTCCTCCATTGTGCTTCCCTTTGATCAAATTCTCCCTCATGGAACTCCTCAGGAAGTATAGTCAGTTTCCCTTAAACAACATACCATGTTAAATTATATAATCCAACCACCTTGTCCTATCCAAAGTAATAGATTTCTTGCAAGCCTTCCAAGCCTCTACAAAATTAGGATCCTTGGGGGACAGGATCTTGAGTTCATTGAACCCAATCACTTCAATCTACAACTTGGTCAACAATTTTTTCCTCCTAATTAATGCATATGCAACTCTATTAGACCTCCCACTTCTATGCTTAA
Organism: Chamaecyparis obtusa; assembly: GCA_027943335.1. NCBI lineage: Eukaryota > Viridiplantae > Streptophyta > Pinopsida > Cupressales > Cupressaceae > Chamaecyparis > Chamaecyparis obtusa. The sequence continues at coordinate 45,223 of BSBK01009974.1, forward strand.
AAACAAAGGTATAGATATACAAAAAATCTACCCATTTCAAATGTCTCTGATTTAATCTACCTTAGCTACTCAAGTATTGTAATGCTTGATGATCAGTATAAAAAACAAATTCTTTTGGAAACAAATAATGCCTCCATTTCTTTAATTATTAAACTATTGCATAGAGTACTTTATCATAAACATAATACTTTATTTTTGCATCATTTAACTTCTCATTGAAATACATAATGGGCTTACCTTCTTGGTGCAAAACAACTCCAATGACATTATCATTGATATCACAATCCACTTGAAACACCTTATTGAAATAAGGGTTGGCTATAATAGATTTTTATGTCACCTTCTTCTTCAACATTTCAAAACTTCTTGTTTCCCCTGTGGTTTATTTTAACTCCTTCCTATCCCCTCTCACTATCTCAGTTAGTGGTGCACAAATACTACATAAGTTTTTAATGAACTTACTGTCAAAACTAGCCAAACCATGGAAAGACCTCACCTCATTAGTATTCCTTGGGGTATGTTATTCCAAAATGACCTTCACCTTCTCTAGGTCCATTTTAAGATTGTCTAGTGAGACAACTATTGGGATTTTGTTGGGATTGTTGCAGAGATTGTTGAGAATAACACATCATACGTGTATTGGAATTAATGTTTTTTCATTGATGTTAATATATTTTCTTATTATTGACAGTGTTCTTTATTTGTTATGTGGAGAGATTTGATTGGTATGACTTCTGTGTTGAGATTCAGATGGTGCGTAAGTTTAGATAGTTGAAGAGATTTTTGAATTTTATTCATGTTTGATCATAAAGCTTTATGTTGTGATTTGAGCGAGTTTCAGTTGATTGATCAAAGATTATTTACTATCTTTTCTGGTTAATTCTAGAAATGACAGAGTTATAGTTATGGATCAGTAATGATTGGTTATGCAATAATTCTTGTTGCTAACCTAGTGGTGTATTCAAGATTGGTATTGGTGTCTTCAATTGGTATAGTCCATAATTTGGATACGTGCAAGCATTATTTCTTTGATGACATAGTTCATTGTTTGGTGTTCATGATGAACAGTGCAGAGATGGTGATGAATTATGAGATAGAGATGTTTTTTTTTTATGGCATTTCACAATGCTTGTTCATGTTTCTTAATGGTGTCTTATCCTTTTTGTTGGATTGCTTTTGGTTTCATGATGAAATTCATTTTGAATTTCATGAAGGGTGTTGGTGTTCTTGGATGACTGGATGGTGTAACATATTTTGAAGGATTATAACATGGATTTTTGGATCATGGTGTGTTCAAGGTTATTTGTTTGGATCTAAGATATGTCTTAGCCAACATGTTAAGGATCACCTTGGTTAATGTAATTCAATTTTGCAATTAAGGTCATGGTTAAGGTTGACCTTATTTATGTTGTTTTAATTTATAAAATGATGAAATCATTTATGTAATAGAGAGTGGTGAGATGACAAGGATGATGCAAATGTAAAGACTTTTATTATAGAGGATGTTGAGCGGAATTGATGTATCAAAGATCTAAGAAGAGGTATGTGTGGAATATACTATTGAGCCTATATGGTTTAGTGTACTTCATTGGAACTATATTGGAATGACAAATGGCTTTAGCTAGCTCATGATATAGTGGATTATAGTCCATAGTGGATTTTTTCCCATTCCAGGGTTGTTTCCCTTCATTGTATCACTAGGGTTTTTCCCTAGTGTTTTTGAGAAGTTATCTCTAGGAAGTGTGCCTAAATACATGTGCATTCCCCTTCTACCTTTAACAAGGTTTATGTACTAGTACATTATCTAGTGGGTTTGATCCCCACCATGTTTTTTCCCCTAACAGGGTTTCCACGAGGAAAAAAATTGGTGTTATGTGTTATGGTGTTGTTCATTGTTATGATTTAATGCTTATCTATCTCATATAAATTATTATAGTGATAAATGGTTTAAGGTTTTCATTTTTGGGACACAACTAATTCACCCCACGCCCCTTCTCAGTTATGTTTTCTTCCTTGTTTCTAACAATTGGTATTAGAGCTTGGTCCTCTTTTTAAAGCTTGATTGCTTGAGGAAATTTTTCATGTAAGCTTTTAAGATGGACAATCCTAAATTTGATGTAACCATCTATGCATTATGGAAAGGAAGGATGATTACTCACTTGATCTGCATGGGGGTAGAATGTTGGGAAGTTACAAAGAAGGATTAGAAAGTTCCTAATCTTTCTACTACTACTACTACTAATAGGAAGGAGGAATTTGTTGATAACACAAGAGCCAAGCAAGCCCTTTATAGTGTCCTATCAGATGAAAAATATACAAATATCATGGAATTGGATACAAGTTATCATGAGAATTAGGTAAAGTTGGAGTCACTATATAAAGGATATATGTGTGTGTGTGTGTGTGTGTGAAGCAAACAAAGCTGCAAAGTTTGAAAGGGAAGTTGGAATCCTCGAGGATGAGTGAAGATGAGATAATAAGTGCATATGTGGAGAAGATGACAAAAATTTTTAGTGGAATTAAATGTGCTAGAGGAATAATGGATGAAGATGAAATAGTGTCAAAGATACTCAGATCCTTTCCACCTACTTATGATGTTAAGTTTGTTTCTATCAATAAGAAATCATGATAGTTTCAAAAGTGAATAGAGACTCATTGGTTGGTAAGTTATCTAATTTTGAAATGACTAAATTTGGAGATAGTTTTCCTAAAATTGAATCTTCATTTAAAGCTAAAATTTATAAGGATAAGAAAAAGTATGATCTTAGTGAAAGTTCTTCAAGTACTCCTAAGTATGAATCTATATATGCTAAAGATCTTGAAGAGATTGAAGAAGAGGAAAGGAAGATGGAAGAATTGGAAGCCCTAATTGCTAAGAGATATCCTATAGGTGTAGGTAAGTATGAAGTGAATCTACCTTTGAAATGTTTTGCATGTAATAAGATTGGACATTTTGCTTCTAGATGCCCTAACAGAGTGTCAAAGCATAAGCCTAAGAAGTTTCAACCTAAGTATAATAAATGTTACTATGCTAGTGAAGGTGTGACTAATGATGAATCTCAAAAGAGAGAGGATGAGATTTTATTTATTTCTATCAAAGAAAAGAATCATATTTTCTTGAATGAAGAGAAAGCCCTAGTTACTCATGTTGATATAAAGATGAATGGGTAATATATAGTGGATGTTCACATCATATGACAGGAGATAAGAATAAATTTGTGAAATCCAAAAGGTATGATGAAGGTGTTGTTGTATTTTGTAATAATTCTCCTTGTTTGATCAAAGGAAGAGGTTCTATAACACTTGATGGAAAGAATAACACTGATGATGTTCTATTTGTTGAAGGTTTAAAGAATAATCTTTTGAGTGCTACACAACTTATTGACAAGGGATACAGTTTACAATTTAAAGATCGAAAGTGCATAATCATTGGGAAATCAGGTGAAGAGATTGCATCATGTACTAAAACAAGAGGCAATGTTTTTCATTTGAATGTTGCAAAGATTAGATGTTTGATTGATAAAGTTGATGATAGTTGGTTATGACATTAAATATTTGTTCATGTGAATTTTGATAACATTGTGAATATTAGTTCTACAAATTTTGTGAGAGATTTTCCTAAACTAGTGAAGCCTACTAATGTTTCATGTAAGGAATGTCAATTGGGAAAGATAACTAGATCTACATTTAGGAGAAAGACCTATACTTTAAATGGAATTTTAGGTTTGGTGCATGCATATTTATGTGGTCCTCCAAGAACAAGAAGTTAATATGGAGATAAGTACTTTAATATTTTCATTGATGATTACTCGAGAATAATCTGGGTTACATTTTTGAAGGAGAAAGCTATGGAATTTTAAAAATTCAAAATCTTTAGAGCGATGGTTGAGACAAAGACAAGATTGAAGCTGAAGTGTTTGAGATTTGACAAAGGAGGAGGATTTACATCAGGAGAGTTTTCTTCTTACTACGAAGAGCATGAAATAAAGAGATAGATTTCAACTCCATGAACCCCTCAAAAAATGGAATTATAGAGTGAAGAAATAGGAAAATCCTAGACACTGCTAGGACTATGATGTTGGAAGGAAAAATTTTGCAGATGTATTGGAGAGAGGCAGTTAGTATTGCAATCTACACTTTGAGTAGAGTTTAGATAAATAATGGTACATGTAAAACTCCTTATGAGTTATGGTATTGTCTTGTCCCTATTGTGAAATATTTTAGAACCTTTAGAAGTAAATTCTATATTAAGAGAGATGAAGACCTAGGAAAGTTTGAGCCTAGAAGTGATGAAGGAATTTTTCTTGGATATTCTAACAAAAGAAAATCTTATAAGTGCTATAACAATAGGTTGAGGAAGAATTTTGAAAGTGCTAATGTGAAAGTGGATGAAATCTATGAAATAGGTGAAAGATCTTGTAGTTTTTAGTCAAATGATGAAGATGATAATCAAGTTTTGGCTTCGTAGAATCAGAATCAGAGTGCATCAGTAGAACAAGATAAAGAAGATGGTAATGAAGTTGATACAAAAGAATCTATGACAAGAGGAAATCAAAAGACCCCAAGGTATGTAAAGATAAATGATACTGAAGATCATATTATTGGTGATAGAAATCAAGCTATGATGACAAGAAGTAAGATTAGTAGGAATGAAATTTGTTTGATATCACAAGTTGAACCTAGTAATGTTAATGAAGCATGCAAATATGAAAGTTGGATTAAGGCTATGAGAGAGGAATTGGATCATATTGAAAAGAACAAAACATGTACTTTAGTTCCCTGATCTAAAGACAAAAATGTTATGGGAAATAAATGGGGTTTAGAAACAAAATGAATGAGGAAGGTGTGGTAATAAGAAAAAAAGCTAGACTTGTTTGCAAAGGATGTTCTCAAATAGAAGGTATATATTTTGAAGAAATATTTTCTCCTGTTGGTAGAATTGAAGTTGTTAGGATGTTTCTTTCATACACTACTTACAAAATTTTTAAGGTGTGTCATATGGATGTTAAGTCAAAATTTATGAATGAAGACTTGGAAGAGGAAATTTATGTTGAAAAACTAGATGGATTTCCATTGACTAGTCAGAGTGACATGGTTTTCCAATTGAAGTAAGCCTTGTATAGATTGAAACAAGAACCTAGATCCTGGTATCCAAGGTTAGATAAGTATTTGATAAAGATTGGTTTTAGTAAAGGTACTGTTGATAGTAATTTGGATTTCAAGATTAAAAAAGATAACTTCATGATAGTTCAAGTCTTTGTGGATGATATCATTTGTAGAGGTAATGACAAGAAGCAAAAATATTTTATAGATGAGATGTAGAAAGAGTTTGAGATGTCTATTATAGGTGAGATGAAACTCTTTATTATTTTACAGATTATATAGTTAGATTCAGGGATTTTCATATCTCAGTCAAAATATGTGAAAGAATTGTTAAAGAAACTTGAGATGGATGATTCCAAACCTATTGGAACCCCTATGGTAATTGGTTACAAATTGATAAAAGTTGATGATTCACCTAACACAAATCAGACAAGGTAGAAATAAATGATTGGAGGATTGAAATATCTAACTCATAATAGACTAGACATATCAAATGTAGTTGGAATTATTGTGAGATTTCAATCTGAACCTAAGGAAATTCATGTGGTTGCTGTTAAAGGAATTTTCAGATACTTAAAGGGTACATTTGACTATGGATTATGTATCGAAAAGATGATGATTTTACATTGAGTGCATATAATGATGTTGATTGGGTAGGAAATGTGGATGATAAAAAAATTAATGGTTGTGGTGCATTCTTTTTGGGCAAGAGGTTAGTTGTATTGTGAAGAAAAAATAAAAAATGCATTTCACAATCTATTACTGAAGCTAAATATGTTGTTGTTGCTATTAATTATACACAAGTTGCCTATAACTATTCATTGTGATAATTCAAGTGTTATTAATATCTCAAATAACCCTATGTTACATTAAAAAAAAAGCATATATCTATCAAATATTATTTCTTGAGGGATAAGGTGACTAAGAAGGAAGTGAAATTGGAGTATCTGGCTACTAAGGAACAAATTGTAGACATTCTCACTAAGCCTTTTCCTAAAGATACCTTTAAATATCTCAAAGGTAAGCTTGGGGTGATGTCCCCTCCTAATCACAGCTATTTGATGGATGAGATTACATCTATCTAGTGATCTTAACATATTATTATTCTTTCTGGATTGATGTGTTGGGGATTCCCCTTAGGGGGAGTAGTTATTGTTCTTGTTGTTGATGTGTAGTTGAGGAGTAGGTATGTCTTCCTTCTATATTTTCCATTGATGTCAAATGGGGAGAGAAATCTATATGTCAAAAATACTTCACATGGGGGAGTGTTGATCTTATTGAGACCGTGTGAGAGAAAGCTATTTATGTTTGTAGGAGAGATTGTTAGAGAGACTCTAAAAGAATATATTTTTATTATTTTTAATGACTTCGTCCATTGATTTAGTTTTTACATCATATGTTTCCATCAATTCCAAAGGGGGAGATTATTGGGATAGTGTTGGTATTGTTGCAGAGATTGTTGAGAACAACACATTTTGTGTATTGGCATTAATATTTTATCATTGATGTCAACATATTTTCTTATTCTTGACAATGATCTTTATTTGTTATGTGGAGAGATTTGATTAGTATGACTTTGTGTTGAGATTCACATGGTGTGCAAGTTTAGATAGATGAAGAGATGTTTGAATTTTATTCATGTTTGATCACAAAGATTTATGTTGTGATTTGAGAAAATTTTAGTTGATTGATCAACGATTGTTTACTAGTTTTTCTAGTTAATTTTGGAAATGACAGAGTTGCAGTTTTGGATTGGTAATGATTGGTTATGCATTAATTATTATTGCTAACCTAGTGGTGTATTTAGGACTAGTATTGGTGTCCTCAGCTGGTATAGTTCATAACTTGACGATGTGCAAGAAGTATTTCTTTGATGACAAAGTTTTTTGTTTGGTGTTCATGATAAACAATGTAGAGATGGTTATGAATTCTGAGATAGAGATGTTTTTTTTGTTGTGGTGGTATTTCCTGATGCTTGTTCATGTTTCTTAATGGTTTCATATCCTTTTTGTTGCATCTCTTTTCATTTTGTGATGAAGTGTGTTGGTTTTCTTTGCTGACTAGATGGTGTAACATGTTGTGAAGGATTATAGTGTGGATTCTTGGATCATGGTGTATTCAAAGTTATTTGTTTGGATCTAAGATATGTCTTAGCCAACATGTTAAGGATCATATTGGTTAATGTAATTCATTTTTCTAATTAAGTTCATAGTTAAGGCTGACCTTATTTATCTTATTGTAATGTATAAAATGATGAAATCAATTTTGTAATAGAGAGAGTGTTGAGATGCGAAGGATGATGTGAATGTAAAGTCTTGTATTACAGAGAATGATGAGAGAAAATGATGTATTAGAGATCTGAGAAGAGGTATGAGAGGAATCTACTATTGATCATGTATGACACTTTACTTCATTAGAATTGTATTAGCATGACAAATGGTTTTAGTGAGTTCATGGTATAGTGGATTATTTTCCATATTGGATTTTTTCCATTCCAAGGTTATTTCCCTTCACTGTATCACTAGTTTGTTGTCCTATTGTCTTTGAGAAGTGAGCTCTAGGAAGTGTGCCTAAATGCATGTGCATTCCCTTCTACCTTTAATAGGATTTATGTGCTAGCACAATATCTAGTTCATTTGATCCCCACTATGGTTTTTCCCCTAACAAAGTTTCCACGAGAAAAAATTCGGTGTTATGTGTTATGGTGTTTTTCATTGCTATTATTTAATGCTTATAATTATCATATAAGTTATTATGGTGATAAATAGTTTAAGGTTTTCAATTTTGGGACACCACTGATTCAACCCCCCCCTCTCAATTATGTTTGTTGCCTTGTTTCTAACAACAAGAAATCCCATGTACACTATTTTAATTTTTACAAAAATATATTTCTTTCAGTTAATCAATAGTTTCTCCTCTCTTAGCTTTTCAAAGACTCTATGAATATGAATTCTAAAAGTGTTCACCTAGTGTCTTAGTGAAAATCAAAATATTATCTAAATAGCGACAAAGTTCTTTCAGTACCTTGTTCATGAGCCGTATGAATGTGCTTAGTGCATGGGTTAGCCCAAAAGGCATGACTAACCACTCATAAAGGCCTTCTTTAGTCTTGGAGGTGGTCTTCCAATCATCACCCTCTTTTATTTGAATCTAACAATACCCACTCTTGAGGTCTATCTTTGTGAAATACTAAGGTCAACTCAAGTAGTCCATAAGGTTGTCCATCCTTGGAAAGAGAAACTTGTATTTGATTTTTATCTTGTTTATGGCCCTAGAGTTTGTACACATCCTCTACTCCCCATCCCTCTTTGGTTCTAGTAATGCAAGTACTGCACACAAACTTAGTCTTTTCCAAATCAATCATTTTCTCAAAAATTCTTGAACTTATCAATTTAACTCCTCATTCTCAATAGGAGTCATCCTATGAGGGGCCTTATTTGGAAAATTTGTTCTAGGGATTAAGTCAATATAATGAATGATATTCCTTACTGGATTCAATCCCTTAGGGATATTATCAGACAAAATGTCTTGAATGTAAGGAAACTCAGGTGCGGAAACAACTTCCTACGCTAATCTCTATAGGAGAGTATTGTGCAAATTCTTTTAAATCCTTACAATTTCAGATTCATTAACTACTTTAACAAAGATATTGCAACCACATACCATACATACAGAAAAATAGAGAATGACACAATGATATACCCTAGGGAAACCTTTCGGTAAAAACCCCAGCACTCCAAAACCTGCACAATGTATTGATCAAAACTATTACAGCTTACAATACACTTGCAATGCAAGTTCTTTCAGAAGATTTCTAAACCGTTGAAGAAAAACCACGGCAGCAAAAAATGTTCCAACAATACACTCGCATCATCATCTCTTCGCAACCCTAAAAAAGCTTATATCATGTGCTTCACTTTTTAGGGCTACTCCCAAAGATAACCGTATTAGGGTTTTACGATTGGGGAAGAGTGTATAGTACTCAAATTTATCAGTTGCCAAATGTCTTCACCTATCATTGAAACTTCCTAGCATAGCTCTTACGTGTCATAAGAATCCATCATAACCATTTTAGCCATGATCTCCTTACACACAATTCAAGATGCTGACATATCAACATTACTTGCAAGAAATACATTTTATAAAACAAATAATAAGAATAGGAATTATCCAAGGTTGAGAAACCTTATTCCTAACATTGAATATCATTCAACAAAACTAAAAATTCTACTGACACTTCTCTACTATCTTATTTATACAATCTAGGAATTAAAGCATAACACATGCATTTTTGTTTAATGTCTTCTAGAAATTTCCTCCCATGAATAGAACATACCCTATCACTACTAAATACCTTTTCTTCTTCCTTCATTAGGGATTTTATCTTATGATAAACTCAATTCTTTGTGAGGGAAGAGGTGTTTGGATGATCATCATGTATAGAACACATATTAAACTACCGTAATCTCTATAATAACATATGACATGATCTATGGGTATGATTTCATGAAGTACAACATCACAATAATTTACAATCATGAACATCACCAAACACTGCTCATTTACTAGGAATTGTGGTCATTCTTAAAACATGCAATCTGATATAGATGTGGGTGTCTCTCCCTTTTTAGATTTAACTTTTTGACCATTTCTTCTAACACTAGATTATCAATACTTGGGTATGTGTAGATCATGGTATGCCAAAAAGTAGCGATGTGAAAAAGAAGTCCTGATTGATAGACTCTTTGAAAAATAGCTATAACTTTCAAATAATATAACAGTTTTGACATTTGAAATATACATCGCATTCTATGCTTCACCTAATACAATAATAATAAACAATTCTTTCAATTTGATGAAGTTTAGACTAAGTTAAGGTGGTCAGACACGAGAGTTTTTATAATCAAGAAAATTTGTAGCAAAAAAATCATAATTAATTATTGTCATGCCCAAATATTTACCAACACAAAAATACAACAATTTTTTTTTTAGATAAGATGTTAGGGAGTACCGATCATAGGTTAAGGATAAGTTGACTATGGTTAAGTCGGTCACAACCTAGGATTAAGTTTTGGAGTGTTAGTCTCTGAGAGTATAAATGTACCATTGTGGATCTGGCAGTTAAATTTCATAATCACTGTCATAAAAAAATATGAGTTCGGATAGTGGAGCCCTAGTGCAAACAATTTCATTTTAGAACTTTCGTTCAGGATGCATTCATAGATACCTAGGGCATTAAAAATCTAACCAGTTTCATTCCAATTAACCAATAACCTAAAATGTGTATGTGCCTAGGTTATAACTTTCGAACATGGTGTGATCCAACTAATAGATAATTTATCCTACAACAATTGTTCATGAGCTAACTACATTAGCAACCAAATTTCAATTGTAACCCAACAATAAACCTAATAGTGATGACTAGGACAAAATGTTATCCCAACATTAGAAATATAATAGTTACACTATTATTACTTATTCATACTAATAACCTACTAATACATCAATTAATTAAAACGGATCGATTTGTTAGACCCTAATCTTACTAACCAATAACAAGTTGACAATTTAACTTAAACCAAATAATCTACTATTAATGCTCCTATGTTAATCATTTAGAAATTGAATAAAATGAAATATCAAAATAACAAATTGATTTATTAATGAATAAGTCTAAGCACATTAATCTTTTAACTAATTAAAAATCAAATGACATGCCCTATAAAATTCACTAAATGATTTATTAATTAACCTAAACTCTTTAGCACTAATTCTATTAATAGATAATTCTAACACATTAACCCAAATCTATTAATTGGTGAATAATTTTATTAATAATAAATTTAATCACAACTAAAATTAATATCTAACAAATAAAATTATTAACCAAAAGAACAAATCAAATCCTAAAAGTTAACCTACTAACCTATTAATTTACTATTTCCTATTTTCCTATTTTCCTACTAAACTATCACATCACCACCCTACTCTATCGTATCTACTATCCTATCCCCAAGTCCCACTTGCCAAGTGGGTGGTGACAAAACCAATGCCCAATAGACCTGTGAAATTTACTAACGGGAGAAAAGTGCATTTCAAAAGAAGTCATGAATTTTTAAGGGACCCACCACACTTGGCAACCTCTTTCCAAGGTAAAAACTCACGCATGGCTTAGGAAAAATCTTTCTTGTCAAGAAATATGCATTGACTCCCATGTCAGACTCTAAGTACACATGGAGGAAATGAAACTTGACTTAAGGAAAAGATTTAATGGCATGCCAGTCCCCTTACATCCTACGTAAGGTAGTAAAAAGGTAAGAAGGAAGTATGTGGGTGGGACCCACAAGGACACAAGCTCAAAAGTAAGTTTTCTTTTCATCCTTTATTAATATTAGTTTGTTTTTTTTAATAGCAAGATTACATTAGGGGTTAGTATACTAACTAATTAGGAAAAGTATCTTGGGAAGGGAATATTCTTTATGGAAAAGAGAATTATTTCTCTTCCCATACAAATTTCAGAGAGCATTGTTGCAATCTGGGATGTGTTATTTGTATTGATTTTCCATTTTTCTATCATATTGATTTCTTTGCTTGTTATAAGAAAGCTAATTGTATGCATTTGATTATTTAATTAGTGCATTACACTAAGGAGACTATGAATTGAATATTAGTAATATGTGATTTTTACATTAGTATTCTAACATGTTCATTTATTTATTGTTACCATGCTTCATTTTGCAGGAATTAGAGATTGCAATATTGGTTTCAAAACTAAGGAGTTGATCCTATTGAAATTGGAAAATGGATTTTCAAAGAGAAGGATGGAGTGTTTTAAACTTGAGAATTTACAACAAATACATTAAAGAGATTACAAGCTCTATGTACCTATAAGATTTTACATGCTATGAACAAATACATTGCCTTCTATTCTTTTTAATAATATCAAACTTACATTTTTAAACAATGAAATAAAATTTTGTAACAATACATAAATGATAGTATCAAGGAGAATGAAAAATATTTTCTCGATTACATTTCAATATACAACTTCATGATGACCCAATGAAGAAAAGGAAAATATTTCACAATCCACAAGTATGCTTCTCTTAACAAGGAGAGATTTCTTTATTACAAAATTACAACAATGTCTCAACATAGCTTGCTTTCACACAATCCTAGCAACATTGAGAACTCTCCAAAGCTTTATCAACAAGGATCTTGGCATCAAATCTTGCAAATGAAAGAGGAGAACCATGGGAAGCTCACCTCCCAACCTAGGTCTCAATGAGACCACCCCCGAGCTTGGAGAACCAAGGCTAAACAAGTATACATTACAAATGCTCACAACACATATATGCACAACAACAAATAACTCCCATCCAAGGCTTTACAAATGGGTCTTCCCAAACTCATTGAGAAGGGTGAAGGTGGGATTTTCCAAGTAGGAGAATGCCAACATATTACATTTTTCACACAAAAGTATTTACATGCCTCTCAAGGCTACATGATTTATATTTCATACACAACTTTCCTCATTAGCATCCTCAAGATGCAAGAATACAAGATGGCTTCATGGAGCCCATACCCCTTGAATTTTTCCCTCTTCTCCAAGAGAAGAGACTCTCACTACAATGGAGAGACAAACTAACCCCTTCACCCAAGGCCACTTCTTCCCTTCCCATAGGGTGAGTAATGTATTAACTCCCATGAAACAACATTCTCAAAAACAAGAAAATAAGAAAACAAGAAATGCAGCAAAATCCATATGCAATCCCATTTTCAACACAACCATGGAGAGATTTACAAGAACATACATACAAGCTCTCATATATTCTTTTATCACAACAAACAACAAAATGAGATGCAATAAGCATTCTTTCATGGCAAGGATGGTAAGCAAATCTACAATACAATTTACATAACAATATTCTTCATGAGTTTCAAGCAAGAAGTTTTCTTCATGGTAGAGCCACCAACCTTGAATCCAAAGAAAAAATGGAAGAATGAAGTTGAGTTGAGCTCCTTATCCCTTCTCCTTTTTCCTCTTCCAAACCTAATTGTCTCTAAAATTAGAGAGTGGGTGAACATCCACTAACTCTACCAAGGGCCTCTAAAAAGACCTCCAACTTCTACCCACCCACCAACATTAAATTCAGACTTGACCCTAAAGTCCTTTGGCTTTTCCTTGTCCCCTATCATAAATTCTAGATTGGAAAGGAGTGTGGGGTTGGGTAAAGGTCAAGACTCAATCCATTTTCGTAGCATGTGGAAAATGGGTCATAAAAAGGGTCACCAAGGCCACTAGGGGGTTCTAGATGTATTAAAATCATTCCTTACCCATACCCCTATCACTAAGGTACTAGGATTTTGCTAGATTTGACCCTTAGGACCTCTTTTTGGCCTCTAGAAGTGGGTAGAAAAGAATTAAATCTAAATGAGAAAATTGGTGGAACTTTGCAAGTATCTCCAACAAGGGAATTTAATTAGGTTCATAATGAGTTAGTTAGGCTCAGGTTTACATTGCCAACCTTAGTAGACATGTCAATACATAAACACATAACAAGTGTCAATTGACACTAACAATTACACATCACATTCAAAATGACATGCCCTAAATGACAACATGAAGTTATACTAGTAACACACATGCAATTCACATTTACAATGAGATCTCATTACAATGAGGTTTTCAATCCCATATCGGATTAAACCTTGGCTTACTTAGTTCACATATGTTTAGCCTTAATTCTCTGAATAATTCCATGGTTCTCTTTCCTGCACACTAAACTCAAGCATCAGTAGTCCAAGGTAATAAAATCACATGAAATATACATTTTCAATTCATAATTAACAACATAAATCAATGTGTAGAATTCAATTCTAATTGTAATTTTTCATTCAATAATGTTTAAACATACTAATTCCATAATCATCATGACATATCATTCATGAAATAATCAAATCTAATCATGATCTGATCTTCTCATCATCTCACATATCTAAACATGCATAATCAAAATCAACCACATATTCTAGGTTCTAATCCATATCACAATGTAATCCACATAATATAGTCATCATCATCAAACATAGTATCATAAGTCTTTGTCAGAATAATCAAAAAAGTGTGTCAATGTATCAAAACATAAAGTATCAAAGTGTGAAAGAATAGTACTGCTATGATGGGTCAGGGTGAGTTCTCACATCCTCCCCCCCTAGGCATGAACTTCCTCCTAGATTTCATCAAAAAGGTATGGGTTCTATGATCTCATCTGTGTTGCATCCTCCCATGGAGTCATGACTTCATCATAAAAATCTCATTGGACCCTAACCTGGTCTAGCTCTCTACCTCAAAGTGCCAGGGTCTGTTGGGCTAAAATGAAAATGGGCTCCAAGGCTAACTGTCCATCTGACTCCACCTACAAGGCATCCCAATATATAATGTGAGACTCGTCATAAACATATTTTTGTAACACAGATACATGGAACACATCATGGATGCATGACAGGCTAGGTGGAAAAGCTAGATGGTAGGCAACTGGTCCTATCCTCTCCAATATCTCAAAAGGTCCAATAAAGCGAGGTGCTAACTTAGAGCCCTTTCCAAAATAGATTGGACTCTTAAGCGGGCACACTCTCAAGAAGACCCTATCTCCAACCATATACTCACGATCAACCCTCTTCACATCTACATACTTCTTCTATCGATCCTAAGGCTCTCTAAGATGTTGCCTAATCAAGACCACCTGCTGCTCCATATCCTTAACCAACTGAGGTCCAATAGATACTCTATCCTCAATCCTATCCCAACTTAGTGGTGTCCTGCATGGTCTACCGTATAAGGCCTTATATGGTGACATACCAATAGAAGAATGATGCGCATTATTATAGGCAAACTTGACTAGATGTAGGTATTCCTCCCACTTGACCTAATGGTCCATCACATACATACACAACATATGCTTTAACACCTAGTTAACCCTCTCTGTCTGTCCATCTGTTTGAGGGTGATATGTCATCCTAAAATTTAGTCTAGTGTCCAACACTATCTATAACTCTCTCCAAAAGGCTGATGTGAACAAGGAGTCTCTATCAGAGATGATCTTACAAGGAATGCCATGAAGTCTGAAAATATCCCACAAAAACACCTAAGCTACGTCTCGTGTTGTGAATGTAGTATGCACGGGTGATAATTGGGCAACCTTCGTCAACATGTTGACTGTCACCAAGATGGCATCATGGCAGTGAGAAGACATAGGGAGACCAACAATGAAGTCCATAGATATAGTATCCCACTTCCACTCGGCAATCTCATGTGGTTGCAGGAGCCCACTTGGATGACTGTGCTCTGCCTTCACTCTCTAGCACTCTAGACACCTAGCCACTATGCTAGCAATCTGCAATCTCATGCATGACCAATGATACAGTTGTCTCAGATTGGCATCCAACTTCTTAACTCCTGGATGAGCTTCATAAGGTGCTATGTGAGCCTCAAGCACAATAAACTCTCGCAAGTCATCCGTAGAAGGTACATAGATGCATCTCCTATGACATAGAAGTCCATCATACTCTAAGGAATACTCTGTAAATATCCCCTGAAGGGGTCTCTGAGAATGGATAAAATGACAAACCTCTGCATATAATCCATCCTCTGGCAAGTGATGCAAAATGTGCTCCCTCAAATCTATACTAGAAGTCATAGATGAGAGCTCGTGTTGCCTCCTACTCAAGGCATCTGCAACTACATTCTCTTTCCCCTTGATGTAATGAACATCAAAATCATACTCACATAAGAACTTCATCCACCTTCTCTACCTAGCATTAAGATTGGGCTATGTAAAGATATACTGTAGGCTCTGGTGATCTGAATGAAGCTCAAATCGGTGACCTAGAAGAAAGTGTCGCCATCTCACTAAGGCATGAACCACCACTGCGAGTTCTAGGTCATGAGTGGGATAATTAAGCTCATGAGTCTTTAGCTTCCTAGACTTGAAAGCTATAGGATGACCCTCCTACATAAGGACTGCTCCTAAACTATCCAATGAAGGATCTGTACATACAACAAAATCTGTCAAAGGATCTGGCACTGCTAAAATTGGTGCACTAGTGAGGGCCCTCTTGAGCTCTTGGAAAGCTCTCTCACACTTCTCTATCCATTCATACTTCTTCACCTTTCTTTGAAGGGAACTGATGGGATGAGCTATTCTATAAAATCCTACCACGAAGCATCTGTAATAACCTGCTAAGCCCATAAAACTTCTGACATCAGTGACATTGGTGGGTGCTGGCCAATCCATAATGGCTCTAATCTTCGATGGGTCTACAAAGATCCCATCACTGGATATAACATGACCAAGATAATGCACCTTGGGTCTAAAGAAGGCACACTTTGACAAGCTTCCATTTAATTGATTCTCTCTCAAACACTATAGAACCTATCTTAGATGCTCCTCATGCTCTTCCTCATTGCGAGAATATATCAGGATATCATCAAGTAACACTACCAAAAATTTATCCAAGAATGTAGGAAATACTTCATTCATGAGGCTCATGAACATAGCTGGAGCATTCGTGAGGCCAAATGGCACCACTGTGAACTCATAGTGACCATACCTCATACGAAAAGTAGTCTTGTGGATATCACTCTCCACAATTTGCAACTGATGGTACCCCAACTTCAGATCTATCTTCAAGAATACTTGGGCACCCTGCAACTGATCAAACAAATCATCAATCATGGGGAGTGGGTATCAGGTCTTAGTTTTTACTTTATTCAACTACCGATAATCAATGCACAGCCTAAGTGATCCATCCTTCTTCTTCACAAAAATCACTGGTGCACCCCAAGGTGATACACTAGGTTGAATATGCCCTTTCTCCAAGAGCTCTTCTAAATGAATTTTGAGCTCATTGAGCTCATGTGTGGTCATCCTATAAGGTGCTCTAGATACGGGCTTGGCTCCTAGCACAAGGTCTATGTGAAAATCAACTACCCTAGGTGGAGGCATACTAGGTAGCTCAGTAGGAAATACATCTGCAAACTCCTGAAGAATAAGATAATCCTTGAGCAAAGGCTCCCCCTCTGAATCCTCCTCTCTATCACTAATGGTGATGGTGAATAAATGACATCCCTTCTGCACGCACTGCCTAAGCTACATAGTGGAAATCATGCATAGGGATACAGGTCTTTGTACCCCAATTATCACCACAGAAATACCATGATCACCAACGCACTCAACCATCTTGTTTCGACAATCCATCTTGGCACTATGGTCCTATAGCCAATTCATGCCAAGGACTACATCATAAGAACCTAGAGGGGTAATGCGGAGATCAGACATCATGATTAAGTCTCCAATCTGAATCTGACAATTGTGAACTAAGGAACTAACAAACACCCTAGCTCCTGAGGCTAACTTGACCTCCCAACCAACATCATGTCTAACTTCCACCAGCCCACAATGCTCCACTACATATGGAGATATAAAGGAGTCTATGGCTCTTGAATCAAACAAGATAGAAACACTGATACCCTAAATCATACCTATGGCCTCTATGACTGTGGCCTGGTGCTCAGCCTGGAGGTTATGAATTGCTACAAATACTCTATGAGACCTACCCATATCTCCAACTATAGGCTTTGAGGTGGCCCCTCTCTAACCACCAGCTGACTATCCTATGGGCACTCTCTCACTATATGACCCATACCATCACAAGTGTAACATGGCCCTTGGATTTGAATCTGTACTCCCTGAGTCCTAGGCTATTGTGACCCTCCAGTCCTACTAGAACCACTGTATCTGCCCCTAGAAGACTGTTGAGTCCTAGCTGACTGTGTTTGAGGGGTCTGTGTCCTATGATCCTATCTAGGGTCCTGAGACTGCCACTATTTGGGCTTAGAGCCCTGATAACCCTGTGAATGCCTCTATCTAGAATCCTACTGAGATCCCTCCTACTGAGACTGTTGACCCTTAAAGGATCCTGCTAAATGGTTCTATTTCCCCTTCCAAGAGGGTCTCTATTGTCCAGACTGTTGGGATAAGGGATTTTATTGCTGAGATCGATCCTGGGTCTCTTGTCTAGTATGGATATCCTTGGCTATAAGTGTTGTCTCAACTATATCTCTCACTAGTAAATTTTACCCTATTTTTTGATGAGGATTAGTCAAATTTTTTATACCAATTGGTCAAACAGACGACTAAAACTATTCTCAAAGCTTTTTTGTCGATTATTCTATAGGAAAACCCATCGTTGAAATTTCCACCTACTTAGTGGTTGAATTATCGACCGCATCATCGTCGAAGTAATTGCTTGAAGCTGGTAGAATTGAGACCAACTTTGGTTGACATTGATGTTGAAATTGAGACCAACGTTGGTCGACATTAACGTCGAAAAGGAGACCAACATTTTGACCCAAGTTCATCAAAATCGACGTCAAATGCATAGCATTCTCGTCGAACCTACTAATATTTAAAGGTTGAAAAATCAACCAATACTAATTTTTGGTTTAAAAAAATGTGATGGTGATTGAATAGAGCATTTTCATTGTGTATATTCACAGCCTCAAGAAAATTCAAACCGACTAAGAAAGTTTTGTTTACTTACAGATTTGTGTGCTTGTCTGAGTTTGATACACAAATCAAGTTGTACAACCTTTAGAATAGATCATGTTCAAGTAAGGTCGTACAACTTGATCTGTGTATCAAAATTAGACAAGCACACAAATCTGTAAGTAAATGTTGAATAGTTTAAAAGGCTATTTAAATGTTTCGATGGTTTGATTATTTTAAAGATAGAACCAAAGAAATTTACCAATGCTAGAAAGGATGATGATTGAATACAAGAAATGGAAGGAGTGTTAAATCTAATTGAGCAAAATTAGACTTAATTAGTTCCAAGACCTATAAATGACAATGTGATAAGAACAAAATTGGTATTCAGATATAAATTGAATGAAGACAAAGAAGTGATGAGAAAAAAAAATAAGGCTACTTTGTAAAGGCTATTCACAAGTTGAAGGGATTTACTTTGAAGAGATATTTTCTTTGGTAGCAAGAATGGAAACTATCAATTTATGACTTTTTGCATATATAGTTCACGAGAACTTCATAGTATATCAAATGGATGAACAAATTGATTCTCTTGAATAAAGACCAAGATGAAGTCTACATAGAATAACTTGATAGATTTCATCTATTAGAAGATTCAAACATGGTAGGAAAACTTAAGAAGACATTGTATAGTCCCAAACAAGCTCTTATGGCATGGTTTGCAAGATTAGATAAGTACTTACTCTAGCAAGGCTTCAAGTTGAAAGGTACCATAGATAGTAATCTTTACATAAAAATTAAGCAAGATATATTTTAATAGTTGTTGTATATGTAGATGTTATAATCTTTGGCGGATGTGATGAAATACATAAGAAGTTTGTTGAAGAAATGTAGAAAGAGTTTGATATATGTCTATGTTAGGTGAGTTATCATTCTTTCTTGGAATTTAAATACTTAGTTAGATAATGATATCTTTATTGATCAAGAAGTATATGTCAAGGAAATGTTAAGCAATCAACGGTAACATCAAAGTTGGAAGAATATCTTTGGTACAGACATAATGTAGAACTCCAATGCTATACAATAAACTAAGACATAACCAGATCAAAAAATTAGGGGTTCTAGAATTATTATATCTCAAACATTATGTGAATAATAGACCCATAATTACATTAACAGAGATAAAAGAATAAATCTCATCACTATTTCATAAGGAATAAATTTGGAACTATATATAATTAACACATAAGACCAAATCAGAGAAGATCATATCACTCAAAATAGTATATTTTATACCATACCAGCATCTAGCAATACTTATGCTTTGGAACCAATATAATCTTACAACTAATCAATATATTATAAGGATTCCATCATTGGTGAATATTTAGATCGATTCATTTGTCAATCACCTAGTAATATTGTATAGTTATCCTTGCATAATCAAGACAGGACAAAGACATACTATTTCATTCATTTTCAGGTAGATATTATTGGCTAAGGGAATGAGATAAAGGTTGATCTTCATCTTGTGATATTGGATTAACAAAAAAGTAGAAACTGTTGCAATGAAGAAAATGGCTACTCCATAAGTTCCATATGGAAATCTAAAGAGTAGTCTTTGAGTTTTAAATCAAATAAAATCTCTTGTAATTAAAGTTATGAGAATATTATCT
The DNA here is from genome assembly GCA_027943335.1 of Chamaecyparis obtusa. Classification (NCBI taxonomy): domain Eukaryota; kingdom Viridiplantae; phylum Streptophyta; class Pinopsida; order Cupressales; family Cupressaceae; genus Chamaecyparis; species Chamaecyparis obtusa. The sequence continues at coordinate 65,552 of BSBK01009974.1, forward strand.
CTTTTTGTTTTTCTAAGTAGTCTTTGAGTTTTAAATCAAATAAAATCAGCCTTGTACATATATCTCTTTTTGTTTTTATTAAGCCTATTTGATGGATTAAAATGTGTTTGGGATTGGTTCTCAATGTAAAAACATTGTATTAGTTATTGCTTACCTTTCCACGCCTTCTTTTTACTATTTCATTGCATTTTGAATTAGGAATATTGGACTGGTATTCCTAGGATAGTGACTGGTAGGGTACAATCAATTTGGTAGTTTGAATTTTTCTTTATGATATTGTTAGTTCAAAGTCAAATCTAATATGGATGTTAGGGGAATAAAATAGAATAGTGGTTTTATTTGGTGGCTCAACTTAGGGCCATTAATCTATGGATAGTATAGAGTGGAAAAATAGTGCAAAATGTAGAATTTTTCTCAAAGTTCATTGACAACTTGGTTCTTGAATGGGAACTCATTATCAATAACAATTTCTGGTAGAATCCCTTACTAGCATATGATAAAATAATCAACCAAATTGGTAAAATACTTGGTAGTAGTGGTTATAAATGTGTGGCCATTTTTAGAAGTGGGATGGATCTTTCCTATGAGTTTAAGCCCCCGTTGAGAAAAAGGTCTTGCATATATAATGGGTTGAAGCCCTTGTGTTGGTGCGTAGATCAAGTCTCCATGTATCTGAGACTTATAACATTTCTTTGCAAACTTGTAGGCCTCTTGCTATGCAGTGCCTATCCAATTTTAACTCGGTAAGGAACCATGTTGGTAAGTGAATCATCCATATTTTCTAGGTAATTTGTTAGTTGAGACTATGTTGAGCCAAATATATCAAAACATGAACCTTTACTTGAGTTGTATGAATTAGTGTAAAAGGATTGTAACTCAATTGGTAGAGCAGAATTGGTGAGAATGATGATGACAGATTTCAATGATTTAAAGATGACATGAGCCACTCCAAATTTAGGGGTCAAGGCTATTAGCTCTTATGTTTTAGCTTGATGATTTCTTTTTCTCACCTATTACGTTTTCAAAAATGTCAAAAGAATTCCAAATCCTGTAATTTAAATTTTTAGAAACTAAAACAAGAACCATTCTATTTCAATGAGTTAGGTGAATCCAGAGGACAAACTCTGTACTGGGAGCTATTTTTAGATTCTTGTGGGGGTGGGGTCTTGAGCATTCTGTCTTTTGACTTGAATTAGCTTCACTGGTATACACTTGTGTCCCTTGCTAAGGTTGAAACCATACCCAAACACTAAGTCATCGGATTATTGTATGTTCATTTTCCATAACAAATTTGTTTGGTTTTTATGTTCTTATGAAGTCAGCCTAATTTGAATAGTAAACATCATTTTCTTAATGAACAATCTTTGCTAATTATACCGTGATTGCTCCATATTTAAAAATTTAGAAACGAGGATAAAAGTAGTTTCAGATCCTAATGCAAAAGAGCTTCATTACTCCATGAGACTCAGAGATTACCTCCCTATTACAAAATGACAAGAAGAGAGAGGCATGTGACAGTCAATATATAAGCTTGTGCGGACTAAGAAAATATCATTACACATTCATTGAGGGCACCATGGATAGTTGCATGTGAAGGGTTTTGCCGAATTACTTAGGGCACCATGGATAGTTGCATCCCTAAAGAGGGGACCCTATGATGCACCAGATTCTCCATTTCCACCCAAAACATTTGCATTAATTGAAGTAAAGTTAAGGAAAGAAAGAAAACATACCTCTCGACCTTTAAGTGTTAAACCTATTCAAGCTTCAACCTCCTTCGCGCGCGTGGGCAATAATCTAATAATCATGAAATGAGGTTTGAAACCTTTTTTTTTTCTTTAAGTTATGCCCGTGTTGGTCAAAATTTTGACTAACACCATGTTGGTCAAAATTTCAACCAACACGGGAATGTATTAAAAAAAAAAAGAAGTTTTCCTTCTATAATTTGACCAACCTAAACATTTTTATTTGATGGTCGAATTGTTTAGTCAAAAAATAAGGTCAAATGTACTAGTGTCTGAATGTGGTAGGAAAGGTTAAACATATTGTACCCTGAAGAGACATATTAAGCCCCTTAATGAAATGATGGATACATAATTTCTCATCCTTCATATAATCTACATATGGAAGGAGCTCAAGAAACTGACTCTCATATTGGGCCACTATGAGACCTCTCTGCTGGAGATCATGGAACTCCTCTATCTGTCTCTATCTGAAATGCTCAGAGAGATACCTCTCTCAGAATCGGGCTACAAATGACCCCCAAGTGAGTGTGTCTATAGCCACTCCTCCAATGGACTCCTCCTGCTACCAGCACGTGGAGGCTTTCTCTCATAGGAGATGAACTGCAAGTCATGCCTTTAGATTACTCCCATAAGGGCGCAATCTGAAGCATCGTTGTAAATTTTGTAGCCAAGCCTTTGCTACTGATCCATTAGTGGATCCCAAAAACAAGGGTGGCTGGAGTTGTAATAACTCCCGAATCTCATCTCCAACATCTCTAAGGGGTATCTCTCTCTCTATGATCCCATGCTCGGCTGGTACCTCTATCTGATGAACTGACTCACCCTCATGATCACCATAGCCCTCAAAAAACCTAGTTGGAGGGCTCCTACTCCTCTCTCTATTAACTGATCTACCACCTCCTGGGATATATGCTTCCCTTTCAGAAACCTGCTGCTCAGGCTAAGAAACTATGAGTGGTAGCCTTTGCTGAATTACCCCAATCATATTTTGAAGGACATCCATAACATGCTAGTTAGGGTTCCGAGGTGGTGAATGTGGTGGTGGTGGTGGTCCACCCCCGTGTCCTACACTAACATGTGCATCTCTACAACCCCTGCCTCGTCAGCCAGCTCAGGTGATGACAGGCATCGTACACAATAGTTAAGTTAGGTGAGTTGAAACGTAATGGGTTTTAGGTTCCAATGTTGAAACCTAGGGTTTGATACCAAATGTCATGCCCAAAAATTTACCAACACAAAAATGAAACAATTTGTTTTTTAGATAAGATGTTAGGGAGTGTCGATCATAGGTTAAGGATAAGTTGACTACAGTTAAGTCAGTCACAACCTAGGATTAAGTTTCAGAGTTTTAATCTCTGAGAGTATAAATGTACCATTGTGGGTTTGGCGGTTAAAGTTCATAATCATTTTCATAAAAAATCTGAGTTCAGATAGCAGAGCCCTAGTGCAAACAATTCCATTTTAGAACTTCCATTCAGGATGCATTCATAGACACCTAGGGCATTAAAAATCTAACCAATTTCATTCCAATTAACCTATAACCTAAAATGTGTATGTGCCTATATAGGATAAAATAGTGTATGGGGTCCTAGAACAATGGTTTGCACATAAAAGAGACCCCAAAGCCAATATTTTATACTTACATGAAATTGTATTGATATAGAAAGTAATTGTAGATGATTAATATTGAAATGAAGAAGTAAAGGTACTCACCTCTAAAAAAGAATCAACTGAAAACCCTGTCAAATGATCTCAAAAACTATTAATTTCCAAATTTTTGAACTGAAACTGCGAGATCTACAAAACCCAGAAATCTTTTTCCGAGATTGAACTTAGGTTGGGTTTGATCCTCATAAAAGGTCAATGATGACCTAGAGATTCTGAAGGTCGACCTTGACTTTGTTCACAGATCTCAGAAGTTTTCCGAAAAGGGTATCCAAAGTTTCTCTCAGATCTAAAACTCTGCACCTGTACCTACAAGAAAAAGAGGGTTTTTGGTTGTTTGTTTGGGGGGTTTGCCTCAGTCAAACCCCAATTTAGGAATTAACCTTGAAATTGAATTAAAATTGCTGGAATAAACAAAGTAAATGGAATAATTCACCTTGCTTGAGTTGAAACCCTTGTGGAGGATTCGAATCCTTGAATCCACAAGCATGGATGCTCCAAATGAATGTAGAATTGAATGTAGGATTTCTCCAATCAATTGTCCTTAGATCTTCAACACCAATCTTGAATGGATCTTGGAATAGGAAGAGGCTTGAATAGAAATGGATGAATCTTCAACAAGAGAGCTCCATAGAGCTTGAATCTTTCAATGGCTACTAATGGATCACCTTGATGAATTGGATGCTTGAAGGCTTGAAGGCTTGAATGCTTGATCTTCTTGCTTGCTTGCACTTGAGAGCTTGAGAGATTGTGAGATGAGATGGAGAAAATGAGAGAGGAAGGCCCATTTTTATAGTGATCTAGGGCACAAGAGGGGCCTCGTAGAAAACAATAATTAAGGGCCCATAGCACAAAACTCTAGAGAGGTGCACATGGAAGGGAAATTAAATTAAAGTCTTAACACAAAACTCTAAAAGGGGACCACCTTTAATATAGAAATAAAATAATTATTTAACAACCTTGTTACAAAATTTGAGGTAAGGCCAACCCCAAAGTTAATTTGAGTATTAGGCACAAAACTCGAGAAAGGATAATCTCCAATAATAAATTAGGATTCTTATACAAATATCGAGAAAGGTTCAACTCAAATATTAATTCAAGAATTCGACGCTTAATCTGATAAATAGTGGCCCCGAAGAGGGAAAAGACAAGTTTTTGATGAAATCCCGCAACTGGAAGCTAACCCTGAAGATCCCAAACCTTCGGGTCAAGGTCGAGCTCAAACCTGACTAGGTCAGGGTTGAGGTCAACCCTGACCTAGTCAGGGTTGAGGTCAACTTTGACCCCATAAGGTTGACCTTGACCTTAGGGTCAAAAACCTTAGGTTCATAGTCTAGATTGCTAGGAAAATGCTAGGAACAAGTGGAAAATGGGGTAGAACAGGGGGTAAAGCTAGATCCTAGTCGAATATCCATTCAAGGCATTTGACATGACCCCAAACCACTTACTAAGAGGGCTAAATGCTCTTAACATGGAAGTGCTTCCATTTTAAGACGATACAGTGCCTAGGTTATAACTTTCAAACATGGTTTGATCCAACTAATAGATAATTTATCCTACAAAAATGGTTCATGAGCTAACTACATTAGCAACTGAATTTCAATTGTAACCCGACAATAAACCTAATATTGATGACTAGGACAAAATGTTATCCCAACATTAGTAATATAATAGTTACACTACTATTACTAATTCATACTAATAACCTACTAATACATTAATTAATTAAAAAGGATCAATTCATTAGACCTTAATCTTACTAACCAATAACAAGTTAACAATTTAACTTAAGCCAAATAATCTACTATTAATGCTCCTATGTTAATCATTTAGAAATTGAATAAAATGAAATATCAAAATAACAAATTGATTTATTAATGAATAAGTCTAAGCACATTAATCTTTTAACTAATTAACAATCAAATGACATGCACTATAAAATTCACTAATTGATTTATTAATTAACCTAAACTCTTTAGCACTAATTCTATTAATAGATAATTCTAACACATTAACCCAAATCTATTAATTGGTGAATAATTTTATTAATAATAAATTTAATCACAACTAAAATTAATATCTAACAAATGAAATTATTAACCAAAAGAACAAATCAAATCCTAAAAGTTAACCTACTAACCTATTAATTTACTATTTCCTATTTTCCTACTAATCTATCACATCACCACCCTACTCTATCCTATCCCCAAGGCCCACTTGCCAAGTGGGTGGTGATGAAACCAATGCCCAACAGAAACCTGTGAAATGTACTAAGGGGAGAAAAGTACATTTCAAAAGAAGTCATGAATTTTTAAGGGACCCACCACACTTGGCAACCTCTTTCCAAGGTCAAAACTCATGCATGGCTTAGGAAAAATCTTTCTTGTCAAGAAATATGCATTGACTCCCATGTCAGACTCTAAGTACGCATGGAGGAAATGAAACTTGACTTAGGGAAAAGATTTAATGGCATGCCAGTCCCCTTACATCCTACGTAAGGTAGTAAAAAGGTAAGGAGGAAGTATGTGGGTGGGACCCACAAGGACACAAGCTCAAAAGTAAGCTTGCTTTTCATCCTTTATTAATATTAGTTTTTTTTTTTTAATAGCAAGATTACATTAGGGGTTAGTATACTAACTAATTAGGAAAAGTATCTTAGGAAGGGAATATTCTCTATGGCAAAGAGAATTATTTCCCTTTACATACAAATTCCAGAGAGCATTGTTGCAATCTGGGATGTGTTATTTGTATTGATTTTCCATTTCTCTATCATATTGATTTCTTTGCTTGTTATAGGAGAGCTAATTGTATGCATTTGATTATTTAATTAGTGCATTACACTAAGGAGACTATGAATTGAATATTATAAATATGTGATTTTTACATTAGTATTCTAACATGTTCATTTATTTATTGTTACCATGCTTCATTTTGCAGGAATTAGAGATTGCAATATTGGTTTCAAAACTAAGGAGTTGATCCTATTGAAATTGGAATATGGATTTTCAAAGAGAAGGATGGAGTGTTTTAAACTTGAGAATTTACAACAAATACATTAAAGAGATTACAAGCTTTATGTACCTATAAGATTTTACATGCTATGAACTAATACATTGCCTTCTATTCTTTTTAATAATATCAAACTTACATTTTTAAACAATGAAATAAAATTTTGTAACAATACATAAATGATAGTATCAAGGAGAATGAAAAATATTTTCTCGATTACATTTCAATATACAACTTCATGATGACCCAATGAAGAAAAGGAAAATATTTCACAATCCACAAGTATGCTTCTCTTAACAAGGAGAGATTTCTTTATTACAAAATTACAACAATGTCTCAACATAGCTTGCTTTCACACAATCCTAGCAACATTGAGAACTCTCCAAAGCTTTATCAGCAAGGATCTTGGCATCAAAACTTGCAAATGAAAGAGGAGAACCATGGGAAGCTCACCTCCCAACCTAGGTCTCAATGAGACCACCCCCGAGCTTGGAGAACCAAGGCTAAACAAGTATACATTACAAATGCTCACAACACATATATGCACAACAACAAATAACTCCCATCCAAGGCTTTACAAATGGGTCTTCCCAAACTCATTGAGAAGGGTGAAGGTGGGATTTTCCAAGTAGGAGAATGCCAACCTATTACATTTTTCACACAAAAGTATTTCCATGTCTCTCAAGGCTACATGATTTATATTTCATACACAACTTTCCTCATTAGCATCCTCAAGATGCAAGAATACAAGATGGCTTCATGGAGCCCATACCCCTTGAATTTTTCCCTCTTCTCCAAGAGAAGAGACTCTCACTAAAATGGAGAGCCCAACTAACACCTTCACCCAAGGCCACTTCTTCCCTTCCCAAAGGGTGAGTAATGCCTTAACTCCCATGAAACAACATTCTCAAAAACAAGAAAATAAGAAAACAAGAAATGCAGCAAAATCCATATGCAATCCCATTTTCAACACAACCATGGAGAGATTTACAAGAACATACATACAAGCTCTCATATATTCTTTTATCACAACAAACAACAAAATGAGATGCAATAAGCATTCTTTCATGGCAAGGAAGGTAAGCAAATCTACAATACAATTTACATAACAATCTTCTTCATGAGTTTCAAGCAAGAAGTTTTCTTCATGGTAGAGCCACCAACCTTGAATCCAAAGAAAAAATGGAAGAATGAAGTTGAGTTGAGCTCCTTATCCCTTCTCCTTTTTCCTCTTCCAAACCTAATTGTCTCTAAAATTAGAGAGTGGGTGAACACCCACTAACTCTACAAAGGGCGTCTAAAAGGACCTCCAACTTCTACCCACCCACCAACATTAAATTCAGACTTGACCCTAAAGTCCTTTGGCTTTTCCTTGTCCCAATCATAAATGCCAGATTAGAATGGAGTGTGGGGTTGGGTAAAGGTCAAGACTCAAACCATTTTCGTAGCATGTGGAAAATGGGTCATAAAAAGGGTCACCAAGGCCACTAGGGGGTTCTAGATGTATTAAAATCATTCCTAACCCATACCCCTATCACTAAGGTACTAGGATTTTGCTAGATTTGTCCCTTAGGACCTCTTTTTGGCCTCTAGAAGTGGCTAGAAAAGAATTTAATCTAAATGAGAAAATTGGTGGAACTTTACAAGTATCTCCAACAAGGGAATTTAACTAGGTTTATAATGAGTCAATTAGGCTCAGGTTTACATTACTAACCTTAGTAGACATGTCAATACATAAGCACATAACAAGTGTGAAGTGACACTAACAATTACACATCACATTCAAAATGACATGCCCTAAATGACAACATGAAGCTATACTAGTAACACACATGCAATTCACATTTACAACCAGATCACATTATAACGATGTTTTCAATCCCATATCAAATTAAATCTTGGCTTACTCAGTTCACATATGTTTATCCTTGATTCTCTGAATAATTCCATGGTTCTCTTTCCTGCACACTAAACTCGAGCATCAGTAGTCCAAGGTAATAAAATCACATGAAATATACATTTTCAATTCATAATTAACAACATAAATCAATGTGCGGAATTCAATTCTAATTGTAATTTTTCATTCAATAATGTTTAAACATACTAATTCCATAATCATCATGACATATCATTCATGAAATAATCAAATCTAATCATGATCTGATCTTCTCATCATCTCACATATTTAAACATGCATAATCAAAATCAACCACATATTCTAGATTCTAATCCACATCACAATGTAATCCACATAATGTAGTCATCATCATCAAACATAGTATCATAAGTCTCTGCCAGAATAATCCAAAAAGTGTATCAATGTATCAAAACATAAAGTATCAAAGTGTGAATGAATAGTAATGCTATGATGGGTCGGGGTGAGGCCTCACAATTATTTACTTGGAAAAAAAATACAAAAAAATATACATCACATCTGGACATGAGTCTACTACTTTTATCTAGAATCTTATAAAAAAATATTATCATTTGATTTTGTTTAATGTAGTCAGACATACACCTACTTGTTATCTTTCTAGTCTTGATTGATAGACTTATTGAACAATAGCTATAACTTTCAAACTGTATAACATATTTGAAATGCAAAACATGTGTCACATTCTATGTTTTTTGTACTACAAGAAAAATAAAAATAAATTCAATTTGATAAAGTTTAGACTAAGTTAACGTGGTCATACACGAGAGTTTTTGTATTCTAGAAAAGTTGTAGAAGAAAAATCATAATTAATTATTTACTTGGAAAAAAATTACAAAAAAATATGTTTTACATCCGGACATGAGTCTACTACTTATATCTATAATATTGTAAGAAAAAATTATCATTTGATTGTGTTTAAGGTGGTCGGATATACACCTACTTCTTATTTTTTTCCTAAAATTTTTGTACTACAACATTGAAATTTGAAATTTTCAACATATAGAATAATTGTTTTTCAAAAAAAGCCAAGTATTTTAGAAACAAAATTCAATTTTCTACATATTCTTTTATTACATATTTTTGATATAATATTTATAACTTGTTCAAATTTTTATGTCAAATTGCCTAAACCTAATTTTCTGAATTTTCACTGCCACTTAAGGGCCTAGTTTGGCATACCATGATCCTGCACATACCCACTTCCACTGTCAATAATCACATCACAACACTTATCCTCACAGTTATATCTAGTGTGAAATAATCTATTCCGCTAATCTAATTCCTTATCTTTATTTAATAGGGTTTTCCTAATAATGAGGGTTTCTTCCTTCTCGACATCATCAAAGTACTATAATTGAGATTCATCATATATATGTGGATCTTGTGCATGGCCTTTAGTCCTTTTATCTATCCTTTCTTGGTGTTGTGGACATTCATAGGCTCTATGTCCTTCCTCACCACATTGGAAACAAGTCCCTCCAAAGCCACCTCTCCCAGATCCTTGTCTGGGTCTTCCTCTTCATCTTCCTCTTTGTTATCCATTTTTTTAATGATGGGGTTGATTAAAACTATCATTCCTCTAATTTTGGTTGGTACCTACATCTTCATTTTTTCTCTTGTCCTCATTTTAAGTTCCAAATTATTTTCCACCACCCCCTCCTTGAGTTTTCCCTCTTTTCTTGCCTTCAAATCTCTTATTTACCTTTTCTTCCACCCTTAAAGAAAGATGACATGTGTCTTCAATATTGGTTATTTTGACCAAGTGTAGCTCCTCCTGAATACTTGGCCTTTACCAATTGAGGTAATTATATCATTCTAAAAATTTAGCACCCATTATTGGTTCTTTAGGACATATTAGATACCATTTTAGTGATTTCAAGATCCAAATTTCTTTATGCTTTATTTATCGTATCTTTCATTTTCTCTCCCCAAAACTTTTCACACTTCCCAAGATCTTGATTCACATTAAAATTAGTTGGGATGAGGTGCAATGTGGTGGTTTATCTTTTATCTAACTATTAATTGTGTTTGACCTTACAAAATATGGGCCCAAAAATGTGTATAAAAGGATACATCCTCTCATTTTCACACCTGCAATTAATGATGAAGAGATATCCACATACAAGCTATCATTCATCCACTATGCCTTCAAAAAACTCAAGTGCAAGGAAGCCATCAAGCATTTCAAGTCTTCTCCTTCTTCTCTTTCTTCCTCAATCCAACATTGTGAAAAATTACAACATTCATCATTCAAGGGTTTAGTTTCATAATTTCCTATTGGGTTTTTGTGGACTCCAAGTTATTGCATCAACACCTTTGATCATCTCAAAAGAGGCATTGCATCATTGAGGTATAAGGTAATTTTTGTTTCAGATTTAGATTATGTTTCCTTATGCAACTTTAATTTCATTTCAAGTTTAATTCCTATATAGGGTCTTGACCAAGGAAATCCCCTTTCCACAAACTTTGCTGCTTCTTCTTGTGTGAAAGAAAATATTTTTGGAGTTTTCAATCTATATTTTTGGAGTTTTAGAACCAGTTGCAAATAATTTATAGAATTCATTAGATTCAGAGTCTCTGGGACTAGGCTGACTTTTTGGGACTAGGTTGACTTAGTTTGAAAGAGTCCTTTGGATCTAGAGTTTCCAGAGTTAGAAGTTACAAGTTTCAGAGTGCCTGTTCTAGAACCATTTCTAATTTTGACAGCTCTATGACAATCAAAACCAGTTATGAAGTTCACTCCTCTTTTAGCTTCAAGGTGAATTCATCCTTTATATTTTCCTCTTGCACTTACTTTTATACATCAAATTTGATATCATATCTTGTAAGTTTTCATTTTATTTATCATAGTATGAATTCCTTCTACATATCATAATCACACTTTATTCAATATGAAATACCCAAATCCCCCTTTTACCTAGATCTTGCGTTAGCACCCCTTTATCTTTTTGGGGTTGTGCTAATCATATTTTTAAGGGTGGATTTGTATTCCAATGCTTGATATGATTTGGTGAGTGATCTACATCCTAGCATTACTCACTGTTTTATATTGTACATTTTTGTGAACCCGACGTATGATATTTCCTCCTTTAATTTTGGTGATTAGATCCTCCTTGTCTAGATCTACTTTGTATGCATCAATATTTACATCATACATTTTCTATATTGTATTTAGATTTTATTTTCATGCATTACATTGGTTCATAGATCCATTGCATTGTTGCATTACATATTTGAAAACCATAACAAATATTGCATATCTTAGTCATCATTTCATTTCATCTTAGATCAATTGATTTCTTGTTTACGCATTTACATTGATGAAAAATCCAAAAATAAAATTTCATTCCATGCTTGTTTCTCTTTTATATTAAACTTGAAATGCATCTATTTTCTCAAGGTGAGAGTGGCTCAACTTCCTTTTTATCACTTTATCCCTCTCATATGGTCCCCTCTCTCCATGAGGCCATATCTGTGCAAGAACATGTTTTTAACCCTTCTTCCAGTAATATCTCTCTTTCGAGAGAAGTGCTGAAGATTGATGTTAAATCTTCCCTTGATATGTGCTTCTCAAATGAGAATACCTTGCTAAATTCCCTTTGTGACACCTTGCCTTCTATGAATGAAGATTTGATCAATTATGGTTTTACTTCTCCTAAAGTTTTCAATGATATCACTAATTGAGATGAACCACTCGATGATAATGTTGAATATTCTCTCCCTTGTGAAAAAAATTTGGTCCAAGAAGATGATATAATGGTTGACATTTCTTCTACTTCTTGTATTGATGAAAAATTCATGATTGATTTTTTTCCTTCTGCTAAGACATAGCCCCTTTATGAGGATGTTTTAGAGCTAGAGGTGGACATTATAAATACTTTTCTTAATATCACCTTACCTTCATTTGACATTCCTTCTAGAGATGAAGCATTAAAGGAAATTCCTAATTAATATTCTAAGGATGTCTTGGAAGAAGATGAGATCATATAATTACTAATTTCCTTAATGCTTTCCCTTCTAGTAATGAACCTGTGAACAATAAAAAGCTTGATCAAGTCAATTTTATTGATCATATTGAACCTACGATAGCCAAAAACCCTTTGATAACTGTCAAAGGATGCACTCAATCGAATTCATTCTAAAAACCTAATAAACTTATGGTTACTGTTAAGGGTTATCCTCAACATTATTCTCAAACTTTCACTAAAACCTGTGATTACAGTCAAAGGATGTAATCAATAAAGTTCTTTCCAAACTCTGAATAAGATAATTATAACTGTGAAAGGAAAATCTAGGAATCCTTTGGAGTTTATTAATGAATATTATGTGGTAGTTCATACCTATCATACAAGAAACAATCCTCAATTTACTAATCTGGTTGTTCCTACTTCTATTCATCCTTCTCAACCGGTGATTCCTCCACCCCATCTTCCTCAAAATATTGGAAAGGAGTATGATTTTGTAGAGTAATTATGTGCTACTCCTCTTAAGATCTCTATTGGGAACCTTCTTCAAACCTCTCCTACATATCATGAATCCTTTCAAAAATCTTTAACCACTCTTCCAACTCCACCAACTAATCAGGATAATCTCAATTCCTTTTTGGAATGAATACATCCTAAACCTGTATCGACTCAAATTTTCTTTACCTAGGATGATTTACCTTCTAAAGAAGTTCAAGATCAACATGATGCCCTTATGCTACTATTCTTATGAATAGTAATATCACTCACTGGACCTTAATGGATAATGGGTCTGGACTTAATGTTTGTAGTATGGACATGTTGAAAGAGATCAAAGCTTATGTTCAACCATTAAATTTTATTAGATTCCTATTCATGGTTTTGACAATATTGATAACAATACATTGGACAATATCACATTACCTATTATGGTAGGCTTGGTTATTATAGATACTCATATCCATTCGATGCTTGGACCTCTTAATTATAACCTTCTCTTGGGCAGCACTTGGTTACATGCTATGCATGTTATTCCTTTAGCTCTTCATTAATAAGTCAAGTTTATCTATGAAAATTTGGTGTACAGACTTATGGAAGATGATAGACCAAATAGTTGTTTAAATACTAAATCAAGAAATAAACATGTATCTATTGAAGAAAAAAAAGATCAAGAACCTAAGGATGAACCTCTTTCTTCTAGTGTCCTTTTGAATGATGATTAGGGATCCTTATATTTCAACCCAACTTATATTAGAGAATACAAAGTCTCAACAATGAAACTTAAACAGTCTAAACCTGACAAAGAATCCAACACCACAACTCCTCTTTTTTATGATATTACTAATAATTCTATCACTTCCTCCACTCCTAATGAATCTTTATTAACTATCAAAACTAATTTTTATGACATAGTGATTCATGAGGCTTCATTAACTCTTTCTGATATGGCTTCTTGTTATGGCCCTAGTTATTATTTATTAGCGAAACATGGATTCAATGGGAATAGATGTGGAAAAAATTAACAAGGAATTAAAGTTCCCTTAACAAATTAGGGGCATTAATATTTTTATGGATTAGTATTTAATCCTTACAAGAAGCCACAAATAGTTACTCTCAATGTTAACACTATCGTGAATCACAATCCCAAACATGGTGTAGGATGCACGCAACAAAGCATTGAGAATAGTGAGAAACCTATTGAAGAATTTGGTTTCAAGTCTCCTTATTTGGCCACATACTCTCCTTTATCATCTAACACTTCTTTTATATCTTCCTTTAATCAAGAAATGCTTTTTCCTCTCCTTCTTTGTGCTAAGGTGATTACTACGCCTAAATGAAAAAAAAGTGTAGTTAACATCTTATGAATCTTCCTTTCTACATGTGTCACTGATATCATTATCACTCTACTAATCAATGTCAAGCCTTACATTAAAAAATTAAATAACTCATTGATAATTCTATTATTCACATATCATGTTGCAATAATTTATTTTTTAATTTACCGATTTCTTTAAATAACATCGAAGTCCCTATTATGTTGCTCCACATTGTGTAACATTGATAGCCTATTCCTTCAGGGCTCATTGTGATGCATGGTGTGGTCATAATTTGTGAGTATCATAATAGGTCCTCTTTCTCCTTGCCTCCACACTTTGGGGTCAAGGCTATTATATCAATCTCTCTCATCCTCTTCAAGGATCAACTTTTCCCTAGATTAAGAGGTGTTTATCTATTATGTGATATCTAATCTTACATAAAAATGTTTGTTTGTAGTAAGAATACACATACTTTATCATAACATTTTTCATTGTTCACCATTGGGCCGGTTTTTATGGTAAATAAATCATTTACCTTGGAGATTGACAAATTTGTCATCCTTGACAAGGAGCCTTTTTACACTTCTTGCATGGCATCTCTTTGCATTCATCCCTTCGATGATATCATAGGATTTGTGACCTCATTGGTTTGGGTTGGATGTTTCTTTTGGATATTGTCTTATTGTTAAAAGTTCTTTTTTATCCCTTAAGATGTCAAAACAACACTTATTTTTCAATCTTAAAGGGTGGGCATATATAGCCTCCCTATTACATTTTTTTTTTCACTTCAAGCATGAAAGAGAGAGTACACTAGCATAACACAATTTTCTAGGGCCAAATCACTCTCCTTTTCACCTTTTTATTTATTGGTTGGCTAGCATAACACAATTTTATATACCATTTGACCTATTTTTTTATGAGTTTACTATTGCATGCTAGACCACCAACTCTTGGGCCTTTGACTGACCCCACACATTTGTTCACTTGACTGACTGCACACATTTGGTCCTTTCATTGGCTACACACATTTGGTCCTTTCATTGGCTGCACACATTTGATCCTTTGACTGATTGTACATATTTTTTCCTTTAACTGGTCACTTTTCAAATCCTTAGACTAACCCTTCTCCTCTCTTTGATGGGTGGAACTTGCATAACACAATTTCATATATCATTTCTTGTTTCTCTTTCTCTTTCATCTATTTATCATGGATCATGTAGTGTAACATATTTTCCTATCCCATGTCATCCATGATTATCTTGATCTCTCCTCTATAGTTCCATAGCATAATACACTTTTCTATTGAATCAAATCTTGGTGTCTTATCTTATTTTTTATGTATGATCTTTCTATTTTCAGGTAATGGATGATAAAGTCATATATTATAATTGACCCTTTTTCCATCTAATATACTTGGTAACTCTACACAAATACCTTCACAACATGTGACAAATATGGATAGTAATAATGGTCACTGATAATGGAAATGGTATTATCCTGACAAAATTATCCTTCCATTCCTCTAGTGTGCTTCTCTTTGATCAAATTCTCCCTCATGGAACTCCTCGGGATACATAGCTAGTTTCCCTTAAACAACATACCATCTCGGATTATATAATCGAACCACCTTGTCTTGCCCAAATTAATAAATTCCTTTCGAGCCTTGCAATCCTCTACAAAATTAGGATCCTCAGGGGAAAGGGTCTTGAGTTCATTAAACCCAACCACTTTAATATACATTTTGGTCAACAAGGTTTTCCTCCTACTTAATGCATCTGCAACTCTATTAGACCTCCCACTTTCTATGCTTTACAAAAAAGGTATTGTTACCCAAATTTTCTTGTTTCATACAATTTGGCTAAGTTCTACCCCAAAGTCTACATTTTTTTTTACCCTGCCAATCACCCCTGAAAATTTCATGATTTTCTGCCTTGTCTTCTGGTCTCTGCAACATATTTTATGCCTTTGGCTTCAAACCCTAAGTAAAAAAATTGAAAATATAGCCATTGTGCTTAAAAAACCTTGAAAACCCTAGGCCTTGTTCTAATTTGCCGTTACTTTATCGGCCACTTAAGTCCTTGAATTCAGCATGTGTGCTTTAATTCTATTGGTCGGTCGCCAGTTCTCTTATTTTCCCAGCGGTTATCTTTTCCTTTCGGTGAACTGGTGACTGCAGTGGTTTTGTTAATCGCTAAATGTTTGGCGGTTAAGTCTCAACAGTCAGTGACCTAGTGAATGATGAACTTTTCCTTCAGTCGTGTGATCACTTAATGTTTAGCGGTCTCTTTATGCGGGGGTCCCAGTTAAGAAGATCCGACAGCTGGTGCGTAATCTCATGGAGGTTTTCTGACACATGAGATTATGCACCAAGTGTCGATTTCACTTTGTTATCAGAGCTTCATCAAGTGGGTCCTCGTGTTCTGACGTGCTCAATTTTCATTGGCCAGTGAAGTAATGATTGGAATTTGTTAGTGGGACAGTGTCAAAGGATTTGCAGAAGATGTCAGTAGTGGCAAGATCAATGGCTGGCGCATGATCGAAAGGAATCTTTTGAGGCCATGTGATCATACGTCCACCGTTAGATTTGCCAAGTGTTCAAGCTTCTGTTAGGTGGGTCCATGCTAGGTCAGGGTGACATGCCATCTTTTTATTGGTTGAGATATAAAGACTTGTCGGTGGGTCCAGTGCCACGTGTTGCTGACATGCATGCTTTTGGTTGGTCGGCGAAGTGATGACAAAGACTTGTAGGTGGACCTGATGTGTCACTGGGGTCCAAATTAAAAAGAGATCAATGACTGGTGCATGATCGGAAGGAACCTTTTGAGGCCATGCGATCATGCACCCACCATTAGATGCGAATCAAGGTTGTAGTGGGTCTAATGTCAGGAAGCAGAGGTGTTTTCTGATGGAGCAGTCAAGAGCGAATGGAAGATTTACATGTGGTGGATGGGCCCAGGGTTAAGAGAAGTATTTTGTGACTCAAAAAAGGTGCCTTCAGTCGCATAGTCACCAAATAACTTGAGGTAAAGAAAGTCAGGTGGGTCCAAACTGGCAAACATGTCGACATGCTCGATTTTCATTGGCTGTGATATGATGACATGTACTTTGACTTTTCAAGAGGGTTTGTGATTGTTTCAAAGGTGATCTAGGCCGTTCATCTACCGGGAAATGTCAAATATCAACGGCCACATTTTAAATTGACCGGCTAGCATTATTCAAATTTAAATATCTCTGAGAAGGTTTTCGCTAGGGTTTAAAGTAGAGAGCCATATAAAACAAAGCGGTGGTTGTGATTTAATTGCACCAGGACATTTGTAGTTGAGAAGATGATAAAGAAGTCTGAGCAGCTGTCATGGGTCGATTCTTGTTTCATGGAGGTACCATTTTGTGCATTCATGGCGAGCCTTTGTTGCAGAGGTAGATAAATCAAGGTTGCTTGTCTGCAGGCAAATATAGTACAGGAATGGGCATGCAAACATAATATCTGATCGGTTGAGATATTTCCAGAGATACATTTATGATTAGACTTGACAGAATTAGGGTTGGTTATTATTCTAATGAAAATCTTTGTAACCCTAGTTAGGTTTTTGACTCCTACCTATGTGCAAAAAGGAGATGTATATATTGTTTTTTGAGAGCTTTAGAGCTCAGAGTTGGACAATTGTAAAGAAGAAAGTCTCTTTCTTAGAAAGCTATCTGTGGCATATTCTCTGCCCTCTGGTTTTCTACATTCTGTAATCTCCCATTGATTATTCAAATATTACAGAGGTATTTTGTGACATCTTCTCTGTCCCTATGCTTCCTTGTCTAGATTCTCTCTTATTGAATTGAAGTATATGTATGTTTTTAGTGATATCTTAGGGTTCCTGATCCCTCTCTCTTTCTGTAAGTTATGTGTATTATTGTGGGTGATTTGATTTGAATGCTCTTATGGGTATACCTTAACCCCTTGACAATCTGTCTCATTCCTATACCAAGTTGCAAAGGTGAATGTTTGTCTACAGGTTGTAGATTGTGTCTAAATTCTTAGGAATGCTATCATTTGTGAAAGTTTCTCTCTTTCCCTAAATAGCATCTTTCTATTGCAGACCCTTCTATGAAATATTGATGCAGGCCTATTTAGTGAGTTGTGATCTCCTAGACCTAAGTTTATTCACTGATTTCATCCTCTATACTGTGATTCAAACCATCATTTCAGTGTATCACCTAGTAGGTAGTTTGCTTTCAAGTCATTTCCCTTTCATGCATTCCTTCTATCCCTTTTCCCTCAAGATTTTTACTTTCATGTCAAGAAGAAAATTAAGGTGATTATCCAAGAGGAACCAGCCTAGAACCTGGAGGTCTCATCTCAGTTAGCATAGGTCCCACAACCTGGAGATGATTCCCATGTTACACTAAGTTATCAAGACCAAGAGAGCTTGAAACAAGGGTGCAAACTTAGTGTATAACAGGTATAGCTTAAGAAAAAATCTACCCATTTCAGATGTCTTTGTTTCAATTTACCTTGGGTAATAGATAATGCAATAGATAATGCAAAAAAAAACAAATTCTTTTGGAAACAGATAATGCCTCCATTTCTTCAATGATTGAACTATTGCATAGAATTCCTGATCATAAACATAATACTTTTTTTGCATCTTTTAAATTCTCATTTAAATATACAATGGGCTTACCTTCTTGGTGCAAAGCAACTCCAATGATATTACCACTAACATCACAATCCACCTAAAAAACCTTATTGAAATCAAGGAGGGCTATAATAGATTGTTATTCCACCTTCTTCTTCAACATTTCAAAACTTCATGCTTCTGTTGTGGTGCATTTGAACTCCTTCCTATCTCCTCTCACTATCTCAGTTAGTGGTGTAAAAATACTACTGAAGTTTCTAATAAACTTCCTGTGAAAACTAGCCAAACCATGTAAATACCTAACCTCATTAGTAGTCCTTGGGGTACGCCATTCCAAAATGGCCTTCACCTTCTCTGGGTCCATTTTAAGACTTCCTGGTGAGACAAGTGTTGGGATTCTCTTGGGATTGTTGCAAAGATTGTTGACAATAACACATTTTGTGTATTGGCATTAATACTTTGTCATTGATGTCAACATATTTTCTTATTGTTGACAGTGTTCTTTATTTTTTCTATGAAGAGATTTTATTGGTATGACTTCATTATTGAGATTCATATGATGCATAGGTTCAGATATTTGAAGAGATGTTTGAAGTTTATTCATGTTTGAATGTATAGCTTTATGTTGTGTTGTGAGTGAGTTTTAGTTGATTGATCAGATATTGGTTACTGGGTTTTTTGGTTAATTTTGGAAATGATAGAGTTGTGCTTTTGGATCAGTAATGAAATAATTCTTGTTTCTAACTAGGTGGTGTATTCAAGACTGGTATTGGGGTCCTCAACTGGTATAGTTCATACTTTAGAGACATAGAAGAAGTATTTCTTTGATGATAGAGTTTTTTGTTTGGTGTTCATGATGAGAAATGCAAAGATGGTGATGAATTCTAAGATAGAGATGATTTTGTTGTTGTTGTGATATTTCATGATTCTTGCTCATGTTTATCAGTGGTGTCCTATCCTTTCTATTGAATCACTTTTGTTTTCTTGATAAAATTCATTTTGAATTTCATGAAGTGTGTTGGCTTTCTTGGTTGACTTGATGGTGTAACATATTGTGAAGGATTATATCATGGATTTTTGGATCATGGTGTGTTCAAGGTTTATTTTTTGGATCTAAGATATGTATTAGTCTACATTTTAAGGATCACATTATTTAATATAATTCATTTTTTAATTAAGGTCATGGTTAAGGATGACCTTATTTATCCTTTTGTAATATATAAAATGATAAAACCATTTATATAATAGAGAGGGTGGTGAGATGCAAAGGATAATGTGAATGTAAAGACTTGTATTATAGAGGATGGTGAGCAAAATTGATTTATTAGAGATCTAAGAAGAGGCATGAGTGGAATCTACTATTGATCCTACATGATAGTGTACTTCATTAGAATTGTATTGGAATGATAGATGCTTTCAATCAATTCATGATATAGTGGGTTGTTGTCCATTACATGGTTGTTTCCCTTCATTGTATCACTGGGTTGTTTCCCTAGTGTCTTTGAGCAGTGAGATCTAGGAAGTATGCCTAAATTCACGTTCTTTCCCCTTCTACCTTTAACAAGGTTTATGTGCTAGTACATTTTCTAGTGGGTTTGATCCCTGCCGTGGTTTTTCCCCTAACATAGTTTCTAATCATATTTTTTCCCTCTCTTAGTTTTTCAAAGACTCTACAAATATGAATTAAGTGTTTGCCTAATGTCTTACTCAAAATGAATATATCATCTAAATACACAATAATAAACTTGCCCAAAATTTCCTTTAGTACCTTGTTCATGAGGTGCATGAATGTTCTTAGTGCATGGGCTGGCCCAAAAGGCATGACTAACCAATCATACAAGCCTTCTTTGGTCTTTAAGGTGGTCTTTCATTCATTACCCTCTTTGATCTAAATCTAGTGATACCCACTCTTGAAGTCTATCTTTGTAAAATACTAAGCTCCACTCAAGCAATCCATAAGGTCATCCATCCTTGGCAGGGGAAACATTTATTTGATTTTTATTTTGTTTATGACCCTAGAGTCTATACACATCCTCTACTTCTCATCCATCTTTGGTTCTAGTATTGTAGGTACTTCACATGAACTTAGGATCTCCCAAATCAATCCTTTTCTCAATAATCCTTGAACTTATTCATTTAAATCCTCATTTTCAATAGGAGTCATCCTATGAGATGGCTTATTTGTCAAATTGGCTCTAGGGATTAAGTCAATCTAATGACTAATCTTCTTTACTAGTAGCAATCTCTTGAGGATATTATTAGACACAATATGTTGAAACTCATTCAAAAAACTTGAAACTTATACTAAAACTTCTCTACTATTTTCTTTATCCAATCTAGGAATTAAAGAATAATACATCAGTTTGTATTTCATGTCTTCTAGAAATTTCCTCCCATCAAAAAAACATACCCTATCACTACTACATACCTTTTCTTTTGTCTTCATTAGGGGTTTCATCTTATGACAAAATCCATTCTTTGTGAGGGAATAGGTGTGTGCATGACCATCATGTATAGAACACATGTCGAACTTCCACAACCTCCCCAACAACATATGACATGCATCCATGGGTATGATGTTGTGAAAAGTATGTTCACTGCCTACAGTAAATTGGGTTTAATACATACTACTGAAGGAAATAATAACAAATAATAAATGCAACAAGATATCAGAGAACTACCAAATATTTCATTAATGATAGCCAAGTACATCTAATTTAACATAACATAATATGATATCAATTGTCTCCTTTCTCTTTCATACAAGAGGATACATATGTCACCCAAAGGTGTGTGACTGAATCATCACAACATAACTACTTACCCTCTAGTCACTAAAGACCGAGGCTAACAAATTAATTAAGATAACACTCTTGTACATACAAGTTTACGGAAAACATCATCCCCCAAGAAACAAGTCATCCTCAATGATGTACACAAAATGGGGATGAGAACAAAACATGACAATACAATAGAAAATACTACTCAAAAGTAGGAGGGGGTGTAGGAAGTGTCCCTAAAAAAGATGGTGCTTGTTGAGCATCATTTTTACATGAGACAACAGCTAGGAATTTGTGTAAGCGAATAAACCCTCTTGGAAGAATGATGTAAATCAATCTCAAGGTTCCTTCTGGGTTGGGTCTCAACTGCTTAGATAGCTCAATTGAAGATAAATGTGAATTTGTTCACGAGGAGGCCTTTGCTGGTTCAGTCTTCAAGGGGCTGCAAAACAATCTTAAAACACAAAACTCTTTCTTTCTTTTTTTATTTTTTGGATCTTTAAATGAAAGCAATGTAAATCTGATTTAATCTACTATAACTAATTTTGTAAACAAAGGAGAAAAGTAATGAGAATAAGGTGACAAGAATTTGAAATGAAATTGCAGAAAGTAAACTAATGGACATAAACCAATGTGATGTTGCTTTGCAAATTAAAGTACCAAGAAGATGGAGAAAACCCACAAAATAGAGATCTGAATGAATCACAATCACGGTTTGGTAGAAGCAATCATTAATGGAAATAAATGCAGATGTAAGATAAGTCAAAATTCATCAGATCACGAAGCCACCATGAATGTGCGCACACGTGAGCCAAATTTATCTTGAAGCACCGGAGAAAGATCTTCCCAATAATTGGTCACAACAAAGCAATGCAGCAATGATAAACACCAAACTAATGTAATCATAGATCAAAATCACCATACAATTAATTGGCTCTTTGAAATAAAAAAATGAGAAAACACACACATTCATGAATTTCACAAAGATAGCAGAAAATATCACACCACGATTGAAGCATCAATTGTAAGTATTGTATTGCAAAAATAACCGACCCTAATTACATTGTTTTCATACAATTTATAGAGTTGTTCTCTTTAGGGGAAGCAATTTCGCAACTAGGGTTTCAGCTGTTCATATAACTTGAAAATAAATCTACACTAAACACATGAAAGAAAACTATCCCTAACATAAGTTTATACTACTTATCACGGAATTAAACCTCATGCAATACAATTCGGGAACAAAAGATGCATTAAACAACTCAAAATCAATTATGGACCTCCTCCATTTCTATGCATGCCCTTATTTGAAACTTGGAGTTCTCCCCTTTATTTCTTGTTGTAACTCTCCTTCGTAGATCCAACTGAAAGATGCCCCCAAGTCATGTAGAAATGACCCAATAGAAGTGATCAATTTGACTAAAAATCAATTGTAGAAGATTGGAAGTTGTTGGCGGTGACGACCCAAAAATTTTGGACCCCGACCCTTGCTCTGAAAAACTGAACTTGAAAAAATGACTAAGTGTTGAACACCCCTTTTGGTAAAATTTTAGACTTTCGAAGGCCGAAAATAAGGAAAGGCTGAAAGGCTGAAAATCTTCAAGTATAAAATTGACTAAGTGTCAAGAAAGTTTTTCCTCCATGTAAAAATTGGCTAAGTCCATAAATTCTTTTGGATTTTCAAAAAAAATTGCTAAGTGTTGAAATTCTTTTCACTTCTCAAAATTGAACATTCAGTGTTTTCGAAGAATGTTGGGGTGAGCCTTTTAGAACTTCTTTGTCACTTCTTGGACTTCCAAAAATCTTAGTACTTCTATGGATACCAGCTTCCCTTGTTGTTTTTGTCAACCTCAAAAGGTCGAAACCAAACTTCTGCATGCAAAAGTCATTATCAGTAATGTCTTATTGAAAGAATAAAGAAAATTCTAACTATCTACGCTAATTGCACAAAGAAAAAACATACTAAAACCCAACAAAAAAAAACCTAGAAAAACTCTAAAACCAACCCTTTCTCAGACTATCGAACCAAAAAAGACAATCGGACTCTGAAAGTCTAAAAGTCTGATCTTATGGGCACAAGGTGTAGGAAATTAAGAGGTCCTCTTCTCCTTCAAATCTTTGAAGTGTAAAACTTTGAAAAATCCATCAGATTTTTGGATGCCGAAACTACAACAGATTTTTGGGCTCCGAAAAATCCATCAGATTTTTGGACACCGAAAATATAGCAGATTTTTGGACACCAAAAATACAGCAGATTTTCGAGCTCCAAAGAATCTAGCATATTTTCAAACTTCAAAAATATGAAAGATTTTCGAACTCCAAAAAATCCAATAGCTTTTCAAACTCTGAAAATACAGAAGATTTTCGAACTCTGAAAAATCCAGAAGATTTTCGGACTTTAAAAATATGATAGATTTTTGGGCTCTGAAAATATAGTACTACCTTAGAAAAATGCAAGTTGATTAGCCTTTCAGGGTTTCAAAGGTCCCCAAACCTTTGAAAGCACAACAGTCCAAAAAAGAGCTAAAAACAAACAAGCCTAACAAAAACTTAAACTAAACAGTAAAACCTAGAGGAAAAGGAAATATGGAAGGAAGAGAGACTTACTAGGAAATCTTAAAAAATGCATCCAACTATTGAGAGCACCATGGGGCCCACAATTTGACTTATTAGATACCTAGCCAGGCTTACCCTAAGGACTCGAACCCATCCAAAAGGCTAAAAGACCCTTAAAAAAGGGGGTCCCCATTAAGCCAAGTGGCAAAAATGGGGCATGTGTTGTGGAACCACAATAATACTGATGGTGGTGCCAAGGAATCTTAGTGAGCCCACAACTCATACACCTGGTCTATCCTTAGTTTTAAGTTACACTCTAGTACCATCTTCATTTCCAGAGTATTCTTAACCATCCCTGCTACCTCCAATACTACCTTCTCCTTTGTATCCATATTCTCCATAGCACTAGCAAGATGAATCTCTAAAAGAGCCCTCTTTGTATGCTCTGACTCTATTTGTGTGCAAAGTACCTCCATCTTCATCACCATACCACTCCTCTTAGTTTCCCATGACTCTTTTTTTTTTGCCAATGTTTCTTCTACTACTGCAAATCAGGTGACCATCTCCTCCTGAGTCACTAATGCTTCCACCATCATAGTCTCATGTCCTAAAGAGATGTGCTCAGTGCACCAAAGGGTGAAGCATCCCTCATGGAATTCCTTCTCCACCTTGTGCAATAAGGCACAAATCCTACTCTCCCCCACCTTCTCCTAAAGGGCCCAATCCTCTAGCATAGGTAGAGTTTCTATGGTTGGCCATCCCAGGACTTAAAATAGTTAGCAAAGGTGATAGGAAAAAACACTCAAACAAAATTCAAGAGGTGCTCCAACTACTAGGAAACCTTCTCCTAGTCCTATGAACTTGTTGAGGCTATCACTCATTGTGCTCCTACACCTACATCCACTAAGTATTTCTCTAAAACACCACTTTGAGACCCTGTCATTGGCTCCTCGCTAGGCTCCCTATCTAGCCTTCGAATCTCCACATCACTAAACTCCTCATATGGCCCATGTGTCAAATTCTACCTCTTAGGTACATCCTCTATCTCCAACTCTTGTCTCAAAGGTGAGACCATGGACTCAAGATCCACTATCTCCAGAGAGATAGCCAACTCTCACCGTGGGGAAAGAAGGTTGGTCGCTATTGGTGCCAACGGTGAAATCTAGAACTAACTAAGCCAAGTCATCATCACTAGGAAAGCCTTTATTGATGGACCACTACTCCCCATAGGTCATGCTTCACTCAGTGGCTCCTCCAACACCCCTGGGCCCACCCTCAAAATGGCCCATATCCCAACTACCTCAAGAGTGACTTAAGGCTCACTCTTTGTCTATGCTAGAAAATCAAAATCCTCGCTAGTCTAAGGTACTACTCTTACCTCCACACTTCCATCTATAGATTGGTCCACCACCAACCCAATTTTTGTTGGTACTGCTATTGCCTAGTCCATACTAGGCAACATCATAGATACTAGGACCCTTAACTAGAAAAACTTTGGTACCAAGACTGTATCCATAATGGTATTGGATGGTTCCAATGGTGTCAAGGAAACTATTACTGAGGTGACCGATGGGTTTAAAAAACCCTATTCCAAAGAAAATTTAAATGGAGTGGGTATCTCCATACTTGCTATGCCTGAATCTATGGTGGCTCCTTCTATTGTAGCACTCTCACTAGCCCTCAAGTCCTCACTAGAATCCTCTTGACCACTATCTTCATTGTCTCCCTCAAACTAAAAGAACACTTGACACTTCCTCTTTGACCCCTTCTCTACCCCACCTGTAACCAAATGGCACTAATGAAAGATAGGGGGTTCACTATTTTCCAAGTCATGAGGCTTCATCCTCAATCTGTCATGTGGAATATGCTCTTAGGTAGCATTAAGGAACAAGCCAATTGCATAATGAGGCATATAGAAGGTCTTATGCTGAAGATTCATAAATTCATACATCCTCGTGGCCATGATGGATTCCCAATCATAAATAGTGGCATTTCTGAGCCTATTCATAAGAGAATGTGTGCAAGGGAAATGTCAAAAGCCCTACTTTAACCTGTGAGTCTACTTTTAATGACACTTGTGAGACAACGCCATTCACTTGGAGCCAAAAATGATTTCTTGATTCTATGACTTTTTGAAGATGCCTCTATTATGGACTCAAACTCACTCGGAGTTAATTTCCTAAAAACTAACTTTATGAATTTTTATTTCTCATCTCAAGACATCTTCCTAGGCTTCAAGTCTATTTTCTTCCCTTGCCATCCAGGTCTACCAAAAAATTGTGTAAGCTCTATGGCTATTAATGTAACATGGAGATCTGTACCTAAATACTTGAGAGTTCTGGTACAAGGGAACCAGTTGAATGTGTATATCATTCCAAGCAGGGTTCCATAAAAATCATTGATGGAAAAAATAGGCATTTGGATAGCCCAATGCACTTGTGCCTTTCATAGTTTCCCTTTCAAAAAATATGTGTCTAGTGTCTCCCCCCACCTTGTCTGACACTCATACCTACTCAACCCTTCAAATGTGACATTCTTCCATGTAATATCTTCTCTTTTTGTTATGTCTAGTTTTTCACCTTGGGACAAAATTTCTTATTACCTTTGTCCTTACTTCCAGAAATCCTAACTCCAAATGGTAAAAACCCTCATGCCCTTGTCTGTGGAAATACTTCTAATTCCTGGTGTTGATGCATGCAATTGCTTCTTTCAGTCATTTTTTTTGCTGAGATCCCATGTTGAGAAAAAACTCTTGCCATCAATAACTACTTATGATATGGTTTATAAATTTCTTCCCGCATCTTTCAATAACCCTTTATCCACTATCTATACGCTCTCCCTTTTTATCAGCTATTTTTCTCCTAGTGACCATACAGTGTACAATAGACTATGCATCAATTTATTTTACTTATCCTCCCTTCCGTATGGTCATACAATACTACTTATTTTCTCTCCTACTGTCCATATGGTCCTATAGTTCTAATAATTTTCAAGTGGAGCCCCTCCTCTTTTTCCTGTCAGCACTTTGTTTTATGTTGTACGACCTTATCTTTTTATGTTTTTCTTCTTCCTTGTCGTATGGTCATACAAATTTCTATGACTTGTTTTCTTTTATTGTTTTTGCTTCCATTTGGGGCTTTCTATGTCATACGACCATGCATTGTATGGTCTTTAAATGTCATAAAATCATGTGTCGTATAGTCTATTATGTTTTTTTTTCATACAAAAATGTGATGTATGGTCCTAGGTTGTACAACCATGTATCATACGGAGTTCTCTATTTTTTTATATATATTTATTTATTACCTAAGTCTAAATGATCCTGTCTACGAGATTTGTCTCTCCTCTCCTCATGCCTTTCATGGTAGATCTTCAATTTGGAGCTATTTATGGGGTCTGCCACCTCCTTCCCATCCAAAACCCAAAACTTGATTTCTCTGTTATCCCCAACCTCTTGCACCTTATAGGGACCAAGCCATTTCACTTTGACCTTTCCCATCTTAATTTTATTTCGGTCGTTGTATTTTAAAACTAGTTTCCCTGCAGTAAACCTCTTATGTTTAAGGTGCTTGTCGTGCCACACCTTCCTTCACTACTGAGCTATCTCGGTTTCCCATTTTGTTTTTAGACGTCATTCATCCAACTTTGTGAGATTGTATAGCCTATCTCTTATACTCTCCCTATCTTCCAACCTATTCTCAATGGCTATTTTGTGACTTGGCACCATAAACTTAGCAAGTACAATAGCCTCATGTTTGTACATCAACTATAAAGGGGTTTATTTGGTAGTAAATTTGTATCTAGGCTCACAACACTAATGGAAACCTTTCTTCCTAGTCGTCTCCTTCAACTCTGCATGAATTATAGATCACTGATACCAATATCTTATTTGTAGCTTCAGCTTGACCATTGGCTTTTGAGTAGTACAGGCTCTAGAATGAGTGAAAAATCTTAAACTCTGTGGTGAGAAAATTTATAACATGATTGATAAAATGTCCCCCTTTGTCACTAGTGAGTTGGATGGGTATATCATACCTTGTAATTATTTATTTGTATATGAACCTGGCTATACTCAAGGCTAAATTATCTTAAAAGTCTCATGCCTTAACCTACTTGGTGAGATATTCTATCGCTACGATAATATACCTACACCAATGTTCTCTACTTTCCTTAATTGGCCCCACAAAATTGAGTCCCTATCATTCAAACAACTCCTGCACATTAGAGGGACTTAGAGGCATGAAGTCTCTTTTCAAGGGATTCCTTGCTCTTTGACATGTGTTTCAACTCACCACACATTCTCTCACATCATTGTATACCATCAGCCACCATAACCCGATGATTAATACTTTTTGTGAGATTATGTCGAGTCCCATATGTCCTCCTGCAGTACCTTCGTGGGCTTCCCTCAACACACTTGGGACTTCTTCCATAAGACATTGACATAGTACTTGATCAGGTCTCATCTTATATAGTAACCTATTGATTAATTGAAATGTTCTACTCTGTAGGACCAGTTTCCTTCTCACATTTGGTTGCATATCCTAATGGAGCTATCTTGTGGATAGGTAGTCTCCAATACTTGTATACCAGGAGGGTAGGAATTTTATTGTGAAGATATGGAAATCCAAAAAGTCATCATTGACACCTTCTTTTGGCTTGCCTAATTTGTTTTAGGATAGATGGTTTACACTTACATGGCTTTTCTCGGGTCGTACTATAATATTGAATGTGAACTCATGTAGTAGAAGCAACCATCTTCTTACCCTTCCCTAGATGATTGGCTTATTTACCAGGTACATTAAGGCCTAGTGGTCCACATAGAGAATCAATGGTGTTGCCAACAAATAGTACCAAAACTTTTGTATGTCATAGACCATCCCCAAGACTTCCCTATATGTCATGTTGTAGTTCTTTTCTGCTCTGGATAGAAGTTTGTTGGTGAAGTATATGGGGTGGTCTGACCCATGATTACTTGTTTGTGCTAGCGTATCTCTAATAGAAAAATTTGATGCATCGACATGAACATGAAATTATTTATCCCAGGTGGGGTACACCAAGAAGGGTGTTGTTTCTAGTTGTGTCTTAAGTTCTTTGAATGCCTTTCCTTTCTCTATTCGCCACATGTATGACTCACCCCTCTAGGTCATCTTATCTAGTGGCTAAGACATGTGGGAAAAATTCTTAATGAATATTTTATAGTAACCTATGTTCCCCAGAAATGATTTCACTCCCATCACATTTGTAGGAGGTTCCAAATCAAGAATCATCCATACTTTATCTGAATCTATCTTTAGTCCATCTTTGCATATAATATGTCCTAGAAGTTTTCCCTAGGGTACCATGAACTTGCATTTTTTACGATTAAGTGCAAGTCTTTCCCATTTTCACCTCTCCATGCATTCCCCAAGGGCTACTAGGTGTGTGTCCTAAGCACTATAGATAGACCAATCATCCAAGAAGGCCTTGAAATTCCCCACTAACATTTTATCAAAGACATGTAAGATGATCCTTTGACATGTTTCTAGAGTGTTACAGAGTTTGAACAACATTAGATTGTAAGAATACACTCCATCTTCTACTATGAAGGTCATCTTGAGTTTATCCTCTTCGGTGATGTATATCTAGTTGTATCTAGAGAATCCATCCATAATGAATAAATTTCATGCCCTATGACTTTCTCCAAAATGTTATTTGTGAATGGATCCTTAATGGTGACCACATAAAGGCACCTAAAGTCTACACATATCCTAATTTTATTTGCTTCCTTTTTCAATTAGATAAAAATTGGGGATATCCACTTACTTTTCTATACCTTAAATAAAATTCTTTCCTCAAGCATCCACTGGATTTCCTCATTCACCTTCGCTACGTAGTTTTTGTTCATCTGATATTTTCTTTTCCTTATGGGTATGGCTCTAGGTACCAAGGGGATGCGGTGTACGTACAACTCTGGTGGCACACCCTTGAGGTCTTTGTAGCTCCATGTGGATACATCCTTGTATTCCATAAAGATTTTAAATGCTATGGCCTTTACTACAGGATCCCAATCATCCCCTACTAGTATATTGTGTGGATTTTCTTCATCCCCGAGGTTGGTTATCTATAAGGATGGTTCTTCATACTTGATAGATTTTTTTGCATCAAATTGGTGGGCTGGACTATTTTTTACATGGGCCTACCCTTCCTTGTATTCCCCATACTCTAGTGGAAATACATCTTTTTCGGACACTTGTTTTATTTCCTTTATCCCCAACATGTAACTTTCAAAGAGTTTGTAGTCCTCCATTTGCCAATGGAAGAGTCAATTAGTTAATCTTGTATCATCCTCTGAACATTCTTCTAGTTCTAGAATACCTTAATCATTAGGCTCCATCTAATTTCTTCCTTCATCCAGTTGATCATGTTCTCCGTCAGACTCTGATTTTGAAGAAGATACAATCTCCTCGCTCACCATCTGGGTACAAAGATCGATGACAAACATCCATCCACTACTTTCCATGGAGAGCGTGTTTTTCTTCCAATTATGATTGACCTTATTTGTTACTAACCATCCTCTACCCAAAATGGCATCATACCCTTTCTTCTTAAGAAGAATCATGACAAAGTCCATCACGAATGGTTGTGTTCCTATGGTAACTTGTTGGCCCATTAGTGTTTTGAGGGGTTTAATTCCCCACTGGTCAACACCCAATAAATTGAAGGTTAATGGCCACATGGTAGGCTTCTTGAGTTTCTTCCATGTCTCCTCGGGGAGTTCATTTACCCCAAACTCACCATCCATAATCGTATCTATTGGGATCGCTCCAAGCATATCCATTTCTACAACTGCGGGATGTTGACCATTATTCACTACCAATAACATACGATCCATTATCAACCTACTAGGGACATGCATTGGTTGTATGGTGTTGGATTCTATTAGGCCATTTTTTTGTCATAGCAAAAATCCTATGAAAATGGCCTCTTCCCTGCAAATGTTTTTGTAAAGTGTCCTGCCCTGTGTTCTTCATTATGTCACCTTGCTTTAATCCAGATTGCACATGCTAAATCACAAAATCCAGAAAGTTATCCATGTTTTAAGGTCTACAGGAAATAAATTTTAAAATCTGCCACAGTGTCGAAAACCCACAATGTTTTTGAAAATTCATGATGTTTTCGATCTGTGTGAAAACCCTCGTTGTTTTCAGCCTTGTGCCTTCCAGCTTTTGTGCACTTTCCTTTTGGTGCTGAAAACTTTGTGTGTTTTCGACCTCGATCTTAATTGTGCAAGTCTGATTGGTTGGTGGGTCCAAGTCTGCAGGCTCTTCTTGATTGGTTGTCGCATGGCCGCATGTCAGACTTTTCTGACATGCGATCATGCGACCACTTGCCACCTGTCTGCATGCATCCTAGTTCTTCTTGTTGTTTAGTTTCCTGGTGGATTATTTTGCCTTATTCACGCAAGTGCGATGGATGGTGGGACCGATCTTCTTAGCATTCAGGTAGATTAAACTTTGATTTAATCTTGTGGCTGTCATTATATCATTAATCAAACATGCTCAACCTTTAATGCAGTGGTATAGCGACAACCGTTGATTCTCATAAGGAAGGCAGGTGGGTCCGTTGACATGTATGCACAGTTGGCGCTATTTTATTCATCCATGTATTTGCACAGTGGCTTGTTGTTAGTGGGACCTGGTTTCCAGATGTGTCAGTGGGTCCTGATCCTGTTAGTGAATCGATGAATGGCGTATAATCTCATCGAGTGTGTCAGAGGCTTAAGATCTTACGACGGCCATTGATTTTGTATCTTGTCAGAGGGTTGTCAGGGCTGGGGGAAGATTCTTCATCCGACGGTGGGCATGAAATCTGATAGAATCTTGGAAGTCTTTGCGATCTTGCGATGGCTATGGATCTTCCTGCGTGGGCCCAGTTGAATTTCTTGGTGTCTTTGTTAGTTGTGATAAAATATGTGGCGGCCCGAAAAATTTTCTTCCTATTCGCTGGTTCGCGTAGTGTTTTGACAATGCCCTAGTTTATTTGGCGATTCAACGAACAGTGGTCATGTGATCGCTAAGTCTTTTAGCGATGGTGGAAAGTATTCCGCGAACTAGCGAAAGTTCTTCGGTCGCCAGTTCACTAGATAAAGTGAGGCTGGTGTTTCGGTGACATGGAGGCTTGTCGCATGTTCGCATAGCCTAGTTTTTGGCTATGCAATCATGTGACCACTGTTTGGACGTCACGGTTGTGGAGTTAAGGTAGGTCCATAGTGCCAGTGTTGCCGAGGTGTTCTTTTTTGATTGGTTGCTAACTGCTGACTCAATTGTTGACTTTCCAGAGGGGCCTGTGACTGTCGTGAATTAAGTGTGACCACCCGATTTGTCAAGAAAAGAAGGAGATCTACGGTCATGTTTTAAACTTTTGGAGGTATCTGTTGCAGTTCAAAATTCAAATTTGTAGAAGGGTTAGCAGCGACATGAAGTACTGGTTTAAATGGCTTTTTTGGTAGATTTTCTTGCTGGTTTGATGGCAGTAGGTGTTGCGATCTGGCCCGAGGGTCTATGCAGTTGATTCCATAGGGGTTTTGTACCTGGTGGAGTTTATTTTTGAGCTCAAGAAGCTATTTGTAGGTGGTCGATTTGACTAATTTTTATGGCAGTTCCCTGGTGTTCTATACTGAGCTCATAGATTATCATAATTGTGAATCTACTTGTGATTTGTTTTCTCTAGGTTGCTTGGTTTCCAGCCCCTGCAATAAGTTTTTGACCATTTCCAATTGGTTTCGCTGTTGTAACCTATGCCCTAGCTGTCCGTGGCTTGTTGCATCCTATCTTTGGGATTCCAAGGTAGCTAGTGGTATAAGTTGTCAAAATTTTGACTTTGTAAGGGTTCCAGTTTAGAGTTCCTTTTTGGTTCCAGTGAAAGGGTCTGTCCTGCAGATTTCTCCTTCTCTCTGCATATAGGGTGTTCTTCTTTCCCTTCCTGGTTCAGAGAATACAATGCATATTGTAAGTGATTTGTCTTATGTGTGAGAAGTTAATATACTCTTACTGTTGTCAAGCTATCTCCATTTGAATTCTGAACTCATTAGTCATGCATCAAGGATGTCTGATTTTTCTACCTTGCATTGCCTAAGAGCTTGTGGGTGGAGTTGTCTTCGTAGAGATAACTGGTTCAGGGTTAGTATTCATGTATGTATGAGCTAAAATATCAAGGATAGGTCATGCTTGTCTTCCAGTGGATGCTAGTTAATGTATTGTCTATTCATAGGTCTCTTCTAAGGGGAGGGTCAAAATCCTTTGATGGGTAATAACATATTTGAATGCACAGGTGGTTGTTAAGTTGAGGTTTGGTC
Source organism: Chamaecyparis obtusa (assembly GCA_027943335.1). Lineage (NCBI taxonomy): Eukaryota > Viridiplantae > Streptophyta > Pinopsida > Cupressales > Cupressaceae > Chamaecyparis > Chamaecyparis obtusa. The sequence continues at coordinate 98,987 of BSBK01009974.1, forward strand.
ATGGTGTGTGATTGATGTAAGGCATCAACACATTGGGTATATTATTTTCTTGTTTCATAGCTGTCATTTGCAATAGGGTATTTGACTCTATGGCCCATTGGACAAGGCACTGGTCTATGAGAGACTTAGGGCATCTCATGGGTCCTTTCAACCCATCTTTAAAATCATTTCCCTTCAGTTCCACCCTTTCCCTTTCTTGTTGTTAGGATAGGTCTCTAGCTTTCAATCTCATTCCATGCAAGTAGGGCTATTGCATGAGATTTCTATCATTAGGGTACAAGATACCTATAGGAGATTGATTGCTATTCCACATTAATCTATCTGCAGGCCTTTGGTTTGTCATGAGGTGTCATGAGTGTGCAGATAAGGCAATACCCACCTAAGTGAATGTGGAGCTCAAAGAAGAAGGAGGATTTCTCTCTATCCTCATCAATTGGTTTGTTTTTCTTGTCAAGCTTGAGTGCCTAACCTGTGATTCAAGCCCAACCATTTGATTCAAGTTTGGTCTTGCAAGAAAAAGATCCAACAAATTGGTGACTCTGCTGGGGAGAACAATGAAAAGGAAGTTTATTTGCTAGAATCTCTGGTTGTTTCAAAATTTTGCAGTATCGTATTGACTAGATTGATTTGCCCATCCGAGTCACCAACAAAGTGGCGACTCTACTGGGGAGAGTCTAGAACAAAGTCTAATATACAAACAAGCATTTGCTAAATTTTCTCACCTAGTTGTGAGTGGCGGCTCTGATTGTCTCTGTTTGATCAGTGTTCCTTCTGATAAACAGTGTGGTTACCTTGTGGAGTTTTGTATTGGTTGGAAGAAGAAATAAAGAATTATTTCCTCTCTAAGGAGGTGGAAACTCTACACTGCAAAGAATTTGATGGAGCTTCAAGGTGAGCTCTAGATCTGCCCTGCTTCCAACCAAAGGTCTTCTGCTGCAAGATTCATAGGTATTTCTCAAAGATCTGAAATGTCTCCTTATTAAGTGGTCAAGCACTAGAAAAAGGAGTAAGGTGTGAATAAAGGTTGAATACTTCAAGTTTTTAGTTGTATTTTTGCAAAATCTTATGGAAGTACTGCATTAAGTTGTAATGGGTAAGCTTGAGGAGGAGCTTGCATTTCTTGAACAGGGCATCCTTAGATATTGCATAAAATTGGTAAGATTGAAGGTGGGGTGTAGATAGGATCTATCCATATCTTTGTTCTATGATAGATTTTGTGGTGCATATGATGAGCTTCCCAAGGATGTTGAGTTTCCTGAATCTGACTTCATTGGTTTATTCTTGGATCTTTGTTTTCCTGAATCAACCAATTGGTCAGATGCATCGTGGGAAGAGCATTATATATGTATCAGAGATTGGATACTTAGTGATGACAGCCTTGGGCTTGAGGATGCACTTAGGGTCATGTCCTTAAGTGCTGATGTTGAGAGTGATGAAGACAGTGAGGGTGTGGTGTCTTCATATGAGTCAGATGCAACATGGGAAGAGGAAAGTGATGATGGAAGTGAACACTCCTTCAGTGAGAGGTATGAAGATAAAGAAAAAATAATTAAATGTGATATCAGTGAGTCTTCATATGGTTCTGATTTTTCTTCATGTGCTGTGAGTCTCCATGAGGTTGAGACGGGTACTGATTTTAAAGTGTTTTCTAATGCTTTATATGATGAAGAATTTGACTATCAGCCCATTTTTTGTCATGATGTTCAACAAGGTGCATTGCATGGAATTATCAATCCTTTGTTTGAGGAACATGTGGAGGTTTCAGATTCATTGGAATCAAGATGTTCTTCTTTCATCTGTGATGGAGCTTCAAATGATGATGTTGTATTTTGTTCATCAGGAGGTTGTAGAATAGTTTCAAATTTTGATAATAATGATATATATGAATATGAATCTGACTATTCATTTGAGGTCCAGCCGGTTACACATGTGGAAATGCAAAGTCAAGATATGAATGAGGCCTTTCTGTAGGTAGAGTATGAGTTCTTTGTGTTTCCAATTGATAGCATTCATATCAGTGGAGAAGAACAAATTCTTATTTGATGATACTGATCATTGGCATGCTGAATCTTTTCTTCATAGTGAGCAAGAGGGAGAAAGTGCAAAAAAATTTTACATGCACTATGAGGAAAGCTACTTTGTTCTTCCTGATTTGCTGATTGAACATGTTGACATGCCTGGTGAAAAGGGTGAAAATAAAAAATATGGTGTGCCACATGAAGGAAGAAATGGGAATCAGATTTTTGACAGAGGCAGGAACTGACTCTTATTTGTTGCTGCAGGTTTTTGTAAAAAATGTACATTTTGTGAATAGTTTTCCCTTTTCCTGCTATGTGCCTTTCTGTTCCCTGTGTTTTTTGAGGTCTCTATGCTTTTTCCAATGGGTGGTCTTCTTCTTCCCAGAGATCTGAGGTTCTCATTGTATCTGCAAGAGATACATGTCCCCAACTAGAGCCACTGTTAGGTCATTTTTCTATCATAGCAAAAATCCTGTGAAAATGGCCTCTTCCTTGCAAATATTTTTGTAAAGTGTCCTACCTTGTGTTCTTCATTGTGTCAGCTTGCTTTAATCCATATTGCACGTGCTGAATCACACAATCCAGAAAGTTATCCATGTTTTAAGGTCTGCAGGAAACAAATTTTAAAATCTGCCACAGTGTGGAAAACCCACAATGTTTCTGAAAATCCATGATGTTTTCGATCTGTGTGAAAACCCTCATTGTTTTCAGCCTTGTGCCTTCCAACTTTTGTGCACTTGCCTTTTGGTGCTAAAAACTTTGTGTGTTTTCGACCTCGATCTTAACTGTGCAAATCCGATTGGTTGGTGGGTCCAGGTCTGCAGGCTCTTCTTGATTGGTTGTCGCATGGCCACATGTCAGACTTTTCTGACATGTGATCATGCGACCGCTTGCCACCTATTTGCGTGAGTCCTAGTTCTTCTTGTTGTTCAGTTGCCTGGTGGATTATTTTGCCTTAGTCGCGCAAGTGCGATGGATGGTGGGACTAATCTTCTTGGCATTCAAGTAGATTAAAGTTCAGTTTAATCTTGTGGTTGTCATTATATCATTAATCAAACATGCTCAACCTTTAATGCAGTGGTATAGCGATAGCTGTTGATTCTCATAAGGAAGGCAGGTGGGTTCATTGACATGTATGCATAGTTGGCACTATTTTATTCATCCATGTATTTGCACAGTGGCTTGTTGTTAGTGGGACCTAGTTTCCGGATGTGTCAGTGGGTCCTGATCTTGTCAATGAATCGATGAATGGCGTATAATCTCATTGAGTGTGTCAGAGGCTTAAGATCTTGCGACAGTCGTTGATTTTGTATCTTGTCAGAGGGTTGTCAGGGCTCGGGGAAGATTATTCATCCGACAGTGGGCATGAAATCTGATAGAATCTTGGAAGTCTTTGCGATCTTGTGACGGCCGTGGATCTTCCTGCGTGGGCCCAGTTGAATTTCTCGATGTCTTTGGCAGTTGCAATAAAATATGTGGTAGCCTGACAAATTTTCTTCATGTTCACTGGTTCGCGTAGTGTTTTGGCAATGCCCTAGTTTATTTGGTGATTCAACGAATAGTGGTCGTGTGATCGCTAAGTCTTTTAGCGATGGTGGAAAGTATTCCGCGAACTGGCGAAAGTTCTTCAGTCGCTAGTTCACTAGATAAAGTGAGGCTGATGTTTTGGTGATGTGGAGGGTTGTCGCATGTTCGCATAGCCCATTTTTTGGCTATGCGATCATGCGACCATTGTTTGGACGTCGCGGTTGCGGAGTTAAGGTGGGTCCATAGTGCCGGTGTTGTCGAGGTGTTCTTTTTTGATTGGTTGCTGACTGCTGACTCAATTGTTGACTTTCCAGAGGGGCTCGCGACTGTTGTGAATTAAGTGTGACTGCTCGATTTGCGAGGAAAAGAAGGAGATCTATGGCCATGTTTTAAACTTTTGGAGGTAGCTGTTGCTGTTCAAAATTCAAATTTGCAGAAGGGTTAGCAGGGACATGAAGTACTGGTTTAAATGGCTTTTCTGGTAGATTTTCTTGCTGGTTTGATGGCAGTAGGTGTTGCGATCTGGCCTGAGGGTCTATGCGGTTGATTGCAGAGGGGTTTTGTACCTGGTGGAGTTTGTTTTTGAGCTCGAGAAGCTGTTTGCAGGTGGCCGATTTGACTAATTTTTATCACAGATAAGGCAATACTTGCCTAAGTGAATGTGGAGCTCAAAGAAGAAGGAGGATTTCTCTCTATCCTCATCAATTGGTTTGTTTTTCTTGTCAAGCTTGAGTGCCTAACCTATGATTCAAGCCCAACCATTTGATTCAAGTTTGGTCCTGCAAGAAAAAGATCCAACAGATTCTATGGTGGTTCCAAGTCACGTAGGGAAGTTATTTTTTTCCTCAACTAAGGAATAGTCTAAAGGAGGTCTTGGATCTTTACTGGTACCTCCATTTGTAACATATGTCATAGTATATTATTTTCTACTTTTGTCCACCCGAAAGTGTTAGCCTTGTAATATGTATCCTTCTATACCTTCATTTATTTTTCAATCTCCTCTCTATCCTCATGTACTATCTTCCTCTCCATATGGGGATTGGGGTATGTTGCCTATTTGGCTTGGTTTTGAGTGATATAAAGTACTCTTTCTTCTTTGATGTTGATAAGGTTCACGTCAGGTTTTAGATAGTTAGCATCCTCATGATCTCTAGGGCTGCACCATCAACACAATGTTTTGTGGTGTGTCACCCTTCTAGAAGTCGTGGGTGAAATGACCCCACCAGTTGCATGTCTAATGCTGGATCATTGACCATCCCTTAGAATAAAATTGTATCCAGATCCTATTTCTATTGTCATTATTTTCTCTCCCTATGCGTCGATTATTTTAGAACCTGACGAATGATACATTATTGTTTGTTTTTTGTGCGGTGTTTTTTTGTCTTAGAGGTCAATGGTTGTTCCTATGTAAAGAGAACTTGCTAGCTCCTCATCTTCATGTTGTATGAGAATTCCTTAATGGAATGACCCATAACCTAGTAGATGTCATATAATGATTTCCTTGGGAAAAATCCCATCCTGTGCCCATTCTCCTTACACTTCGTGCACCACAATTCTCCCTCATCACTTCATCATGTGTTCCCCTTCATTACTTCAAATTCCTTCATCATTTGTTGCATATCTTTCTAATGATCTTGCACCTTCTTGTTTGACTCATCCTCAATTTTTCTCTCCCTAAATCATTCATCACTTTTCCATGAGGGCTTGATCCTCTTCTTCTTGGAAGTTTTGTCTTCACTCTCTAGGTTCATGGCCCTATTATAGGCAGCTACACATGATGTGGGTGATACTATCTTCATCTTTTTCCTAAGCGAATGCTTTAATCCCTCCACAAACCATCTCTTTTTTAGTTCATTGGCTAGTTGAACCTCCATCTTCTCAAGTAGCTCTTTCAGCCTCTAATTGTATGCTTTTACTATTGCCTTATTTTATTGTTTGGCACTATATATTTTAGCAACTATTTTTTTTTCATCCCGAAGCAATCAGAACTCAGCCTGAAATTCCTTTCTAAGACTATCCCAAGTGTTGATTTTAGTTTTATCCATGTCAGACTACTAATCAATGGAAAATCCTTGTAGGTTCACTGGAAACTATTGGACCCATTCATCTTTTTTTGTGACTCTATTTTGTGTCCAAATGGTTTCATAGGTTTGATAGTGCCTTATGAGATCTTTCTTCCCATTGGCATTAAACTTTGGTAGTTTTTTCTTTTGGTATGACATGTTTTTGTTTATGTTGCCTCCAGTGGTTTGACTCTCAATTTTTTTGTGTATTGGTGAAAAAGATGTATTCTCACCAATATTTTATGTAGTAATGTGCATGTGCTTTGAATGTGTGGGGGAATATAGGGTCTACTTCCTAATCCAAATTTCCAAAGGAGAGATCCAAATTGATTAATCACAAGGAAGTGATCAATGCACAAAGGAATCAATCTATGGAGAATATGAAGAAAGGAGAAAACCTTATAGTCCATTATAGAAAATGTGCATTTGAAAACTTAATTGAATTAAAGACAAATACTAACCTCAAAATAGGGTAAATCTAGAAAATACTATACTTTGATGTCTATGTTCAGCTTTGGGAGATTCTGCCACTTGATCTGGCCTAGAAATGCAAAGACAGAGAAAACCTAGAAACCTTTTGTCTTTCAGAGCAAGGTTGTCCTTGAACTTAGGATTAGGGTACAATCTTACCTCAGGGTACAATCTTGACCCCCACTGAAAGTCATCCTTGACTTGAAACAGCTCTGACAAAAATTTTGTTTGCAGATCTCGAAAGTTCTCCGAAAAGGGTATCCAAATCTACACTGATATTCTTTGTCCCGCACCTGCACCTGCAAGAAAAAGGGTTTGTGTTGTTTGGATGAGGGGTTTTCCTTGGTCAAACCCCAGTTTAGAATCAACCTTGAAATGTAATTGAAATTGCAATATATAAACAAAGTAAATGGAACTATTCACCTTGCTTATGTTGAAATCCTTGTGGAGGATTCAAATCATTGAATCCACAAGTATGGATACTCCAAATGAATGTAGAATTTCATATAGGATGTATCAAATCAATGGTATTAGATCTTCAACACCAATCTTGAATGGATCTTGGAATAGGAAGAAGCTTGAATGAATGTGGATGGAGAAATCTTCAACAAGAGGGCTCCAAAGAGATTGAATTCTTCAATGGCTATCAATGGATCTCCTTGATGAATGCTTGAATGCTTGAATGCTTTCCTTCTTCTTTCTTTCTTGAGAGTACTTGTATGTGTGAACAAGAGATTGATTGAAATGAGAGAGGAAGGCCTCCTTTTATAGTGATTTAGGGCACAAACTTCTAGAGGGGCCAAAATAGGGGAATTAAATTCCAATTAGGCCTTAACCCTTAGAAATGGACCTAGATTAAATACAATTTAAGAGCTTACCATTCTGAAATCCAAAATAGCTGACCTGAAAGCGGGAAATAAAACTTTCCAAAGCCCGACATCCCGAAACCTCCAAAATTTGAAATTTGGACCCAAGGTCAGGGTTGAGGTCGACTTTGACCTAGGTCAGAGTCGAGGTCAACCGTGACCTAGGTTAGAGTTAAGGTCGACTGTGACCTAAGTCAGATTCAAGGTTGACCTTGACCCTGAAGTCACAAATCTCAATTTCTCAAGACCAGGTGCCAGAAACAAGCTAGAAAAAGGTGGAGAGAGAAGCAAAATAGGGGGGAAAAGCCAGATCCATTCAAAGACCTATTCAAGGTGCTTGACATGACTCCAGACCACTTACTCAAATGGCTAAACCTGTCCTAAATGGAAGTGCTTCTATTTTTCGATGATACATTTAGCCCCCACTTTAGCAAGAGTATGGACTCGACACAAACTCTTGGTAAAGGAGATCATAATGAAGAGATAATCTTATTGAAATCAAAAGGGAAAAAGGAAACCTCAAGCCCCCAAGGACTCAAGCCTTCATCAACTCCAAGATTATAATAAGAGAGACATCTCTAGAAAAAGAGAAAGAGAGAGAGAGTGTGTGATTACCTCACCCAATGAGAACTTAATTCCCATTGTGAACCACACAAGGAAACATCACAACTGGAAAGATGGAATTGAACCACCTAGTGAATGTGGCTACTCACTAGTCAACCCATCAAGGATTCACCCTAAGGAATATTCTATTCCACAAGAGTAAAACCAAAAGCAAAAGAGATCCAGTCTTAAGGACACCTTCGACCTTAAGGGATCAAAATTTTGAAACTAGAGGGATCAAGAGATCCTAAATAAAAATCCATGCTTTAAGGATTAGTCACTAATACAAAAAGGGAGAGAAGTGCTTTGAAAAATAATATATGTATATCAAAAGTGCATGTGTGCAATAGGTGAGAAGATTGTATGCCCCCACATTAAATTCATTGCTAACACTTTAACAAGAGAAATGGCTTGAATGGAAACATAAACAACTCCACTGATTATGTTTCCACTACGAGATGCCCCCAAATGAAGACAAATCAAGGGAAATACCACATAAACATATAGAGAACATAGAAGGGATCTACTTGTCATGGGATTAGTATGATCATAAGATTATATATATATATATATATATATATATATATATATATATATATATATATATATATATATATATATATATATATATATATATATATATATATATATATATATATATATATAACATAGAAGAGATACAAAGAAGAGTCTTTTCAGACCACAACCAGGAGACCAAAAAGGTTTAGTGCTACCAAGTCGCAAATCCAAGTAGACTATACAAGGAAAAATTGATGAACAATAGCATGAGTAAAACATAACATGAAACAACATATAGAAGAATAGATATACATATAGAGGATTTGTACAATAGGTTCGATTCCTTTATCACCTTGCACCAAAAAAGAAACAAGGGTCATATAAAAGAATCTAACAACATTTAGCAAACACATTACGGAAGAAGCATAGTACAACAGGCAGACACACGACAACACTACCATAAAGGACAAGCCAATCAAGCACACCGCCTACTCTCCCCATCTCATTATATATCATTTAGGTAAGGTAGGTAACTCACAAGAGGGACTATATCCAACACAATAGGAATGATAGCCAGTTCCAAACAAGGATCCTCGCGAGAATCAGAATGTTTGATACTAGGTGTAAGTGTCAATTGTGATGAAAGCATATTAGGGAAATCAATTTCAATGTCAATAGTCTCATATTCATCATTAACATCATTAGTATCATCAAGAGTATCTTCTTCATCCAGATTAATCAAAATAGGATCTAAAATACGAATAGAATCATCATAATCTTGCATTTTAACATCATTATTAGTAGTAACTTATTCTAACACATCATGCATAGGCTTATCAAAAGAAGGTAAAGAACTTTGAAGAAAAAAAGTACGAGCCTTCACTTGATCACGATGCTTCTTAAAACATTCATTAGAAGATCAATTACATTTTGTTTTACTTGAAATATGTTGAGAACTAGGAGGAATAGCTACCGGATACTTCACAGGTTCTATAGGAGGATTAGTAAGATTCTCAGTAGACTGACAAGCAACACTAGGAGATTGATTAACAGAACTAGAAACCATGGATAAAGGAGGTATGGAAGGTGTAGGAAAAATACCATGATTAAGATCCATCAGAGGCATGCTTAAATTGAGAATCTTATGATGCTTATAGGCTTAATATGAGTAGAAAAGATTATCAAGTCGAGAAGGACATGAATTAGGTAACGAAGGCCAAAAGAAGTTAAGGATAGCACAATCCCTGGGCCTAGAAGGTTGATATAAACTATGATTAATCATCTTTACTTCTTCATCATGAATGAACTTAAGACACTTATGAATAGGCGAAGCAACAACATGCATGGAATTCAACCAAGGCAAACCAAGCTTGACTTAAAATTGATCAGAAGTAGGAACAAAAAACTAGGTAGTGTTCACAATTTTACCACAAAGTTCCACTGGCAAGTTAATAGAACCAAATGATGGATAAAGAAAACCATTACAAGTTTGAATCCATACATTAGATGTATCATAAGAATCACGTTGCAAGTTTTTCATAAAAATATTTTCTTCAGTAATAACATTGAGATTAAGGATGTAGGATCAACAAGACAACCATGTGTAGGTATCTGAGAAATCCTAGCATAAATGTAAAGGGGACCATCGGGAGCTTTAATATTCTTAGAATCATCAAAGGTAATCAAGAGTTCCTGAGGTCTTTTATTCTTAGGTTGTTTTCAAGGTTTAGGTTTGAGATTTCAATTTAGGTTGTGGTTGTGGTTTAGGTTGAGGTGGAGCTTGAGGTTGAGTTTGAAGCTGAAGTGGAGATATAGATTGATCAACATGCTCTACATGGTTAACAATGTGATTAAGACCATCCATCTTTGAATCATAAACAATATCCATAGAAGATGGCTTAGCAATGGTATTAGTATCATATGTAGGTAAAGGATTCGTATAGATTTGAAGGTTTTGATTAGGAGGAGAGACAAATTTGTTCCCGCTACCATCAATATTATCAATAGATAAGGCATTAGAATGGATTAAATATTGAACCTTATGTTTTAAATAATAACACTTCTCAGTATCATGACCATTTTGATGATGATATTAACAAAAAGCTTTAGGATCAAAGGATTTGGATGCTATTGTAGCAGGTAAAAGAGGTCGAATAGGAGGTAAAGTAATCATATTAGCAGTCAACAACCTATTCATAATAGATTGTAAATATTCAGAGAGAGGAGTAAACATATGATTTAATTGAAAAGTAGTGGATGCAAAAGTGGCATTGTGAGATGCAACAACAACTTGATCAACAATTGCATTCGTTTGTTTGTTTATCTTGACATAGTTGTTGAATTTTTGAAATTTGTTTGGATTAGGAGCAACGTCACTTTCATCAACTGGAACAAGAGCCATTGGAGTGTTGCTCTCAAATTGACTCACTTGTAATTGATAATGATGAAGCATTGCACAAAGTTTTTGAAAAGAGGTAAATTCAGTAAGCATAATCTTATCTCTAATATCCTTTTGCAAATTTGAAATAAACATATGTTGAATATCCATATCAGGAACAAGATAAGAAATCTGAGCATGCAAATGCTTAAATCTACCAATAAATTCAGTCAATTTTTCCTTATTGTTTTGTTTACAATGCATCAAATTAGTCAAAGACACTTGCGAACCAATGTTATTTTGAAATTGTTGAATAAAAGTATTAGCAAGTTTTGGAAAAGAGTCAATAGAATAAGGAGGCAAGGAACAGTACCATTGGAAGGCCTTGTCATGGAAAGTTATAGCCAACAACTTGGCTAAAATCCTATGGTCATGAGCATAATCACTACAAAGGATTTGAAATGTTTTAACATGAGTAACAGTGTCTCCCTTGCCATTGTAATTCTCAAGACAAGGCATATCGGCTTGCTGAGGAATGGGAGTATGAATGATGTCTAGGGACAAAGGACTTCCCATGTCACATGTAGGAATGATAAACTTGTTTTGAGTCAAGGATGCAAGTTGTTGTTGTAAAGATGACACAGTTTGAGCCAAACTGATGATTGTTGAATCATTAGAGGAAATAGGAGGCATAGCAACATTATAAACACTAGGTAAAGTGTATGAAGCAGCAGGAATGGAAGACACAACTAGAGGAACACTTGGAACTATAGTTGGAAGAGGATTGGAATAAGTAAACAAAAAATTATGATAAGAAGGTTGTGATGTAGGAAGGGACACAGGAGGAAAACTCATAGGAATAGAGGGAACTGTCATAGTCACCAAAGGAGGAGTATAGGTAGGAATACTAGATAAAGGAATAGAAGAAGGTTCTATACTAGTAACAGGAGGAGTAAATCCTAAATCTTGAGCTTCTTGAGCTAAAGGTTTAACATTTGAATGCACAAGATGAGTGATATCACAGAGGAGATTAACACCTTGATCATTATCTTGAAGGACTTTCTTAAGAGCCTCTATAGCTTGAATGGAATCTTGATTATGGTTTTCTTGAATAAGCCAATTACCCATTTTATCAAGTTAAGTTGAAAGTTTTTGGACTTGTTCAGGAGGAACTCTTAAAGCATCATCCTCATCATGAGATGAGTGAGAAGAGTTTTTCTCCATAGTAGGATTAGAATCATGAATAATCAAATAGTCATCTGGGATCCTAAGGAAAGGAGAGGAAGACTTAGGGTCAAAGGAACCCATTAGTCTACAACTTTGTCTAACCAGAATATTATAAGTAGGACTAGATGTAGTAAAGCTCATATACCAATGCAATGCAAATGAACTAAACTAAGAAAACACAAAGCATGAAAAAATGAATGTTTTTGTATTTTTATTTAATATGAAATGCAAGACTAACACCATAAAAGAAAGAGTTTAGCCAAAAATACGCTAAGGCATCTAATTCCACAAAAGAGAGGGGGTAAGCTTGTCGGGTTCACAAAAAATGTATTGGTGAAAAATATGTATTCTCACCAATATGTTATGTAGTAATGTGCATGTGCTTTGAATGTGTGGGGGAATATAGGGTCTACTTCCTAATCCAAATTCTCAAAGGAGAGATCCAAATTGATTAATCACAAGGAGGTGATCAATGCACAAAGGAATCAATCTATGGAGAATATGAAGAAAGGATAAAACCTTATAGTCCATTATAGAAAATGTGCATTTGAAAACTTAATTGAATTGAAGACAAATACTAACCTCAAAATAGGGTAAATCTAGAAAATACTATTTTCTGATGTCTATGTTCAGCTTCGAGAGATTCTGCAACCTAATTTGGCCTAGAAATGCAGAGATAGAGAAAACCCAGAAACCTTTTGTCTTTCAGAGCAAGGTCATCCTTGACCTCTGGATCGGGGTACAATCTTGACCCCAACTAAAATTCATCCTTGACCTGAAACAACTCCAATAGAAATTTTGTTTGTAGATCTCAGAAGTTCACCGAAAAGGGTATCCAGATCTGAATCTATATTTGTCATCCCGCACCTGCACCTGCAAGTAAAAGGGTTTTTGTTTTTTGGATGAGGGGTTTGCCTTGGTCAAACCCCGGTTTGGAATCAACCTTGAAATGTAATTGAAATTGCAATATATAAACAAAGTAAATGGAACTATTCACCTTGCTTATGTTGAAATCCTTGTGGAGGATTCGAATCCTTGAATCCATAAGTATGGATGCTCCAAATGAATGTAGAATTGCATATAGGATGTCTCAAATCAATGGTATTAGATCTTCAACACCAATCTTGAATGGATCTTGGAATAGGAAGAAGCTTGAATGAATGTGGATGGAGAAATCTTCAGCAAGAGGGCTCCAAAGAGATTGAATTCTTCAATGGCTATCAATGGATCTCCTTGATGAATGCTTGAATGCTCAAAGATGAATGAATGATTGAATGATTTCCTTCTCCTTCTTTCTTTCTTGAGAGTGCTTGTAGGTGTGAACAAGAGATTAATTGAAATGAGAGAGGAAGGCCTCCTTTTATAGTGATCTAGGGTACAAACTTCTAGAGGGGCCAACATAGGGGAATTAAATTCCAATTAGGCCTTAACCCTTAGAAATGGACCTAGATTAAATAGAATTTAAGAGCTTATCATTCAGAAATCCGAAACAGTCGACCTGGAAGCAGGAAATAAAACTTTCAGAAGCCTAACATCCTGAAACCTCTAGAATTTGAAATTTGGACCCAGGGTTAGGGTCGAGGTCAAATTTGACCTAGGTCAGAGTCGAGGTCGACCTTGACCCTGAAGTCACAGATCTCAGTTTCTCAGGACCAGGTGCCAAAAATAGGCTAGAAAAAGGTGGAGAGAGAAGTAGAACAGGGAGAAAAGGCCAAATCTATTCAAAGACCTATTCAAGGCACTTGACATGACCCCAAACCACTTACTCGGAGGGCTAAACCTGTCCTAAATGGAAGTGCTTCCATTTTCTGACGATGCAGTTTGGTTGTGCTCCCAAGTTGGTTGGGGTGGATCCTAATGGGTTGTGTAGACCATGGTGTGATGTCTCTCCAAATCTCCTCACTACCCCAATGTCCTCAACTTCCATGGTCTCTCCTTCCTCATTCCTTTGGGCCTCCCTAGCCATTGTACAAGGGATAAGAGATATATCCCTCAACCTATGTCGGGTTTCCTCAAGAAGATCCAACCATTTTTGGGTCTCCTCAATTAGATTCTCACTACTCCTTCCCCTATAGTTTCCATCCTTCTTTTAGTGGTCACCTTCAACCTAGTTACCTTCCCTTCTGCTGGGTCGCTCCTCTTCCAGTTTCCTAAGCCTCCATCTTTTTTTAGCATGTTTCTCAAGAACAAAATTTCTCTGAGTGGCTCTACACTGCTCTATATATTATTTCTTATTTTTATCCTTATTTAACATATTGGGCATCAATTCGTGAACTATAATCAAACATAAATTATTCAAAAGAACAATTTTTATTCATTCATTGTGTACAATGTGTGTCAACCATGTGATAGAATCACAATGATATAGAAGTTTCCTCTTTTATTATTATTTCCCTCCCGAAGGTTTAGTTATTACTTTTCCTTCACCGAATTCAATCTCTCTCCTCTTCCTCATAGTGGTTATGCTCTTGGTAGTTATGGAGGATTTGTTGGCATCCTTATTCTCCTTCAATCTTCTATTGTTGGTTCCTCTAGGTGAGGGATGTTTGTTCCACTAGGTGAGGGAGATGGTTCAACAACCATTTTACTACATGACCTACTTCAAGAGCATTCCACACCGCATCTTCGAGGACTTCTTCCTGTGAATCCTCCCTCCTCACGTAAGTTTCGATCACCGCCTGTAAAAAAATGATAAAGTCTGACATTAGGGAATTCTCTCCCTTATATAGTTCTTCACATCTTTTTTCATCCCTCTTGCTACCACTATCAATGGGTTGGCCCATTTATCCTTTGTACGCCATACACTCTTTGTCACTTCCCATCTTTGTACGACAATGGTGCCAAATATTCATTGCCTACGGTAAAATAGATTTAATACATACTACTTAAGGAAATGATAACAAATAATAAATGCAACAAGATATCTGAGAACTACCAGATATTTCATTAAGGATAACCAAGTACATCTAGTGCAAACATAACATAATATGATATTAGTTATGTCCTTTCTCTTTCATCCGAGAGGATACATATACCACCTGAAGGGGTGCGACTGAACCATCACGACATAACCACTTACCATCCGATCACTAATGACCAAGGGTAATAACTTAATTAAGATAACACTCATGTACATACAAGTTTACGGATAAAAAAATATATCCTCATAATAATTTTGAATCTTGAACATCACCAAACACTAGTAATTGACCTAGACTTTGTGGCCATTCTACAACTAGGCTATCCAATACAAATGTGTGTATCTCTCCCTTTTAAGCTTTAAATTTGTGATGCTTTCTTCTAACACCAAATTATTAGTACTTCCATTGTCAATAATCACATCACAACACTTATCCCCACACTTACATCTAGTGTGAAATAAGTTACTCCTCTGATCTAATTCCTTCTCTTCATTTAGAAGGGTTCTCCTAATAATGAGGGTTACTCCCCTCTCAACATCATCAAAGTTCTATGATTGGCCTCTTCATCTATATTTACAACTTTTGCAAGGCCTTCAGTCCTTCTATCCATCCTTCCTTTGAATTTTGGACATTAATAAGATCAATATCCTTTCTCACAACACTGGAAACAAGTTCCTCTGAAGCCACCTCTCCCAAATCCTTGTTTGGGTGTTCCTCTTCCTATTCCTCTTTGTTCTCCATCATTTTGGTCATGTGGATAGTTGAAACTGTCATTTCTCTAATTTTGGCTAGTACCTACATCTTCATTTTTCCTCTGGTCTTCATTTTCATTCCCAAAATATCTTCCACCATCCCCTCCTTGATTTTTCCCTCTATTCTTTCCTTTTAAATCTCTTATTTATCTTCTCTTCCACCCTTAAAGAAATATGATATGCATCTTAAATATTGGTCATTTTGACCAAGCTTAGATCCTCCTTCTAGTAATGAATCTTTGATCAATTATGGTTGTACTTATAAAGTTTTCAATGATCTCACTATTTAGGATGAACCACTTGATGATAATCTTGACTATTCTCTCCCTCATGAAAAAAATCTGGTCCAAGAATATGATATAATGGTTGACATATCTTCTACTTCATCTACTGATGACACATTCATGATTGATGTTTCTCCTTCTCCTAATATGTAGCCCCTTTATGAGGATATTTTAGAGAAAGACGAGACATTATAAATACTTTTCTTAATATCACCTTACCTGCATTTGATACTCCTTCTAGAGATGAAGCATTAAAGGAAATTCCTAATCACTATTCTAAGGATATGTTGGAAGAATATCATATAATTACTAATTTCCTTAATGATCTCCTTTCTAGTGATGAAACCATGAACATTCAAAAGCTTGATCAAGTCAATTTTATTGTTTGTACTAAACCTTTGGTAGCCAACAACCTTGTGATAATTATCAATGGATGTACTTAATCAAATTCATTCTTAACACCTAATAAACTTGTGGTTACTATTATGTGGTATCCTCAACATTCTTCTCAAACTTTCACTACACCTGTGATTACAGTTAAAGGATGCAATCAACAAAGTTCTTTTTAAACTTTGAATAAGCGAATTATAATTGTGAAATGAAAATATAGGAATCCTTTCAAGATTATTAAGGAATATCATGGGGTATCACATACCTATCATACAAAAACCAATCCTCAATAGACTAATCTGATTGTTCCTACATCTCTCCCTCCTCAACTTGTGATTCCTCTTCGACCCCGTCTTCCTCAAAAACATGGAAAGGAGTATAATTTGGTAGAGAAATTATGTGCTACTCCTACTAAGATTTTTCTTTGAGAACATCTTCAAACTTCTCCTACATATCATGAAGCCTTGCAAAAATATTTAACCACTCTTACAACTCCACTATCTAATTAGGATAATATCAATTCCTTTTTGGGATGTATGCATACTATGCCTATCTCGACTCAAATTGTCTTTACCCAAAATGATTTAAACCTTCCAAATAAGTTCAAGATCAACATGATGCCCTTATTCTAGTTGTTCTTATCAATGGTAATATCATTCACTAGACCTTAATTGATAATTTGTCTGGACTTAATTTTTTTACTATGGGCATGTTGAAAGAGATCAAAGATGATGTTCCAAGCATTAAACATGATTATAATCCTATTCGTGGTTTTGACAATATTGCTAAGAAGACATTGGATGTTATCACATTACATATTAAGGTAGGTTTAATTATTATAGATACTCCTATTCATGTGATGCTTGGATCTCTTAATTATAACCTTCTCTTGGGTCGCCCTTAGTTTCATGCTATGCATCCTATTCCTTCATCTCTTCATCAAAAAGTCAAGTTTATCTACAACAGTTTGATGTACACACTTATGGAAAATGATAGACCAAATAGTTGTTTAAATACTAAATCAAGAAATAAACATATTTCTATTGAAGAAAAACAACATCAAGAACCTAAGGATGAACCTCTTTCTTCTATTGTCCTTTCAAATGATGATTGAGGATCCCTCTTTATTTGTTCACCACAAATCCTCTTTCTGATGAGCTTATTAATAATTTTGTCACTTTTTTCACCCCTAACAAATCTTTAGAAACTATCAAACCTAATTGTGATGACATAGTGACTCATGAGGCTCCATTAACTCTTTCTATTATGGCTTCTCGTTAAGGCCTTGGTTATAATTTATTAGAGAAACAAGGATTCAATGGGAATATATGTGAAAAATATGAACAAGGAATTCAAGTGACCTTAGGAAATAAGGGGCATGAATATTCTTATGGATTAATATTTAATCCTTACAAGCAGCCACAAATAGTTACTCTCAATGTTAACACTACCGTGAATCACAATCCAAAAAATGGTGTAGGATGTGCACAATAGAGCATTGAGAATAGTGAGACACCTATTGAATTATTTGGTTTCGAGTCTCCTTGTTTGGCTAGATACTCTCCTTTATCATCTAGCACTTCTTTTATATCTACCTTTAATCAAGAAATACTTTTTCTTATCCTTCTTTGTGTTAAGGTGATTACTAGGTCTTAATGAAAAAATAAGCGTAGTCAACATCTTATGAATCTTCCTTTCTGCATGTATCACCAATATCATGATCAGTCTACTAATGAGCGTCAAGCCTTATATTAAAAAATCAAACAACTCATTGATAATTCTATTATTCACATTTCATGTCGCAATGAGCTATTTTTCAATACTTATTTCTTTAAATAACATCTAATTCCCTATTATGTTTCTCCATGCTATATAACAATGATAGCCTATTTATTCCTTGAGGGCTCATTTTCATGCATGGCATGGTTATACTTTGTGAGTAGCATAATAGGTCCTCTTTCTCCTTGTCTCCACACCTTGGGGGAAAGTGTATTATATCAATCTCTCTAATCCTCTTCAAGGATCCACTTTTCCATTGGTTAAGAGGTATTTATCTATTATGTGACATCCAATCTTACATAAAAATGTTGGTTTTCATTAAGGATACACATCCTTGATCATAACCTTTTTTATTGTTCACCATTGGGTTTCCATGGTAAATAAATCCTTTACCTTGGAGATTGAAAAGTGTTTTATCCTTCAAAAGGATCCTTTTTACACTTCTTGCATGGTATCTCATTTCATTCATCCCTTCTATGATCTCATACAAGTTGTGACCTCTTTGGTTTAGGCATAGTGTTTCTTGTGGATACTATCTTGGTGTTAAAATTTCTTTTTTTTTCCATTAAGATGTCAAAATAGTACTTATTTTTCCATCTTAAGGGGGGGGCATACATAGCCTCCCTATTGCATATATCTTATTCACTTTGAGCATAAAAGAGAGATTATAGTAGCATAACACAATTTTCTAGGGCCAGATCACCTCCTTTTCACATATTCAATATCGATTGGTTAGCATAACACAATTCTCTAGACCATTTGATCTATTCTTTTTATGATTTGACTAGTGCACACTAGACCACCAACTCTTGGTCATTTGAGTGACCGCACGCATTTTGTCCTTTGACTAACCACTTTTCAAATCCTTTGACTAATCATGGGTGGAACAAGCATAACATAGTTTGTTCGATCATTTCTTGCTCCTCTTTCTCTTTTATTTATTTCTCTTAGATCGCCTAGTGCAACATATTTTCCTATCTCGTGTCATCCATGATTGTCTTGATCTATTCTCCATAGTTCTATAGCATAAATTACTTTTTTATTGAATCATATCATGGATTTTTATCTCATTTTTAATTTATACTCTCGCTCTTTTTAGGCAATGGCCATTAAAGTCATGTATTCTAACTGGCACCTTTTTCCATCTGACATACTCAACAACTCTACACAAATATCTTCACATCCTGTGACAACTATGGCTAGTAATAATGACCAATATTAAATATTTAATAGCACCCATTATTGGTTCTTTAGGACGTATTAGATCCCATTTTAGTGATTTCAAGATATGAATGTCTTTATACTTAATTTTCCACAACTTTCATTTTCTCTTCCCAAAACTTTTGAGACTTCCCAAGATCTCGATTCACTTCAAAATTAACAATTTTGGGACTAGGTCAAACTAAGTCATAATTTTTCGTGGACAAGGTTGAACCAACTCAGCCTTATCCTAGGGTATTACTTTTTAGTGGGCTCTAGGCCTGATGTGGTGGTTTATCTTTTCAACTGTTAACTGGGTTTGGCCTTGCGAAATCTGGGCCCCGAAGTGTGTATAAAAGGAGATCTCCTCTCATTTTTGCACCTACAATTCATGATTAAGATATATCTACATGAAAGCTATCATTCATCCATTTTGCATTCAAGAAAATCAAGTGCAAGGAAGCCATCAAGCATTTCAAGTATTCTCCTTCTTCTCTTTCTTCGTCAATCCAACATTGTGGAAAAATACAACATTCATCATTTCATGATCTCCTATTGGATTTTTGTGGAATCCAAGCTATTGCATAAATACTTGTGATCATCTCCAAACAGGCATTGCATCATTGAGGTATAAGGTGATTTTTGTTTCATATTTAGATTACATTTCCTTATGAAAATTCAATTTCATTTCAAGGTTAATTCCTCTACAGGGGCTTCAACAAGGCAAGACCCTTTCCACAACCTTTTCCCCTTCATCTTGTGTATAGGAATACATTTTTTAGAGTTTCAAATCTGAATTTTAGGAGTTTTAGAACTAGTTCAACGTAGTTCTTTGGATCTAGAGTTTCCACATTCAGTAGTTAGAGGTGTTCGAGTGTCATATCTAGAACAATTTCTAATTTTGAAAGCTCTACGACAATCAAAATCAATTATGAAGTTCACTCCTTTTCTAGCTTCAAGGTGAGCTCATCCTTTTTATTTTCCTCTTGCACTTACTTTTATACATTAGTTGTGATATCATATCTTTTTAGTTTTCATTTCCTTTATCATAGTATCGATTCCTTCTACATATCATAATCACACTTTATTCAATAAGGAATACCTAAATCTTGCATTAGCACCTATTTATCTTTTTTGGGTTGTTCTAATCAGATTTTTTTAAGGGTGAGTGTGTATTCCAATGCATGATATGATTTGGTGAGTGATCTAAATTGTAGAAATTATCACCATTTTATATTTTACATTTTTGTGAATCCGGTGTATGAAATTTCCTCCTTTGATTTTGGTGATTAGATCCTTGTCTAGATCTACTTTTTATGCATCAATATTTACATCATACATTTTTTATATTGTATTTAGATCTTATTTTCATGCATTAAATTGGCTCATAGATCCATTGCATTCTTCCATTACATGTTTAAAAACCATAACAAATATTGCATATCTTAGTCATCATTGCATTTCATCTTAGATCAATTCATTTCTTGTTTATACATTTACATTGATGAAAAATCCAAAAACAAAATTTTATTCCATGCACGTTTCTCTTTTATATTACACTTTCAAAATGTATTTATTTTCTCAAGGTGATAGTGGATCATCTTCCTTTTTATCACTTTATCCCTCTCCTAAGGACTCCACTCTCCATGAGGCCATATTGATGCAAGAAGATATTTTTAAACCTTCTTTCAATAATATGTCTCTATCGGGACACGTGTTGAATATTGATGTTAAATATTCTCTTGATATGTGCTTCCCCCATGATAATACCTTGCTAAATTCCCTTTGTGACACCTTTCCTTCTAGGAATGCAGCTTTGATGAATTATGGTTGTAGTTCTCCTAAAGCTTTCAATGATCTCACTATTTGGTTGATCCACTCAATGATAATGTTGACTATTCTCTCCCTCATGTAAAAAATGTGGTCCAATAAGATGATATAATGGTTGACATTTCTTCTACTTCCTCTACAAATGACACATTCATAATTGATGTTTTTCCTTCTCCTAAGACATAGCCCCTTTATGAGGACATTTTAGAGAAGAGGAGGACATTATAAATACTTTTCTTAATATCACCTTGCCTTCATTTGTCACTCCTTTTGGATATGAAGCATTAAAGGAAATTCCTATTCAATATTGTAACGATATCTTGGAAGAAGATCATATAATTATTAATTTCCTTAATTCTCTCCCTTCTAGTAATGAACCCATGAACCCATGAACAATCAAAATCTTGATCAAGTCAAATTTATTGTTAATACTAAACCTACAGTAGCCAACAACCTTATGATAACGGTCAAAGGATGCACTCAATCAAATTCATTTCGAACACCTAACAAACTCGTGGTTACTATTAAGGGTTATCCTCAACATTCTTCTCAAAATTTCATGACCCTTGTGATTACGGTTAAATGATGTAATAAACAAAGTTCTTGTCAAACTTCAACTAAGCCAATTATAAGAATGGAAGGAAAATCTATGATTTCTTTGGAGTTTATTAAGGAATATCATGCAGTAGCTCATGCCTATCATACAAGAAAAAAACCTCAATATACTAATCTAGTTGTTCCTCCTTCTCACACTCCTTCTCAGACCATTCTTTCTCTTCAACCCCGACTTCCTCAAAATATTCAAAAGGAGTATAATTTGGTTGAGAAATTACATGTTGCTCCTACTAATATTTCTCTTTGGGAACTTCTTCAAAATTCCCCTACATATCATGAAGCCTTCTAAAAAAATTTAACCACTCTTCCAACTCTACCACCTAATCAGGATAATATCAATTCATTTTTGGAATGCATGCATACTACACCTATCTCAACTCAAATTGTCTTTACCCATGATGATTTTCCTTCTAAAGAAGGTCAACATCAACATGATGCCCTTATGTCGACTATTCTTATCAATAGTAGTCTCATTTGCTAGACCTTAATTGAAAATGGGTATGGAATTAATGTTTGAAGTATGGACATGTTGAAAGAGATCAACGATGATATTTCAACCATTAAACTTGATTACATTGCTATTTGTGGTTTTGATAATATTGACAAGAAGACATGGCTCATTATCACATTACCTATTAAGGTAGGTTTGGTTATTATAGATACTCCTATTCATGTGATGCTTGGACCTCTTAATTATAACCTTCTATTGGATTGCCCTTGGTTATGTGTCATGCATGCTATTCCTTCAACTCTTCATCAAAAAGAAAACCCAACTTATATTAGAGAATACAAAGTCTCAACATTGAAACTTAAACAATCTAAACCTGACAAAGAATCCAACACCACAACGCCTCTTTTTGATGAGATTAGTAACAATTGTTTCACTTCTTCCACTCCTAATGAATATTTAGAAACTATCAAACATAATTGTGATGACATAGTGATTCACGAGGCTCCATTAAGTCTTTATGATATGGTTTCTCGTTATGGCCCTAGTTATAATTTATTAGCGAAATATGGATTCAATGGGAATGGATGTGGAAAACATGAACAAGGAATTCAAGTTCCCTTAGGAAATGAGGGGAATGCATATTCTTATGGATTAGGATTTAATCCTTACAAGCAGCCACAAATAGTTACTCTCAATGTTAACATTATCGTGAATCACAATCCCAAACATGGTGTAGGATGTGCACAATAATGTGTTGAGACTATTGAGAAACCTATTGAAGCATTTGGTTTCAAGTCTCCTTTGGCCACATACTCTCCTTTATCATCTAACACTTCATTAATATCTATCTTTAATTAAGAAATGATATTTCCTATCCTTCTTCATGCTAAGGTGATTACTAGGCCTAAATGAAAAACAAGCGTAGTCAACATCTTATGATTCTTCCTTTCTGCATGTATCACCAATATCATGATCCTGTTCTACTAATGACTGTCAAGCCTTACATTACAAAATTAAATAACTCATTGATAATGCTATTATTCACATATCATGTCGCAATGAGTTATTTTTTAATAATGATTTATTTAAATAACATCTAAGTCCCTATTATGTTGCTCTACACTATGTAACATTGATAGCCTATTCCTTGGGGGCTCATTGTCATGCATGGTGTGGTCATACTTTGTGAGTAGCATAATAGGTCATCTTTCTCATTGTCTCCACACTTGGGGGGCAAGGCTATTATATCAATCTCACTCATTCTCTTCAAGGATCCACTTTTCCCTTTGTTAAGAGGTATTTATCTATTATGTGACATTCAATCTTACATAAAAATGTTGGTTTTCATTAAGGATACACATCCTTGATCATAACCTTTTTCATTGTTTTGCATTGGTTTTCCATGGTAAATAAATCATTTGCCTTGGATATTGACAAGTGTGTCATCCTTCACATGGATCCCTTTTACACTTCTTGCATAGTATCTCTTTGCATTCATCTCGTATGTGATCTTGAAGGAGTTGTGACCTCTTTGGTTTGGGCTGGGTGTCACTT
This sequence comes from Chamaecyparis obtusa, assembly GCA_027943335.1. Lineage (NCBI taxonomy): Eukaryota > Viridiplantae > Streptophyta > Pinopsida > Cupressales > Cupressaceae > Chamaecyparis > Chamaecyparis obtusa. The sequence continues at coordinate 122,434 of BSBK01009974.1, forward strand.
GTGGATATTGTCTTGGTGTTAAACGTTATTTTTTTTCCCTTTAGATGTCAAGATAGTACTTATTTTTCTATTTTAAGGGGGGGGAATACATAGCCTCCCTATTGCATATATCTTGTTCACTTTAAGCATGACAAAGAGATTACACTAGCATAACACAATTTTCTAGGGAAATATCACTCTCCTATTCACATATTCAATATTGGTTGGCTAGCATAACATAATTTTCTATACCATTTGACATATTCTTTTTATGAGTTGACTAGCGAGCACTAGACCACCAACTCTTGGTCTTTTGACTAGTTACACACATTTGGTCCTTTGACTGACTACACATATTTGGTCCTTTGACTAACCACTTTTCAAATACTTAGACTGATCCTCCTCCTTTCCTTGATGGGTAGAACTAGCATAACATAATTTTCTAGATCATTTCCCCCTTCTCTTTCTCTTTCATCTATTTCCCATGGGTCACCTAGTGCAACATATTTTCCTATCTCATGTCATCCATGATTATCTTGATCTCTCCTCCATATTTCCATAGCATAACACACTTTTATTTTGAATCATTTCATGGAGTCTTATCTTATTTTTGTTGTATGCTCTGTCTCTTTTTAGGTGACCACTTGTGCTCTTGCAATAGCTTTCTGAGAGTGATGCTAGCAATTGAGATATTTTTCTTTAGTGAGGTCTCTCCAACTAGTTGACTTGGAATCTTAGTAAGCTCTAGGCATTTGTTCTTACTTTATGTATCCTTGTATATGGATGTACAAGTTAAGATCCTTAGTTTGGGTACTTGTGTCCTTGGAACTTAGTGATGTCTTATCTCCTTGCAGTTTTTCCATAATCTTCATCTTTGTTTTTATTTATGCTACTTTATCATGAGCATGAGGTGGACTCATACTACCGCTAAAGTGGGGGCTAATTGTACTATCCTAAAAATTTAGCACCCATTATTGGTGTCTTTAGGACCTATTAGAACCCATTTTAATGATTTCAAGATATGAATGTCTTTATGCTTGATTTCTTGCATCTTTCATTTTCTCTCTCTCAAATCTTTCACACTTCCCATGATCCACATTCATTTCAAAATTAACAATGCTTGGACTAGGTCAAACTAAGTTGGCCTTGTCCTAGAAAAGGTCAAACCAAGTTGGCTTTATACTAGGACATTTCTTTTTAGTGGGCTTTGGGCCCGATGTGCGGGTTTATCTTTTAGATTGTTAATTAGGGCCACTCTTGCAAAATGTAGGCCCCAAGATGTGTATAAAAGGAGATCTCCTCCTCTCATTTTCATACCTATAATTAATTATCAAGAGACATCCGCATACAATCTATCATTCATCCACTGTGCATTAGACTCAAGTGCAAGGAAGCCATCAAGCATTTCAAGTCTTCTCCTTCTTCTCTTTCTTCCTTAATCCAATATTTTGGAAAACTACAACATTCATCATTAAAGGGTTTTGTTTCATGATTTCTTATTGGGTTTTTGTGGAGTCCAAGCTATTGCATCAACACTCGTGATCATATCGAAAGATGGATTGTATCATTGAGGTATAAGGTGATTTTTCATTCAAATTTAGATTACATTTCCTTTCTCCATGACCTGATCTAATAATCATTTTATAAAAATCATGTGTATGGTCCTTAATGGACATTCTCCCTTGTCTTAACCCTTGTGATTTCTTTAGTAAATCCAACTCATAGTCCATTGGAATGAACTGTTTCTTTAGTTTCTCAACCATTTGATCCCACCTAGTGATATTTATGTTTCTTCTCCTATTTCTTATAGTTGGACCTCCTTCCACCAAATACTTCCATGACCCTTTGGCTTTTTATTTTGCAAACTTGACCCAATTTGGGTCCTCTATCTCCTCATACTCAAAATATTCCTCCATCTCATTTATCTAGTCAATAAGCTCTTCTGGGTTCAGATTTCTAGAGTAAAAGGAAACCTCAATCTTGGGTCTTTTTCCTATCTTCTAGATGGCCCTTAATAGTTGCACTTGACTTTGATCTTCATCTTGTTCTCCTTTATCCTCATATGGATCTTCAATCTCTTCTCTCTCTTCACTTTCTGCCCTTCTACCCAAGTTGAACCCTCTTCTAGTTGGCTCTTGTTATAATGCATTGATTTATCTCTGGAGGGATATGAAACCCTCATCTTCTAGAGAAATCCTTCCACTAGCATTTCTTCAACCATGCATACCATGCATCAGTCTTGGAGGCATCTTGACCTCAAATCCACAACCACAAGTCCTGGTGTGAACTGCCTTACAATCAATGCTCTATCCACACACTCATGAATAACTGAATCTGATACCACTTGATGAGGTTAGAACTCACGACACAAAAGAACACAATAAAAAGATATTTCTATTATTTGATAGAAAATATTTCTATTACATGGGCTTTACAAACTAGAATATCAAACTACACTCCTCATAGGCTATAACAATATACAAACTCTAGGAAACCCCTTTCTCACAATACAACCTTCTCTCCCAAAAATTGCCTTCCAACCTTGAAGATGGGTCCCAAATAACCTATTTTCTAGTTTGGAGCCAAAATTTGAAATTTTAATTTTGGATTTTGGTGGTTGGGTGCCAAAATAGAGAATTTGAAATTCAAATCTAAGCTAGATTTGAAAATAGGGTAGTTCTTAAAAAAAAATGGGCCAACTTTAAGGAGGCATAAATTTTGATCTATGCATCTGATTGACATGTCATTTGAAGGACCAAAAAGCTATATGAGAAAACTATGTCCCTAAGGAATGAATCTTCCCATCCCCCCCATTTTAAAGTCCCTATGTGACCGTTTAGTGCCTCAAACTTGGAAGTTTTTTTGATAGGTTTGCAGAAACTTAAAACCTTAATAACTTTCAAACGGTTAATGATTTTGACCTGGTTCTTTCACAAAAGTGCTTTATTTTCCATTTTCAATCTTACCTTAAATTTGTGTTCCTGCCTGCCTTAAAATTAAAACTTACTAAGAATAGAACGTTGACCCAAAAATGTGGCAATGGAAATATGAGGGTTGGATGCTGAAATAGAGAATTTGAAATTCAAATCTGAGCTAGATTTGAAAATAGGATAGTTCTTAAAAAAATTGTCCAACTTTAAGGAGGCATAAATTTTGATCTGTGCATCTGATTGACATGTCATTTGAAGGACCATAAATCACTATGAGAAAACTACTTCCCTAGGAATGAATCTTCCCATCCCCCCATTTTAAAGTCCCTACATGACCATTTATTTCCTCAAACTTGGAAGATTTTTCGACAGGTTTTCATAAACTTAAAACCTTAATAAATTTCAAATGGTGAATGATTTTGACCTGATTCTTTCACAAAAGTGCTTTATTTTCCATTTTCAATCTTCCCTTAAATTTTTTGTCCCCATCAGCCTTCAAATTAAAACTTACTAAGAATAGAATGTTGACCCAAAAAAGTGGCAGTGGAAATATGAGGGTTGGAATTTCTAATTTTCCCAAATGGGTATCCATAAATGCAAAAACATCGAATATAAACTAGTAGCAAATAGATATTTTTGGGTGATGTAGGATTTCCCTTACACTGTTGGATGCTCTTGTGTCATGGATAAATGGGTCCCAAAAAAATGTATTCATATTATATACCCATGTACAAAACTAAACTCCTAAAAATCAGAAAAGGAGAAAACTCATAGGAAAAAAACCTCCCTTGAGAGGGTGAAGATAGAAAGTCTAAGCGACCCTATTGAAGAATATTTGTTGAGAAAACATTAGAAAAAATTCTAAACTCTCTTCGAATAGTAAAATTGACAAGATTCAAGCATTAGACCTTTACAATATGAAAATATGAGATTGTATACAAATCTAAATATTAAGTTGTTTTGATAAGAAAAATGATAGAGATGTTCATCTTCTCCGTCATTCAGATTTCAACCACTTTAAGATGCATGAAAGATATATCTCAAATGAACATGAAACATAAATAAAATAAACATTATATCACCATAAGATATCAACACAAAATAATGACACAAATCAACAACACAAGAAGAACATCTTACAACACAAGATTTATATGGTGAAACCCTTGTAGGAAAAAACTCCACCAAGAAGAGATTTCGAGAATGTATTATCTTCAAATGTATGAGATTACAATATATTCAGTTCTAATGCTACTTTTGTGTCTTGAATTGAACAACACTTCATACCCTACAAACAATTATTCAACTCTACTACCCAAAGGTGCCAATTTATAATATAGATGGTGAGAGAATACCATTGTAGTGTCTCAAAACAAGAGGTAAATACCACCTCCAAAACCATACACCTTCTAAGTGAACCACTTATAAGCATAGTAAAAAATAATAAATCTTCACATGGGTGCTCCATAACTCATTGATGGTTCCAACAACTAACATGCACACCATGAAAACCTAGACACCCAATTCTAGAAGACATGCAAATGATATATGCCAACATGCATAGACATGCAAGTACACCTATACCCTAGTCCCAAAGTTGATGAACAAATGGAATACTCCCCATTATGTCTAATCCTCGTCATCACTAATAGTGTACATCTTGTAAGTGTAATCATATATCATAACTAATTACAAATAAATATTTTTTTAATAATGACCCTAGGTGATAAAGCACACCTTCCAAAGAACATGAAGATACATGAAAGTACTTAATTTTTTAAAAAATATATGTCACTTTATCTTGTGTTCTCATACATGATTATAACCATAAGAAAACATAGATAATAATCAAGACTCATGGCCCTTAAGCACTAACAAGGGAAAGACATCCCCTAGCCACAAATGTACCATTTGATTCTTCAACCTTCTTCTATTCTCCAATTATAATATTTTTATAGAAAATAAGGAAACTACAACTAAGCAACAACTCATCACTTCCACCAATATGCCACCCATGAAAAAAAAAAGGAACACGCTAAGGTGGAACTTAACAATTCACAATGAATCTTGTACCAATCCATACATGAACACAAGAAATGAATTCAAATGATAACACAGGCTTTGAGTAGTTATCTCACTCATACTAATATGGAATATCAACCACAAGTTGGTAACTCATCCAATCTAACTATACCTCCAAAATAGGGTGCACAAACCATCATAGATAAAACTTAATCCCATCAACATATCAACCCAAGCTTGCAATTAAGTCTTTGTATGTTAGGTTGATTAAATTTGGTGTATAAATGAATGCCAATATTATATTGAGTTTTTTTTAATCCACTCACTTCAAACCCTTTATAATATATAATTAAACCCTTTATAAATCACTTATAAAAAAAATAGTTAACCTTTTTTTAAAAGAAAAGTCTATAAGTTTTTGGACCCACACACCAAGCTATAATTTTTAATTATTTAACTATAAATTTAAAAGTCTTTTTTTTTCTATATTACTTGGTTTAGGACCCAAGAATCACAAAAAAAAAGATTTTTCTGGATAAAATCATAAAAAACAAGTTTGACTATAGTAGTTGGTATAAAATTTGAAACATCAACATAACTATATGTATTCATATCTAGAAACCCTAATATTCTATCACTTATATCCAAGTCTGCAACAAAAAGAAATTATGAGGGCTAAGGAAAAATTACATAGGCCTTATGATCCTCTCAAACATACATTACATTTTTATGTGCTCAAGAAACAAAAGACTTAGCAACCTATCTAAACATTATTAGTTTGACACTCTTTTCAACTATTTCCACATTCGTATCCTCATCGATTCCACAAATGATTGAGGCCCCCAAGATGGTCTCCATAGGTAGGAAAATCCCTAAGTATTTTATCAATCTCCTCAATTGCACATTGTAGGAAAATTTACCATCATTTAATTGCATGAAGATGACCTAGAAAATATTCAAATTGAACATTATATTGAGAAGAACGTCCCCCAACTCATCATGCAAAAGGAAAGAGCACAAAACCATAGAAATCATTGATAGACCTGCTAGAGATTAAGTGGAATCATAATTGTTCCAATATCCAAGAATATACCTTGGATCAAGAAGAAGCTTCACCACTGGTGAGTGAAGACACCTTGGGGACCCATCTATTTCCTTCCCTAAATCTACATCCATTCCATCCACATCCTCAATTTGGGGTTTTTAATTTCTTCGTCGAAAACTATAATGAAGTCCACCATTGCTTCCTCTTCACAAACACATTTCTTTCATTTCCTAGGAACCCAATTGACTGTAATGCCCTTTCCCTTCGAACCATTTCATCTCTTCCTTTCGATACTGCATCCACCAAACCATTGCCAACTTCTAAGCTTGTCTCACACATAATTATGCTAAATGTATAGCACACCACTCTGTAAGAATTTGCCTAAGGCAAAGAGTGAACATGCCAAGATCTAGAAGCTCAATTGATAGACAAACAAGAGAGACTAAATGATATGATTAAATGATTGATTCAATATTTATCAAATGATAATGGATACAAAATCAATGAATAAAAAGTAGATGCACATGAATATATAGGCAATGCATGATAACTAGGAGTGATGCAAGAGATAGCCTATCAACCACATGAGGTGGAATCACATGTCCACCAAAGGTGGATCATCCTCCATTGTACAAAAAAGTATGTGCAAACATGTGCAACAATGAGAGGATGATAATGCGATAGGAGCACTAAATGTGGATCTCACACATAAAGTGGGATTAGATAACAACTATCACCACCTAAAGAGAAATTCTCCTACATCATGTGCTAAAATGAGATTCAAACTCTTAGGTGTCTACAATGCAAACTACTATGTAGATTCATTATCCTAAGTAAGCTTAAGTTTAATTAGTGAATATTTAATTACACCAACACCCCCCTTAAGTAAAACTTAGGGGAATGCACTTAAGCTCACAAGGCTAGATGACAATTCATGATAGGTCCTAACTACTAGGCCATGTTAGGTACCCATGTATAATATGCAAGTACAAAAGATATGCAATGCTATCTCTCATAAAGTAGAGAAAGAAGAAAAATCTCATGGGAAAAACCCTCCCCCCAAAAGAGAGATGAAAATAAATAAGATGCATGGATGGATGGAGTAATCAAGACACCCCCTCCCCATTACGACATACATCATGTATCTACAATCAAGAATCCCCATATAGGAGTTAAGAAGTGGAAGAAAGACCAAGTAGCCCCTCCTCAATGTAGAATGTACACCAAAGGTAGATGCTCCAAGCTTGATGTAGAAACTTTTCCATGTGTGTAGAAAAACATTCCTCCCCTTAGGAAGAAACAAAACCAAAGGTGCATCAATGAATATTCTGCAATCTATAGGAAGAAACCTCAAAATGTATGGAATCTATGAAACATGCACAAGTCTCCCCATATCAATACTGAATGGTGCCTCCTCCAAATTAGGTGCACTAGGCCACATTGCTAAAAAAAGACAAGTTAAGATCAAATGAGGATGAATGTAGAACATGTGTCAAAGAATCAAGTGTCTCCTTTGAAGATAAAGTGACCTCCAACTATTGTATCAAAGTATCCACCATTATCTCAACTTCGAAAGAATGATCAAGTGGAGAATGAAGATGAGGGTCAACATTTTCCCTTGCAAGAACTAAAGAAGGATCATATTCACCAAAGAGAAGATGAATGTCATCAATAGTGTCTCCCAAATCTATAATGTAGGACTCCACAAACAAAGGTATGCAATGTCTGTCAAGTAGTCATCCCATGGAATTGAGTCTAGAAGACAAGGAATATCCTACTGCACTGAATCACCTGAACCCATGGTTGTAGGAATGCAAGCATCATCAAGAAAAATAGTAGAAATGATCTCAATAGGAGGAGAAAGAATGGATGACTCAATAACTTTATCACATGTGGAAATAACCAATTTCAAGTAGCCAAAGTTCTCCTCAAAGTCTGAGTCAACACTAGAAGTGTGATCAAAATCTACTGAACAATCACTGTCATCATCATGAGAAAAGTATGCAAAGTAGTATAATTGAGATGCATGATCAACCACCCCTATAGAAATGATATATCTACTCTCCAAGTCTCTGATAATAACTGAATAAGGAGTTAATTCCACTCTCCTTTTTGTTTCCTCATTAGTGAGTTGATAGATAGAAATGAGATTATGGGTTAAGTGAGGTACACACAACACATCTTTGAAGGTTCCCTGCCCCTTATCAATAGTTCCTTTCCCAATCACATTCATGTAAGTATGATTTCCATCAAAATTGATGGCATATGAAAAGGCTCAAATGAAGAAAACATAGACTATAAAGATGTCATATGATGAGAAGCTCTTGAATTTAGAAGCCATCTCCTTGAATCATGGCATGAGGTAGCAATTAAGGCTTGTCATTTTCCCTTATACTTTCCTTTATCAAAATATAAATGTGAAGAAGAGGAAGAGGTAGTCATTCTTGAAGGTAGACTTATTTGATTTTTCTTTAGAAGATTCTTGAGTTTATCAATATCCTTCTTGTAGCAATGATATTCTTCATGTCCATTCTTCTTGCAATATGCACAAGTAAGAAACTCCTCCTTTAATGATTTTCCCTTGTTGTTGCATTGGGGGTGAGGAGGTGGATTTCTCTTTCTCTTGGTGTATCTTTTGTTGCCACTTTTTTTGCTTCTTGTATGAACCTTTTCCTTGATTCCCTTGATTAGCCACCAATGCCTTAGACTTTGAAGACATAGGAATCCCCATACTCATCAAGTTTGATTTCTCTACCACCAATATCTCCGCAAAGACATCAAATGAAGGTATATGGTGTATGAAGAACCCAAAGTCAACTTGTGGGTAATGAAGCTAGAAATAAATGCTGCATACTTTGGTGGAAGTTTTCTCACCAAATTATAGATCAATTTTTCATCCTTTATGTCAATTCCACAATCCTTAACCATTTCCCTTAGCTCACGTGCCTTGGTGATATAGTCTTGGATTGTGCCAAAATCCTTAGGATCCAATTTCATGAGATCTTCATCAAGGTCATAACCCCTAACTTGATCAACTTGACCATACAAGTTAGCAAACTTATCCCATGCTTCCTTAACTGTTTTACATTGGTCAATATGGAAGATAAGGTCTAATGATACATACTTCCTCAAGTTCTAAGAGACATATTGTTGTTATGGATCCATTAGGCCTGGGCATTAAGATTAGATGGTGCAACTATGGTTCCATTAATATATTTAATTAAGCCCCTTTCCATTATCTTACTCCATGCTTGAATTTTCCATATACCATAATTATTGGAGTTAAAAGTGGAGATATAGGAGAACTCGTGATGCAAAATGAAAAAACTTTCAAGAGAAAGAGAAACATAATCACTCAAGGCACCCCCCCTGCAAATTCACTCAATCAAAGAACCCCCCAAAATAGATGATTTTGACACTTTATATTTAGTGCATGTACAATTGCCACTTGTCAAATGGACCAAAGTGGATTTCTAATTTTAATAATTACATTAGAAATATGAGACTATAACAGACTCAACAAAAAAAGACACAAGATTACTCGAGGATCTAATCAATCACAAGTGCAAAAATAGACTAGATGTTGAAAGTTATAAATTCACCCAAATAAGCTTATAATTTGATAGAGAATCTAGAAAGTTCTCAAAAAATCATGCAATTTAAAAAAAGTTGCACTTGAAAATGGATTTGTATGAGCCCAAACAAAGCCTCTGAAATTGCAAAATCAAGGATTGGACATGTACAATCACCAAAATCTACCAAATTCATCCACAAAAACTAGAAAATAATAGCACCACTAACACTTTTAGGAGATTCTACCAAAAATAAAATTACACTAAAAAAAGAGCACGAATGGCCAAGTTATAGCCTCTCAAAGTTGGACTACCAAATCAAAACTACATATGGTGAGGGATCCAAATTTTCAAACCCTGAAGATGCTAGAAAAAATTAAGAGCCTAAATTTGACAGTCAAACAACCATCACATTAGTTCAGAGAGACTAAAAAATGATAGTCATACGATCATCAAATTTAACATATCAAAAAGATGATGTAATCATGAGATTAAATTTGACACTCATGCGATCGTCAAAGCAAAAGAAAAAAATCGCCTAGGATGGTCAAATGGGCATCAAATTAATACATATGGGAAACAACATCACAAAAAAATATCACCTCTATATGCACTGACGAGGACACAACAAATCTATATTTGACATGTGTCGTTAAGCAGGCGGGTTGTGGTTGGGCGAGTTCCCAAGCCGTTGAGTTGGAGAATATGAGTTGACTGAGTAGATCTGAGCTCCCGCAATGTGGGCCGCAACTCGTTGTAAGCGAGATCTTTAAAAGGTTTTATCCCACATTCAATAGGGAATTGGGGTCTCCATTGTTTAATATGTGCTCCACGTGATTAAAATGTAAACAATCCGTGCGACTCGGTGATTGTTGAATGCAGACGCCGATGGTGTTGGGTGGTTGTCGAGGGTTGTGATTGTGTTTGAGTACAAAATGTGCTCCGCTTGGCAATGAAGTTTGTCATGCTTTGAAGCACTCGACTTGGGATTCTGTTGCTAGATTTGATGTCAGTGGGGAGTGTCTCTGCTAGTCAATGTGTGAGGCGATGGGCTAGGATTTGATCAACTGGTCCACTCGATTTGACCAAGAATGGAATATTCCCTATGATATCCTGTAGTCGGAGACTAACAAAGTTCTGATAAAACTTAGGTTGGGGTACCCGACAAAAAACCCCAATTTTTTACAAAAAAATATTAAAATTTACAGATTTGATAAAAAATAACGGAAATACTAAAATTGAAATTCTCAAATCCCAAAATAAATCATACCTAATTGCAAGTTAGGTTGCCCAAGTTCGATTTGCAAAAAATATTTGCCTTAGATTTAACTTTTGTCTAATATAGACAAATTTATAGTCAAAATTCTCCGGAATGACCACCCAGATGTAATGGCGAGGTTACATCTTGCTCTAGACAGTCCTAATAGCTATTGCACCTCTGGATCTGAATCGTGACCCTCTAAAAATTGAAGCAAATAACTCTCCAATGACTATGCAATGGTAGTCCTATGATTCTAATACCATCTAAGAATTTGCCTTTGGCAAATAATGAAAAAGCCAAGATCTAGAAGCTCAATTAATAGCACAAACAAGAGAGACAAAATGATATGATCAAATGATCGATTCAATATTGATCAAATGATAATGAATACAAAATCAATGAATGCAAAGTAGATGTGCCTGAATATATAGGCAATGCATGATAACTAGGAGTGATGCAAGAGATAACTTATCAACCACACAAAGTGAAATCACATGTCCACCAAAGGTAGGTCATACTCAATTGTACAACAAAGTATGTACAAATATGTGCAACAAAGATAGAATAATTATGTGATAGGAGCACTAAAGATAGATCTCACATATTAAAGTGGAATGAGATGACAATTATCATCACCTAAAGAAGAATTCTCTTACATCATGTGCTAAAATGAGATGATAACTCATAGGTGTCTACAATGCAAACTACTATGTAAATGCATTATCTTAAGTAAGCTTAAGTAAAGTGTAATTAGTGAATATTTAATTACACCAACACACCCCCAAAACATAATTAGTCTAAACTTATTATCTACAACATCTCCCCTCTTATTAGTACATCCCATCATCATAACTCAATAAATTATTTTTTAATATTATTATAAAAACATATCATTATATAATCGATACTTTATTGTTATGCAAAAATAGGATGATCACATCGCTATTACTCTTTCCAATTAAAAACACAGTATTATTGCAATGCTGGAAAACCAGTTATATACATTATCATAAACCCAGTTTAGAAAAATACACACGTCATTTTTAAAATTGTCATTATAGGACCTATTCAAAAGTTACCCAAATCATTACCATCGTAACTGATTCATGGAATGTAACACTCAAGAGGACCTAAAATTAGGTCTCTTGACCGATCGCCAACCTACAACCAGTACAAAAAAATCACTGCTCATGGTTCTCTCGTGAGCAAATAACGTTCGGTGAGAAATAAAGCGCCAAAATTCACACCCAAAAATAGTGCTAAATCATAGCTTGCAGAAGTTTCAGTTATCAGACATGCTCAAGAGTGGCTGGCCTTGGCCGAACGATGAGCTTTGTGTGAAACCCATAATGCCAAATGTAGGACCCACGTATCAGGTACTACCCTTCATTCTGACAAGATGGGATTCACAGTACCTTTCTTTCCATATAAATTCACCACCTGATTCTATGTTCATTCCTTGTGTTTGTCGAGATAAAATTTCTTTATGTCCGCTAGCTTGGTCTGTATATTCAAGCGACGGCAGGATGGAATCTTATGGACAGAAAATGCTGCTGTTTTGTAGTGCAGTTGCAGCTCTCTGCCTCTGCATTTGTGCTCGCAAGGATTCAATTTCATCTGAGTGGAATACTCTTTCAGGTTGTTGCTTCCTTTCCTCTGTACTTTTCATTGCACTTGAGCATAACTTCATTACACTTGAGCTTTTTCAATCATATCAGTAGCAACAACACTAAATACAGGACCGAGATATTGGTGTGATTACAATGGAAGTCACTTGTAGGAATAATATAAATGCTTCAGTCGTCCTTTCAGCTGCTCTATGACAGTCCATAAGTTCATGGTACCGAGGGTTGTTGTGTTGTAACCATTTCTTTGAATTTTTGACATCTGAGGGTATAAATCGTGTATAAGAGATTCAAAATCACTACTCATAACAAACCTAAAAATAGTCTATGGGACAGTTGGCTTTCTGTCTTTCATTCCTTGTCTGGTCCATGAAGATAATAAGTTCAACTTTCTAACCATCTCCTTGATACATAAACTGGACAAAACAGCGTTCCCAGAAATATTAACATAATACATGTTGTTTGGCTGTGTTGTAGCGAAAAAAAAAAGTTGTCGTTTAAGAGTGTGACCGTCCATATCACTTACATAACTTGTACATATCACCTTCATAACTCTATAGCACATCGGTCTGGGTTGTGTTTACCAAATTCAGGATCTAGTTGTACACAAGTTTAAACCCATTAAGGTTCAAATTACCTTTCATAACTCTCTAGTATATTAAATGTGTGACCCAGGTTCAAATCATCTTAAAGACTTTTACCCTTTTTAACTCTGGAGTCCAGATTGTCAGGTTGCATGCTAATTCTTAGATGTAAGACAGGTAGATGGACTGTTCCTAAAGAAATCTGGAAAGAAAGGATTTGTAGTTTCTCCAAAATAGGATGGTTAAGAACTTGAAACTGATATTAGAATTTGGAATATAAAGATATTTAAATCCTGTATCAAAATAAATTGATGGTGGGCAGTCCAAATGAACTATTTGAGAATAATCCTAGCTTCTTGATCAAGATTTATAATAGAAGAGTTGACATCAAAAAGAATTTGAAAATGGTTAAAGATTTGATTCTTGATCCCTTAAACTGATAGGCTGTGAATGTCCTCCATTCATCCTTTATTCATTCATTAGCTAGCTTGTGTTTGAGTAAAAATTGGGCCTACTTGAGTTCAAGGAGTGCAACACATACTTGACACATCTTAAGAATATGGTGGGCGTTAGTGATACAACCAGCTTGTTTTAGAATAATAATAAGGTCTCTTGCAATGCAACACAGAGAAATCTCAAAGAAAGTCGTGCATGTTCTCCTACACTGATGTTGTGGGCTAACAAATATGGGATTTTATTGGAACATAACCTATGTTGACAAATTTTAAGAGTGTGGTCCAAGCTTAGGCCTGTTGAAATTTATTTCCTTTACCTACAAATCTTTTTGAAAGAGTCTCTATTTGTCCGTCCTTCGCAGGGGCCTACTATGGATTTCAATGGTCGGCTGAGACATTGGGTATCTAAAGTTAAAATATAATAACTTATTGTGGTTTAATAGTTATTCTACTAATATTTCAAGTTTCATGGGTATGAGATTGTTCAGATTTCTTCTGTCTATATGACTTTAGCTGATGCAAGATTCTCTATGTTATAAAAAACCTTTTGATTAAATCCCAGATAATTGTGTCTGCAGACTGCTTAGAACTAATGGGATGGCTGTAGATAGGAAATTGTATCCAATCATTTGCATGCATTTTAATTTTCTTAATCAGTGCGGTTGTCATATAGGCATATCTAGCCATTTTAGTGGGATGTGTCATCAGACTAGAAGCATGATTTGATGGCTGTGACATTACAGATTAAACAGAAACCAGAGATTTGAATATGGTTCATTATTATTATAGTTTCTCTTTCTTACCACTATACCATGACCCATTGTAGTTGTACCATTTACATATATAACTTTGAGTTTGATGTACAGTTAAGTTTTATCTTTCCTACTGGTTCTGGTAGATGTATTACTTCTGGAATTGATTCTAGTTTCCATCCTACATTTACCATAAGATATTTGAGGAAACTACTAGCTAATAGCATCTCCAAGAATCCATTTTTATCTTTTATATAGTGTACCCTGGATGCAACCTTTTCATGTTGGTTTAGACTAATCTGTAACAAGTTGCGTCTGGCATAACTGTTCTGAACTTTCTCTTTTAGTTCTGCTCTGCTGAGGCTTGCAGCTCCAATGCTATGTCAATCTGTAACAAGTTAAATGATTGACTACATGTTGTGACCTAATCACACATCGCCCATCAATAATGGGACCCCTATCCTTTTTTGCTTGCTTGGCCTCTTTTGGTTTTGTGTTCTCAGTGGCTCTAGCTTTAGTCTCTTCAACTCTCTCCTTTTCCAAAAGGAAACGATAAGTTTTGACTGTGTCTTGAGTCAAGATTGGTTCCCTGCTTTCAAAATTTTGGTCCTACAATGTTTCCTAATCAGAGACTGCAAATTTTAGAGGGTTAGTAAAGGGAATCCCAAGGTATAATCAAAAGAATCAAAAGGACAAATCAATCAAGAAGGCATCTGATGAAAATAGGAATGACATTTGGAAATGGTGAAGTACAGGAATACCTCCGAAATGACACCCAAAAGGACACAGGATGTGAAAGATCATTGAAATGATTTAGAGCATACCAACTCCACAAGGTCAAAGAAGTTTTAAAGAGAGATCCCATGATGCAATGCAAATAAAGCTAAGGAGCTCATGATTCACGGAAGCTAGTAAGGAGCAGTGTCATTAAATTTACCTAAGGGGCCCTTTTCTTTCCATCAAAAGAGTGCGAGCAATTAGAAAGGATAAATTTCGTTGTTGGCGTTGCAATGCTCTTTGCGTCACATTTTCCAAAGAGCGTGGAATCAAAAGTTTGGCCAAATTTTTCCCTATATCAAATTGAAGTTAAAAGGGCATTAATTTAAAAGAAAGGGGACAAAATTAAATAGAGATGCGTCAAAATATTGCATGGTGCAAAAAAATTAAATTCTGGAGGAAGGCTCTAATTGTGCCAGAGGCGCATTTTCACGACGGTCAGGGAATATGTCCAAAAGTAGAAGTCTGCGACCCCATCACATTTGCGCTCAAGCGCAAAATGAACATTGTGACGGAATGTTTAAAATGAAGAAAAATCCGCAAGCCCTCTCGAATTGAGCCCAAGTACACTTTCTACCTAGTCAAGAAAAAACCCTGCCCAAGAGAAAGGTCCATCAGGGACGAGGCATCAAGCCCTTGACAGAGTGAATAAGGAAACTTTTCACAAGACATACATCCCGTGCATGCCAGTTCACATCCATCACATAGAGATTAAGGCCCGCTCAGTATGCAGTTTCCCAACACACCGAAGGACGTCTGATCCTTCATCTCGGTATCGATAGGGTTCACGCGCCAGGGATATTCTCGTACATGCACTGCTGAAAAGGGATAACAAATAGCAGATAAATGTTTTTGAGAAAGTGCAACCCGCTAATGTGATTGCAATGAATACGAAGTTCAAATAATAATTTGCTATCACCTCAAAATGTGCCCGAACAACAACCAAGACGTTCCTCATCGAGCAACAACCATGTAGCACCAAGATGTTCGAGGGCATCCAAAATACGTCCAGCAAGGTTGAAAAACACCAAGACCGTAGACAAGGCCTGGCGGCAAAGCATCACATGCGAATGTGATGAGGTGCACATACCCAAAAGACAGTCCTCCATACATGCTCAGCATCAAGTAGTTGCAGAGAAAATGATCTGCAGTCACCAACGAAAGTCACTTGTTGGAGGAATCAATCGAAGAGAGCCCAGCATGGAAATGGCATAGTGAGGAATGTTTTAGAATAAAAGAGAGGAGTCCATGAAAGAAATCTGTCAATAAAAGCTCTCACAGTACCAAATGCAGCCAAGGGTGGAGTGTTTGAAAAGATATGAAGCCACAGAATCATGCCCAGAATTTTGTCCAGAGTGGACACCAAAACAAAGCTCCAACCTCATCAATGTAGAGGCTGAGTAAGAAGCCTCTACAAATGGACCCAAGCGAATGAAGGATTAAGCCAAAGCTGTGTCTAGTAGCACAAGTCGAGAAAGCATGGAATCCGCTTATCCTCCAAATCGAAGAACAAAACACTGACGATCAAGAAATTTCGAGTCTTCTGTTAGCACTAATCCATGAACCAAGAACGACCCTGTTCGAAGCATCACACCCAGCAGCAAGCATTTACGGTGATTGAGAAAATCCACGATTGGTTTTCAAAGGCTCCCCCATCCATATTGGTCTTAGTCGATGAGTCGCTGCATGAAAAATAAGGATCGCAACTAAGGAATTCACTAAGACATTCATAATCCTGTCCGAGTGCATTGAATGGAAAAAACGCATGATCCACGCTAAAGGGAAATATTAAGTTGTGAAGATAATTCGTTTGTAAGTGGAATATTTTATAAATGTTCTAGTTCGCCAGGGGTGCTCATGAAGTTTGAAAGGAAAGGCTAAAGCTCTTTGAAGTATTGGATGTACACATCAATTATATGATTCGATGAGATATTGGAATTGTTTTTTCGGAAATCAGTCCATGGGTCGTGGAGACGATAGTGATTGAATAAGTGTTTGTAAGTGGTGTTCGAATGTCGGAAATAAAGGAATTTTTAGTTGAGTGATTAAAATTGGATTTTGGAATTGGATTTAATATTCAATGGACTTTTGGAATTTCAAAATTCAATAAATTGAAACAAATCATTTTGGGAATTTAGTAAATTCTTGAAATAGGGAAAAAAGTGAAAATTGAAGAAAGTTGGTTTTTTGGGATCTAAATAGACAATTAATTAAATATTGATTTTTTTGATATTTAATTAATCAATTTGAGAAAGAATAAATCACTTTTAGAAAATAATTGGAAGTTATTAATTATTGTGTTTTTTCAATAATTAATTTAAAAATTGAGAAAATCAACTCCAAAATGAAGATAACTTCTCCATGAAGTTAAATCAAACACTTGAATTGGCAAGTTATAAAAAGGGCAAAAGAAAAACGGAGACAAGTGCAGTACTACATTATCAGATTTAAATCACATAAAATAAACACAACTAAGATTGATTTCATAAGACTAAAGAACCATGCCTGATAATGGTTGATAAAATGTTGGAGTTTGGATGTAGCTCTCTGGTTCCTGGCTCAGTAGTGACTCTTCCCGTATTGTTTGTTACAAAAATGCCCTTCCTGTTCTGAGCGTAAGATCCTTTTCTAGAAACAAATCAGACTTTCCCCATAATTTCCCAGACAAACCCCCATTTCCCCAAAATGTTGTAGTTACTCCCCGTACATGTCAAGAAGATGTTCTACATGAAGAATTTCCCGGAAATATATATCCACTCTCGCCCATAACTAATTCTTGGTTTACTTCCAAGTAAAAAAAAACAACAAAAACAAAAACAAAAACAAATGGAGTAAAAGATAACAAATAAAAATATACATATTTATTGCAACCCAATTTGTTAATTAACATTCCATCTATATTCTAGAAAGGCAAATGCTTGCAAATATTTAGTTCTTTCAAATAAAATTCATAAAATGCAGCTAATTACGAATTTACAATTGCATTATTTTACTATTTTATTAATGTATTAAGATATATCCGTGGTGTGTGCGTATCACTTAGTCATTGGTAAAGTCATTGGCAAACATCAATTTCATCGGAACACCGATACATCACACCGGTACTCATGATTATCAATTGGGTAGATTGAGCAAGAAAGCAGTGTACTTTAACCGGTCACGCTTATACTAGTTTAAGTTTTGTCCAACCGGTCTTGGCAAACACATAGGGAACAAATGACTAACCGGATACAAATCAGATATCGGTTAAGTGCATGATAATCCAAATCGGATTATGCGGAGCGTTTTTTAGTTAAACTGGAGTTACCTTTTATAGTGGAACTAGAGTTAGCTTTGTTTTTTCTGTGAACGTTTCGAGATAAACTAAAGATCAGTTTGCAACCTTTTTGATCAAGGGTTTTGCATATGTGATTTATGAGAGAGTTTACAGCTTGGCAGAACTATTAGATGTATTTTTAAGAAGATAATTTCTTATAAATACAGGTCGAAAGACATGAAAGGTGTGTTGTTGAAAATCAAGAGTATAGAGCAAAGGAGAGCAGGAGAGCAGAATCTTCTGAGAGGAATCACAGTCATTGAAGGTGAAAGGGAGAAAAAGATTCAACAGCCAAGCAGAGGAAAGGGTGAATAGGTATGATCTGAATCAACATATATAGTATCATCATAAGATCATTGCTTTAGTTGTGATGCATATTTAAATCCCTCAATCACGGTGAACCCTTACAGGTTTTTTTAATAAATCCCTTTACTGGGTAACTGTAAGGAAACTCAGGTGCGGAAACAGCTTCCTACGCTAATCTCTATAGGAGAGTATTGTGCAAATTCTTATAAATCCTTACAATTTCAGATTCGTTAACTACTTTAACAAAGATATTGCAACCACATACAATGCATACAGAAAAATAGAGAATGACACAATGATATACCCTGGGGAAAACCTTTCGGTAAAAAACCCCAACACTCCTAAACCTGCACAATGTATTATCTTCAACACAAAGATTACAATACACTTGCAATGCAAGTTCTTTCAGGAAATAAGAGACAAAGCCAACAAGACTTAAATTTCTGTTATATCTCTCCCATAGGAGCAGCATCATATATATAGACTCCTCTGGACCCAAAAATAGGCACAACCACCAAGACCCATGCACAAAGCCACATGTACACAGTTGTTACATGCAATCCCAAGAATAGGCGTCCATCCCTAGAATAGACTATGACAGCTTGTCATAGAATCCGCCAGAAATAATGGTCACAAGAGAAGTGTAAGAGAATCTGTCATACCAACCTATTTTTGGCATATTCTCTTACACACACCAACCACTTCTTCTTGGGCGCCCAAATAGGCCCAAGTCATAAGATGCTCTTACACCTGTCATAGCACATTCCTTAAATAGTTCTTACGCATCATAGGAATCCGTCATGACCGTTTCAGTCATAATCTCCTTATGCACAAGATGTCGACACATCAACATGCCAACTAGACATGTACACTGACACTTAATTACATTATTTGCAAAAAATACATTTACAAAACAAATAATAAGAATAGGAATTATCCAAGGTTGAGACACCTTATTCCTAACATTCTCCCACTTGTCGAACACTTTGTAAGAGCAACATGAACATAATAGGAACTTTAACCGCTATAGGCCAAAAGGCCCATAGACTCCGAACACCATCTGAACTTCTCAGTGCCCACTGGTTTCGTTAATGCATCTGCAACATTCTTCACAGTATCTACCTTCTCCAAATTTACCTTTCCATCTTCCACCATATCTCTCACAAAGTGAAACTGCACATCAATGTGCTTCGTTCTGGCATGGAAAGTTGGATTCTTTGCAAGGCAAATAGCGCTCTGACTGTCACACCAAATAGTAATCTGTTCTGCATCAACACCAACATCAGAACACAATCTTCTAAGCCAAATGGCTTCTTTACAAGCATGAGTAGTAGCCATGTACTCAGCTTCTGTAGTGGACAAAGCAACCACAGGTTGTCGCTTACTCATCCAACTGATGGCACCACCAAACATAGTGAACACATAAGCACTGGTGGATCTCCTGCTGTCAATATCACCTGCCCAATCTGAATCCACAAACCCATGAATACAAATTGAATGCGGAGATCCAGAAGAGTTACCATGATAACATACGGAGTAATCTGATGTACCCCTCAAATATCTGAATACTCGCTTAACTGCATCCCAATGTACCCGTCCAGGATTAGCCATAAACCGACTCAGGACTCCCACTGCTTGGGCAATGTCTGGTCTAGTACAGACCATAGCATACATAAGACTGCCAACTGCACTAGCATAAGGTACTCTACTCATGTCCTCCACCTCACTAGGAGATTTTGGACAATCAGCTACAGATAACTTTGTTCCCACAGAAATAGGAACACATAGTGGTCTACAATCTGCCATGCTGAACCTGTCCAACACAGACTTCACATACTTACTCTGACTCAACCAAAGTTTTCTGTTAGATCTGTCTCTACTGATTTCCATACCCAAAATGTACCTAGCTGCCCCAAGATCTTTCATCTCAAATTGTGCTGACAACTAAGATTTAAAATCAGAAATCATACCCTTACCCTTCCCAAACAGCAACATATCATCAACATATAATGCAACAATAAGAAGGCGATCATTTTCAACTCTGAAATAAACACAATGATCTGATTTTGATCTTACAAATCCAATTGACAACACAAAAGCATCAAACTTAAGGTACCACATCCTAGGAGATTGCTTCAAACCATATAGAGATTTCTTTAATCTGCAAACTAAGGATTCTTTACCTTTAACAATGTAGTGCTCAGGCTGTGACATAAATCTCTTCCTCCAAATCACCATGAAGGAAAGCTGTCTTCACATCCATCTGTTCTATCTCTAAATCATATGATGTAGCAAGAGATAACAGAAATCTAATGGATGTCAACTTTGCAACAGGAGAGAATATTTCACCATAATCTATTCCTTCTACCTGTGAATACCCCTTTGCAACCAATCTAGCTTTATACCTTTCAACATTGCCATCTGCACAGAATTTCTTCTTGAACACCCATTTATAGCCAATAGATTTTCTCCCTTTAGGCAAAGGTACAAGGTCCCAAGTTTTGTTTTTCTCCAATGAAGCCATCTCATCATCCATAGCCTCAATCCAGGAACCTGCATCTTCCATGCCCAAAGCCTCTTTCACAGATCTAGGCTCATCAGTGTTAGTAATCAAAGCAAAGGCACAACTGGAATCTAACATAGAATAACCAAACCTTTCTGGTTGCTTTCTTTCTCTCATGGATCTCCTCAAGGGCTGAGGTTGAGGTTGTTCTTCCTCTTCTTCCGAACTATCAGAGCTGCTAGAGCTCTCCTCATCATTAGACCCAACATGGTTTCTCTGTTCAGTCTTTTCAGGGGTAGGAGGCAACTGAACAACATCTTTTTCCTTTTCTTTTTCATCTGGTTGTAGCACAATAGGAGAAGATGTTAGCTCTCTGAAAATAACATTTCTACTATACAACACCTTACTAGTCACAGGATCCCAAAGCTTGTATCCTTTCACACCAGCACTATATCCGATGAAAATACATTTAACGGCTTTGTTTTCCAACTTAGATCTTTTCTCCTTTGGAACATGTGCATAAGCTTCACAACCAAAAACACGAAGATGTCTAATTGAAGGCTTCTTACCAGACCACACCTCCATGGGTGTCTTACCAACAAGGGCTGATGTAGGAGATCTGTTAACCAGATAGCAAGCAGTGGCCACAGCTTCGGCCCAAAACCTTTGTTCTAAACCAGCTCCACTAAGCATACTCCTAGCCATCTCCATCAGTGTCCTGTTCATTCTCTCTGCAACTCCATTTTGTTGTGGGGTATAAGGAGTTGTCTTATGCCTCTCGATACCTTGTTCTTTACAGAACTGTTCAAACTCTGCTAAGCAAAACTCACCACCATTGTCAGTTCTCACACACTTAATCTTCTTACTAGTCTGATTCTCTACAAGAGCTTTAAATTCCTTGAACCGACTAAAGACTTGTGTCTTACTTTTAAGGAAATAAATCCACGTCCTTCTACTGTAATCATCTATGAAAGATACAAAAAATACAAACTTGGAGATTGAAGGAACTTTTACAGGACCAAATACATCAGAATGAATAAGATCCAAAACATCAGAAGATTTGTGAGAACTAGAGTAAAACTGAACACGATTTTGTTTACCATATACACAGTGTTCGCAGAAGTCGAACTCGAGATTGCAATCATTTAACCCCTCAACGAGATTTTTATTTTTTAGGGTTCTGAGACCCTTTTCACCAATGTGGCCAAATCTCATATGCCACAACATTGTCTTTTCTACAAGAATCTTACCTTCCAAAGTATTTGCACTACCATCGGAACCAATAGCCACAGACTTCTTCACTGCTTGTTCAGATGGTGAGGATGAAGAACTATTACATAGAGGAATACATGCATCTAGCTGAAATAAGGTACCTCTCCTAGTACCCCTTGCAAGCACTATCGATCCTCTCATTATCTTGCATCCTTCTTTCGAAAAAACAACTTGCACACCTACATCATTCAGCATACTTACAGATAATAAGTTTCGTGCCAAACCCGGAATGTGCATAACTCCGTTGATTCCCTTTACTCGTCCATCAGGAAATTTGATAGTGACCCTTCCGCGTCCAACTATCTTTAGGTGAGAATCATCACCCAAGTACACCTTTCCACCATCGAACTCTTCATATTTTGATAACCAGTTTCGATGAGAGGTCATGTGAAAAGATGCACCCGAGTCAACCAACCACACATCATCAGATGCATGGGCTGCCAAAGCTGTGATGAATGCATCACCATCTTCTTGAGATCTTTCTGAAGCTGAATCTGAACCTTTCTTCTTCTTCTTCGGCTCTTTGCAGTCTTTATGGAAGTGCCCAGATTTATCACAGTTCCAACATTTTGCCTTGGACTTATTGGAAGTCTTTGACTTCCCACGGGATTTGGATCTACCCTTATTGTCAGACTTATTGTCATTTTTCTTCCCTCTTTCAGTGGATCTCCCATGAACAGCAAGGGCTTCTTTTTCCGAAACAGAAGCCTTTCTCCGCATCTCCTCTGATAGTAGCGAAGACACCACATCATCCATTTTGAAGGTGACTAAAGTGCTTCCGAGAGCCATCACAAGATGGTCCCATGAATCCGGTAAAGAACACAAAAGTGTGTAGCAACGATTCTCCTCCTCTAACTTGACACCAGCCGATGTCAATTGTGTAGCCAGCAGATTAAATGCATTTAAATGATCCGTTAAGGATCCACCTTCCTCCATTCGCAGAGAGTACAACTTCTTCCTCAGGAACAACTTGTTCACCAGAGATTTGGCCTGATACACGGCCGCAAGTCTTTCCCACAAACTATTTGCGGTTTTCTCATCTAGAACATTCAAAAGAACTGCATCAGTTAAACAGAGTCTTATGAGACCCTTAGCTTTACGGTCTTTGATATCCCAATCTGCTTGAGCTATAGTTGCTGGTCTTGTAGCACTTGAAGTCGCTTCCCATAGGTCACGATCTTCCAACATGTCTTCCATTTTGAGTTTCTACAACTCGAAATTAGTGCCATTAAATTTCTCCACCTCCATTCTTCCATATAATGAACTTGCCATCTGAATCTGCAAATAAGATTCAGAATGCTCTGCAAAAAACTCCCACTCAACTTGAGATTAGCTCAAAAAACCCTACCCAACAACTAGGATCAAAAGTTGATCATGCTCTGATACCACTTGTAAGAAAACTCAGATGCGGAAACAACTTCCTACGCTAATCTCTATAGGAGAGTATTGTGCAAATTCTTATAAATCCTTACAATTTCAGATTCGTTAACTACTTTAACAAAGATATTGCAACCACATACAATGCATACAAAAAAATAGAGAATGACACAATGATATACCCTGGAGAAAACCTTTCGGTAAAAAACCCCAGCACTCCAAAACCTGCACAATGTATTATCTTCAACACAAAGATTACAATACACTTGGAATGCAAGTTCTTTCAGGAAATGAGAGACAAAGCTAACAAGACTTAAATTTTTGTTATATCTCTCCCATAGGAGCAGCATCATATATATAGACTCCTCTGGACCCAAAAATAGGCACAACCACCAAGACCCATGCACAAAGCCACATGTACACAGTTGTTACATGCAATCTCAAGAATAGGCGTCCATCCGTAGAATAGACTATGACAGCTTGTCATAGAATCCGCTAGAAATAACGGTCACAAGAGAAGTGTAAGAGAATCTGTCATACCAACCTATTTTTGGCATATTCTCTTACACACACCAACCACTTCTTCTTGGGCGCCCAAATAGGCCCAAGTCATAAGATGCTCTTACACCTGTCATAGCACATTCCTTAAATAGTTCTTATGCGTCATAGGAATCCGTCATGACCGTTTCAGTCATAATCTCCTTACGCACAAGATGCCGACACATCAACATGCCAACTAGACATGTACACTCACACTTAATTACATTATTTGCAAAAAATACATTTACAAAACAAATAATAAGAATAGGAATTATCCAAGGTTGAGACACCTTATTCCTAACAGTAACATCTTTATTGGTGTTTTAAGTCCTCTCATAAGGCGACTCCTAACAGGGTCAAGATCCTAACAGGTCTGCTATCAAATCCCTTAACCGGGTAGCATTCTCACCAATGCTTTGTAAGCCTCTAACATGACAACTTTATTATTGCAGCAGTGGAGGTTTGTGGGTTCTTGTCATGTCCCCTTTTCAAATAATTAAAAATAATAACTTTTGCTAAGGTTGGTAGGCTCAAAAAGTAAAGTTTCAGAAAAAGGGGCTAATATTTGGAAAGCAATGAAATAATAAATGTTAAATATTATTAAAATATGTCTAATTCACCTCTCTTGGTCGTGAGTTAGGGTTATGCCCTCTTTAAAAGTGGTTTGGAGGCATTTCGGGCTCATTCTAGAACATGATTTTTGCTCATTGCTTTGTTGTTCTTCAGAGGTTGCCAAACCTGTGGAGAAGGAGACTCAAAGACGGGAGTTTGCAAGTTTCTAGGAAGGCTAAGGATGGGAGTTTGAGGCCATTCCATGTGCAAGCTCATGCAGAGTTTGCCCTTGTGCTGAACAGTGCGGATTTATGAGTTTTCGGGTGTGTTTTTGTAAGATTTTGGTATTTTCGGTTGAGCTTTTCATATCAGTTTGGGTTGCTATTGTATTGCAGCCATTTTGATGTTAGAATAGAGCTGAATATATGTATTGGGTCATGGTTATACTTCTGTGATGAATTATTAGTGTTTTGTGGTGTTTCCAGGCTATTTTGTATTGTTTCCGAGAGCCCGTTGAGCATTGTTTTTGTCCTCCGTTTGGGAGCTGTTTTGTAAACTCTATACAGATCTAGAAATGTCATTTTGTAGGTCGTTATGCTGGCAAAATTTCTATAAAAATGTCTACTTTCAAATTTATCAATAATATGTGAAGCTGTGAAGATTTTGGCACTATTTCGGGCATACCCGAAATAATAAAGAAAAGAATAAAGAAATTTTGATCAAACTTCCAGTTGAAAATAAAAGTACAAAATCCAAGGAAGGAACAAGTATGGCTGATCCAGATGAAATGGCAAAAAAATTCTTCCACGACATCCAGAATACTCAGAAGCAAACAGTGGATAGTTTGGCAGAAACTAGAGAGGCTTTGCGATTATTGACAGAAAAACTCCAAGGAGTTGTATCTACTAATGAGAAAGGGAGCACTTCAGAGGAGCCAAGAAATCTGAAACCCACACCCTCTAAATCAGCAAAAACTATTTTCTTGCCTACAGATGAGCCACCAATACCAAATCTAGCCCTTAGTCCTATGGAAGAGGTTACAGGTAACTTGATTGCATTAAGAGCTACTTACAATGGCTTAGATGATGACTTTCGCAGTTCGGTTCCTTTTAGAGAATATGTGGATATGATGAACACTTTGATGCCCAAGAAAGAGTACAGGAGGGAGCAGGACATAAGTGGAACAGAGCTCAAAAATAAAATAAGCAAGTTTACAGCACCTACTTTTGATGGAACAAATAAAATTTCAGCTAGAGCATGGCTACAAAAATTACAGACCTTCTTCACACTTAACCCCATGAAGGAGACTGATGCCGTTCAATTCGCAAGTCTACACTTGGAAGATGCAGCCTATGATTGGTGGTATCATGGAATGACTACTCAAGGTCATGATCAGGTAACTACATTTGATGATTTTAGTCAAAGAGTGATAGATAGATTTGATCTCAAGGATGATGAAGAGTATTTTAAAGAATTGTCAAAGTTGAGACAAACCAAATCAATTAATGAGTATGTAGAAGAATTTCAAAAAGTGGCTGTTATGATACCTGATATGAGTGAAAAGAGGATTGTTTATCTTTTTCTTGATGGTTTGGAAGATTCTGTTAAGGGTTTGGTTAAGGCTTTCTCACCCTCAACGTTACAGGAAGCTATCAAAAGAAGTTTGTAGCTTGAAACTTGTGTGCCTATGAAACCAGTCACTAATCAAAAACCCCCAAATCTTTGGCAACATAAGGGAAATTTTCAGAAAAAGACTTTCCTAGCACCGCCACCAAAGAATGTGACAAATGTAGCAAAAAAGAAGGTAGATGAAGAGACTAGAAGTGAACTACGAAGGAAAAAGCTTTGTTTCACTTGTAGAGAGCCATGGGTTCCAGGACACAGATGTTTGGGGAAAGGTCAAGTGCACTATATTGAAGTTGCTTCAGAATTTGATTCAAATGAGCATGAGGAATTTCATGACACTAAGGAGGAGGAAGAAGAAGAGAAAGAAAAAGAAATCAGCAAGGATGACACTTTAGCAACATTATCAGGAGTCCCAAGATACCATCCCTTTCGAATTCGAGGGGTACTAGCAGGGCAAAGGTTGACAGTTCTTCTTGATAGTGGGCAACTCACAATTTTATTGATGAGGGATTTGTCATGAAAAAAGGGCTTAAAGCAGAAGATTTTGAGGGATTCAATGTTATGGTAGCTGATGGATTCACTATGCCTTGCACACGGGTGGTGAAACAACTTAGGATGACCTTAGGAGATTATGAGTTATGTGATGACTTATATGTTGTTGGCATTGGGGAGACAGATATTGTATTGGGTGTTCAATGGTTGCACTCTATTGGAGGCTATTACATGAACCATCAAACTATGGAGTTTAAATTTCATTCCAATGGGAAAGAAGTCTTATTGAGAGGCTTATCGAATGGAGAACCTAAGGTGGTCACTGCAAAGAGGATGGAGAGGAATTTTCGAAGAGGACAAGTAGCATGGACAGCAGGAGTCATAATCCATCCAACAAGCTCTCCAAAGAATCAAGGTAATTTCCATTTTGAAATTCAAAATATTCTTGATAAGCATAGTATAGTTTTCAATGATTTGCCTCTGGGATTACCACCAGATAGAGGTTTTGAGCATGTTATAGAGTTAGAACAGGGTGCCAAACCAGTTATAACAACTCCATACCGCCATCCAAGAGGTTATAAGGAAGAAATAGAAACAAATATTAAGGAACTCCTGGACATGGGATTCATAAGGCCTAGCTCTAGGCCATTTGCATCATTTGTGGTACTTGTCAAGAAAAAGGATAGTACAATGAGAATGTATAGACTACAGGGCTCTAAACAAGAAGATCATAAAGAATAGGTATCCCATACCAAGCATAGATGAACTCATTGATGAGTTACATGGTGCTGTATACTTCTCAAAAATTGACTTAAGGTCAGGGAAACATCAAATCCATATGAGGAGGGAAGATGTGGAAAAGACTGCTTTCAGATGTCACTATGGGCACTTTGAATTTCTTGTTATGCCATTTGGCCTCACTAATGCACCAGCAACATTCCAATCTTGTATGAATAAGGTATTCAGCAAGCATCTTCGAAAATTTGTTTTGGTGTTCTTTGATGATATCTTGATTTACAGTACAACATGGAAAGAGCATCTAGAGCACAGACACTGTTTTGGAAATCTTGGAGCAGCAATCCTTCTATGCTAAGCTATCAAAATGTGAGTTTGGTTTGACTGAGATCCTATATTTGGGACATATTATAAGTTCTAGGGGAGTACAGGTTGATCAACAAAAAATTCAGGCAATTTTGGATTGGCCTCCACCTACTAATCTTACACAGTTGAGAGGTTTCTTCGGGTTGTGTAGCTACTATAGGAGGTTTGTCAAGGGATTTTCTCAGCTTGCTGCCCCCTTGACTGATTTGACAAAGAAAGGAGCTTTTATTTGGACAGAAGATGCACAAAAAATATTTGATAAGCTTAAGGAGGTAATGAGTTCATGCCCTATGCTTGCAATTCTAGATTTCTCTTTACCTTTTGTTGTTGAATGTGATGCTTCTGGAGAAGGTATAGGGGCTGTCCTAACTCAAAGGGGACATCCAATAGCATTTCAGAGCAGAAAATTAAATCAATCAGAGAAAGGTTACTCCATCTATGATAAGGAAATGTTGGCAATCATGCATGCACTTCATAAGTTTAGACAATATTTGGTATGTGGGAGATTCATTGTAAAGACAGACCATAATAGCCTCAAGTTCTTCTTGAACCAAAGGGATTTGAATGATCGTCAACAAAAACGGGTAAGCAAATTGCAAGCTTATGATTTTGATATTGAATACGTGAAAAGAAAGAATAATGTGGTTGTTGATGCTCTCTCAAGAAAGCCCACTTTGTGTTCCTTAACATCTATCTTTGCTGATTGGAAAGTCTCCATAATTTCAGAGTATGCTAAAGATTCCTTTGCCACCAAGATTTTGGATAAGTTAATGGATGATAACAGGTACCAGGTTGTTGATGAATTGATTTACTACAAGAACAGGATCTTCTTAGTGCCAGGATAAAAAATTAAGGAAAAGATATTAAGGGCTTTTCATGACACACCTTTGGCTGGTCATCAAGGATACTTCAAGACATACAGGCAACTTAGAGAACGGTTTGCATGGAAGGGTATGAAGGAGGATGTCCTTAAACACATTAAGGAATGCATGGTATGCCAACAAAACAAGAGTGAGCAAATTTTTCCTGCAGGGTTGTTGCAGCCACTTCCTATTCCTGAACAAAAATGGAAAAGTATTTCCATGGACTTCATCACTGGGTTGCCCAAGGTTCAAGGTAAGGATTGCATATATGTGGTGGTAGATAGACTAAGTATGCACATTTCTTTCCCATCACATCTGATTACAAGGCATCACAAGTGGCAGAATTGTTCTTTAAGGAAATTTTCAGGTTACATGGCTTGCCTAGAAACATTGTCAGTGACAGGGACAGTAGATTCCTCAGCTCTTTTTGGAAGGAGCTCTTTCATTTGGCAGGAACTGAACTCACTCCTAGTACTAGCTATCATCCTCAAACAGATGGACAAACAAAGATAGTTAATAAATGGATAGAGGGATATTTGAGGAACTATGTTTCAAATCAGCAACATGCTTGGGTGAAATGGTTGCACCTAGGGGAGTATTGTTACAATACATCTCATCACATGTCTATTGGTATGCCTCCTTTTCGTGCTCTTTATGGTTATGATGCCCTTTCCTTTGTTGATCTAGTACTTTTAGATAGCAGAGTACCTGCAGCAAGTGATTTTGTTAAGCAAAGCCAAGACATAATAAGGTCCCTCAAGGATAATCTACAACATGCACAGAACCAACAGAAGTTGTATGCTGATAGGAAAAGGATTGAAAGATCTTTTGAGGTGGGAGATTTGGTATTTGTCAGATTGCAACCATATAAGCAAAGCACCTTGAAGAAGAGTGGGGCAGAGAAGCTCAAGCCAACGTTCTATGGGCCTTATAAGATCATCAGGAAGGTAGGAGAGGTAGCTTATGAATTGGAGCTCCCACCAAACAACAAAATACATAATGTTTTCCATGTCTCTTGCTTGAAGAAGGTTCTAGGCCAGCAAACCATAGTATTTACAGAATTACCACCTCTTGATGATGAAGGGAAATTAGTTCTAATACCAGAAGAGGTTTTGGATACAAGAGAGAAAAGATTGAGAAATAGGAGCATCACAGAGCATTTGGTCAAATGGAAAGGATTACCATTGGAGGATGCAACTTGGGAAGGAGCACATATTCTTGAGCATCCCAACCTTCATTGCTTGAGGACAAGCAATATTTGGGAGGGAGGACTTGTCATGTCCCCTTTTCAAATAATTAAAAATAATAACTTTTGCTAACACTGGCAGGCTCAAAAAGTAAAGTTTCAGAAAAAGGGGCTAATATTTGGAAAGCAATGAAATAATAAATATTAAATATTATTAAAATATGTCTAATTCACCCCTCTTGGTCGTGAGTTAGGGTTATGCCCTCTTTAAAAGTGGTTTGGAGGCATTTTGGGCTTATTCTAGAACTTGATTTTTGCTCATTGCTTTGTTGTTCTTCAGAGGCTGCCAAACCTGTGGAGAAGGAGACCCAAAAATGGGAGTTTGCAGGTTTCCAGGAAGGCTAAGGATGGGAGTTTGAGGCCATTCCATGTGCAAGCTCATGCAGAGTTTGCCCTTGTGTTGAACAGTGTGGATTTATGAGTTTTCGGGTGTGTTTTTGTAAGATTTTGGTGTTTTCGGTTGAGCTTTTCATATCAGTTTGGGTTGCTATTGTATTGCAGCCATTTTGATGTTAGAATAGAGCTGAATATATGTATTGGGTCGTGGTTATACTTCTGTGATGAATTATTAGTGTTTTGTGGTGTTTCCAGGCTATTTTGTGTTGTTTCCGGAAGCCCATTGAGCATTGTTTTTGTCCTCCGTTTGGGAGCCGTTTTGTAAACTCTATACAGATCTAGAAGTGTCATTTTGTAGGCCGTTATGCTGGCAAAATTTCTGTAAAAATGTCTACTTTCAGATTTATCAATAATATGTGAAGCTGTGAAGATTTTGGCACTATTTCGGGCATCCCCGATTTGGGTTTTATTGAGAAATTGTATAATCTTTCAAAGTGCTGATTGTTTAATTTAATAATCTGATTAGAGGCTTTAAATATCATATAAAATCAGTAAGGGGACATTTCAGTTCTGTCCCACCATGGTTTTTTCTTTCTAACCAAGGGTTTCCACGTATAAATATTGTGTTGACCTGTGCATTTAATTGTTGTTTATGGTTGTCATTATATTCTTTTGATTTCTGTATTAACAAGAATATCTGGTTGCTTAAAAGAGAAGTAGAAATTGGATTTATTGATTCACCCCCCCTCTCAGTAATCGGAAAATGAGACGGTTCCACTTGAACAATTCACAACTGGAGAACAAGTTTCAACAGGTGCCTAAGGAACAACCGGTGAAAAAGAAGTTACTGTTGAATAGTTCACAGCCAGTGAATAGGTTAACCTAGGTGAAGAAGTTCATACAGGTGTACGAGATACATCTATGAGACCAGTAGAACAAGGACAGGGAGAGTCATCAGCAAAGATGACTATAGAAAATGAAACCGATAAAGTAGAAGCTGTTTTAAATGGTCAACAGGTTGATGAAGAACAACAACAAACAAAGCAACCACCAGAAGGAGTACATCCGAAAGAAGTAGTACATCCAGAAGAGGAAGTACATCCAGAAGAAGTGCATCTAGAGGAGGCACTACAACAAGAAATACCTCAACAACAAGAGTTGCTTATTACAGAAGAAGAGGACAAGCCTACAGAAGAACCTGCACAGGAAATAAGGCAAAAGGAAGCGGTAGATGCTCCAAGTGCATCAACATCAAAGAGAAAACTATTGTTTGCAATAGATTCTGAGTCGAAAAGAGGCAAAGTTAGCTCATCTCAAGCAAGTGACACTATTGTTGACATAAGCAAAATGTCGACAAGGCAACTGAAGGAGATCAGAAAAAGAAAATAGGCTATGGTTCTCTCAAGTGTAAAGAATATCTTGTACAACTTTGTACCAGATGCAGATATAGATGAAGACGAACCAGTGATTGATCAATTAGAGGTACTGGCACAAGCAATTGGGGAAGATGTCATCGACCTAGAAACAATTGCTATTGATCATTATGAGGAGAAAAGGATAAATATTCTTCATAAATAGGTTGAAGAACTAAAAGCCACCGTGACTACAAAAACCAGTGAGCTACAACAAAAGTACAAGAAGCTGGAAGGTTGATTACAAGAACTTCTAATTTTGAAGTCTTTGTGAAGGATATAACCGAGAGAACGAACAGGACAGCATACGAGATAAAGGTTTTAACATCAAAATTTGATGCTAAGAGCTCTTCTGCAACAAAATACAGCCGAGAGCTAACAAGTCTCACTCTCACTTTGAGGAAGGCATCAGAAGAGAACACAAAAAGAATCCAAAATCTTATTGGATTTCAGTTATTCATCGCACCAACATTTGATCTGATGCAACAGACTGTAACTGATTCAGAAAGACTTCTCAGTGAACCTGATTACAAGACAGTAGAAGACATGGAAAATCTCATTGTCTAACTGCAAGCTGTAAAGAAAACTTTAGATCATGTAACAGGTATCTAGAAACCATTCCTAGAATCTGCAAAGAAGATCTATAAAGATATCTTCAATAAGTTACAGTTATAAAAAGTAACAACCCTTTGTCCCTTAGAGGCAAAACAAGGAAGATATAAGTCCATAGAATAGAGAAGAGAAGACCAAAAAAACAATTGACAGATATCAGTAACAGTGTGTCAGAAACTACAGGTAGACGAGTAGATCTACAGGTGATGTGTTGATATGTTTTGCCACCAATGCCAAAGGGGAAGATTATTGACATAAAGTTAGTTGTCATTGGTAAAGTCATTGGCAAACATCAATTCCACTAGAACACCGATACTCATGATTATGAACTGGGTAGATTAAGCAAGAAAGCAATGTACTTTAACCGGTCACGCTTATACCGGTCCAGGTTTTGTACAACTGGTTTTGGCAAACACAGAGAATAGATGACTAATCAAATACAAATCAGACACCGGTTAAGTGCATGATAATCCAAACCGGATTATGCAGAATGTTTTTCAATTAAACTGGAGTTAGCTTTGTTTTTTCTGCGAGCATTTCGAGATAAACTAAGGATCAGTTTGCAACCTTTTTGATCAAGGGTTTTGCATGCGTGATTTATGGGAGAGTTTACAACTTGGCAGAACTATTAGATGTATTTTTAAGAAGATAATTTCCTATAAATATAGGTCGAAAGACATGAAAGGTGTGTTGTTGAAAATCAAGAGTATAGAGCAAAGGAGAGCAGGAGAGCAGAATCTTCTGAGAGGAATCATAGTCACTAAAGGTGAAAGGGAGAGAAAGATTCAACAGCCAAGTAGCGGAAAGGGTGAACAGGTATGATCTGAATCAACAGATATAGTGTCATCATAAGATCATTGCTTTAGTTGTGAAGCATATTTAAATCCCTCAATCAGGGTGAACCCTTACAGGTTTTTTTATATAAATCCCTTTACTAGGTAACATCTTTATTGGTGTTTTAAGTCCTCTGATAAGGCAACTCCTAACAGGGTCAAGATCCTAACAGGTCTTCTATCAAATCCCTTAATCGGGTAGCACTCTCACTAGTGCTTTGTAAGCCTCTAACAAGACAACTTTATTACTGCAGTAGTGGAGTTTTGTGGGTTCTGTCCCATTGTGATTTTTCCCTTCTAATCGAGGGTTTCCACATATAAATATTGTGTTGACCTGTGCATTTAATTGTTGTTTATGGTTGTCATTATAATCTTTTGGTTTATGTATTAAGAATAATATATGGTTGCTTAAAAGAGAAGTAGAAATTGAATTTACTGATTCACCCCCCTCTCAGTAACCGGTTAGGAACAACACTTTGAAGAGCAAGTTGGGAAGGAAGATTCAAGAATCTGAAGATTTGAGAGAACTTGAGGAGATTCAAAAAGTTTGCAAGAGGATTTTGAAATTTTTTTTGAAGAACGTAATTTTTTTTGGAGGAATTCTTGAGGGAGAAAAGTTGTTTCCTAACAAATGTGAAATCATCCTTTGTTGAGAAGATTCACGAGAAATTGTGAAATTTGGGAAGAAAGGGAAATTTTTAGTAAGTTTGAAAATTTGTGAAAAAGCATGAAATTTTGTAGCAGACAGGGAGAAATCCTATTCTGGAGAAAATGGAGAAATTTTGATAAACTTCCAAATTTTCTCTGTTATGAGGAAATTATGATTTCTTTTTCCTTGCATGCTCTTATGTGAGTTTGTTTTATATTTTGCAAGAAGAAGAGATGGAAAAGCCCAGAGGAATGAGCGTAACCAGAAAGTAGCTAATAAAGAACGAGCAAAGAGGATTTTATCCATAGTCTAAGATAGTTTCGAAATGGGCAGAAGTTGGAGACACAAACTTCGGATGTCTGGATCTGAACGAGTTTCACAGAAGGATGTTTGGATATAAAGACCACCCAACACACTTGGTTGCTCGAATTGTGAACAGTGGAATTGTAGCTGCAGCTGGGTTCCCTCTTGCTTTTCAGCATCTCGAGTTGATTGTGGAATGTGCAAAACATTATGATCCCAAAGATAGGATGATCAAGGATACAAAAGGGAATATCATTACAAACCTCTCCCCACCGGCTATTTCGGAGGCATTTGGAATTCCCTCATCTTGGAAATTAGTGATAAAGACAAAAGAACAAGCAGAAAGAGTCTTCATTGCCAGAATTCAGTACTGTGAAGAGATTATAAACAATAAGTGGCTACGGAAGAATAGGTCTCATTTTTCCAAGCTGCCTAAGGAGATGGTGTGGCTTGATTTTCATAGGGAGTATAGCGATTTGGTTATGATGCTAACCAAAATCTTTAGCTTGCCGCAATCCTATTTGTTCAAGACCTAGATGTGGTACTTTGTTGAGCAGGTAGTTGAGGAGCATAACCACATAGAGATTAGGAAAAAGATGCATTCTAGATTACCCCTGAACATCATCAGAGAATGCAAAATCTTTCATGTCCTTGATTAGATGGAGGAAGATCCGAATGTGCTCCAAAAGGGTTACAATCCAGAGAAGGAGAAGATAATTCATCCCTATGAATGGAAAAAGGAGATTACAGACCTAGATGCATCGTCAAAACCAGTCTTGGATTTTATGAAGTGGTGGATTGAAAGACAGTTTGATAGGATGACTGTGCCTAAGGATGACTGGATATACAAGTTGTTGGGTCATCAACCACTGCGAGATGAGAGACCTAAGCAGCCTTCAGGAGGAAGAATAGAAGAGGGTGAAATTCCATCAGGTAATGTAGAATGCAGAAAGGATAAGGGTGTTGCTCAGGAAACACACACAAAGAGGAGGTTGGATCTTCATAGTGAAGAACCACAACAGAAGAGGCAGAGGTCCGAAAATGTACCGTCCTCACCTAGTCAGACTCCAAGCATGCAAGAGATAGACATTTTTCCTAGGAAGCAGTAGAATCAAAATAGGAAGGACAAAGCAAGAAGAGCACCTAACTAGGCCAATGCAGGATAGGATGAGCATCAATGCCCATCAAAGTAGAGAACAAAATGTCACCACCAAAGAAAGTCTCGGTTTTTTTTTAGAAAGATAATAGAGGAAGAAGTTCTTGATACTGAAGCAGAAATTCCTGCAACAAAGGAAGGAATCCCTACAATAGAGGTCGTAGCTCTTGAGCAAGTAGTAGAGAGTCCAGGAGCCGAGGAAGAAATTGATATTAGAGTAGTTCAAGGACAAAAGCAGTTGGCGGTGCAAAGAGATTGGAATGTAGATATTCCAGAATGGCTAAGACAAAGGATTCAAAAAAGTCAAGAGAAGGAAGTTGACCCGGCGCTTGAATTGCAAGAAATCCTTGACTGAGTCAATCGGTCAAATGAAAAGGGAAAAGCAAAGAAGTTCACAAAGATTATCCGAGGAGAATCTAGATCCAGGATCCTGCAGGTCGCAACACCGACAGTTGTTTACCCTCGTGGGGTAACAAAGACTAATTGCATATGGCAAGTAAAGTATTCAAAAGGAAATGTAAAGAGAACATAACAACATTGTATTCATAGAATAATCATCAAGTAGAAGTGTATTTTGTAATGTCCCTTGTCGGGACCTTACGTAAATTTCTCATTTAAGCTTATTTGTGAACTAATTCTCTGTATCTCTTTTCTTAATCATAGATGAAATACTTATATTTCATCAATAATAGATGTGTTTATTTATGATTAATTTTCTTGTTAATTTATATCTTGATATATCATATATATATTTTGATTATCATTTATCTTTAATATTCGTTAGTATTTCTAAATTTGTTTCCTTAAGAATGAACCTGCAAGAAAGATGTTAGCAACAATAGTATCAACACATAAATATGAATAAAAAAACTAATTAATCAACTATCTACCCCAACTACTAACCCCTCCAAAAGGAAGTCTACCAGGTCGGGCTCATAACCTTAATAAGGACCCTTGTGCCCTTTGATTAGATCTTGCCGTCGTCCTCTGGAGCGCATCCTTAGGGACTTCCCGAGCAAAGTCTGCCAGTGATTGATATCTTATAATCCTGAAGTCGTTGTTCTTCAGGCATTAGGTTTCTAAACTCTTAATTTCCTTTCTTAATCCTCATATGCGGTTTCCTGATTGATGTCATTCC
Source organism: Chamaecyparis obtusa (assembly GCA_027943335.1). Classification (NCBI taxonomy): domain Eukaryota; kingdom Viridiplantae; phylum Streptophyta; class Pinopsida; order Cupressales; family Cupressaceae; genus Chamaecyparis; species Chamaecyparis obtusa. The sequence continues at coordinate 159,069 of BSBK01009974.1, forward strand.
CAGACTATTCGCTGCCTTTCTCCTCCCCCTTCCATCTTACTTTCAACCTTTCCTTTATACCCTTGCGTGGAAGGGGGAAGCCAACCTTGCAAAGCATTACATCGGTCCATGCTTATGTGGAGCCATCGGTTCACAAACAATACTTATGTGAAGCCGACGGTTCATAGTTCTGTCGATGGACTCCTTCGGCTAAGAATATTTGGTTTTACATATTATTTATTTTGTTATTATTATAATACTTATTTATTAAGGACCTCAATATTATTATATCTATATTAATACTATTATGATTAATATGATTATTAGTATTATCGATACAGATATATTATTATTGATGTTATATTGATTAATATATATTTATCAATTGATTAGTAATGTTAAATTGATTAACTATTAATCAATTATAATTTTACTCAATTATATGTTGATTAATTATTATAATGAGCAATATTATTTGATTAATATTTTATTTAATATTATATTATAACTATTATTATAGTTATATTACATTTATATATATATCAGTTTATATTATAATATTATAATGGTTATTCATTCTAATATAATATTATATGATCAAATATTTATTTGTTCATTTATTAATTAATTCATTACTTATTAATAATATAATTATAATTCATTCATTGAATTTAATTTCAGAAATGTGGGATATCACATTATATATTATTAATTATATTATTTATTTATTATACAATATATCATATGAATAGTATATATTAATAATATTCAATTATTATTAATTATTTATATTATGATCATTATTATATATTTTATTATAAATTCAATAATAATACATATTGAATCTATTTATATACTCGGTAAAATATTACTATGACTATTTATTTTATTTATCTATTTATCTTTATTGCCCTGATTAGGGGATTAACGAGAGACATGACAGTCCTACCCTCCCAAAATTGCTTGTCCTCAAGCAATGTTAATTCCGTTCAATATAAGTGCTCCTCTAGCAACTTTTGATTTTATCTCAACTTGTAAAGTTGCCAAGTTTGTAATCATAAACTAGTTTCCTCTTTTCATTATCAGAGTGAATAGCTTCTCTCTATCCCTAGTCCACTCTACTCATATTCCTGTTTTCTAGATTATAGACCTACATATATGAAATATGGCATTAATGTATGAAGACATGATGCATAGACAAAGTAGACATATATGAAGACACGAAGCATACATGAAGCAGGCACATTAATGCATGAAAACACGAAGCATACACGATGTATACACATAGGCTGGTGTTAGGAAAAATGTATTTCATCACTATGCCCTTGACTCAAAAATCCTTTTCTTCGTGATCAATCTTTCTTCTTATATGTGGATCACTATTTTATATTTACCCTACAGGATGGCAAGATCATGCTCTGATACCACTGTAATGTCCCTTGTCGGGACCTTACATAAATTTCTCATTTAAGCTTATTTGCGAACTAATTCTTTGTATCTCTTTTCTTAATCATAGATGAAATACTTATATTTCATCAATAATAGATTTGTTTATTTATGATTAGTTTTCTTGTTAATTTATATCTTGATATATCATATATATATTTTGATTATCATTTATCTTTAATATTCACTAGTATTTCTAAATTTGTTTCCTTAAGAATGAACTTGCAAGAAAGATGTTAGCAACAATAGTATGGACACATAAATATGAATTAAAAAAACTAATTAATTAACTATCTACCCCAACTACTAACCCAACCAAAAGGAAGTCTACCAGGTTGGGCTCATAACCTTAATAAGGACCCTTGTGCCCTTTGATTAGATCTTGCCGTCGTCCTTTGGAGCGCATCCTTAGGGACTTCCCGAGCAAAGTCTGCCAGTGATTGATATCTTATAATCCTGAAGTCGTTGTTCTTCAGGCATTAGATTTCTAAACTCTTAATTTCCTTTCTTAATCCTCATATGCAGTTTCCTAATTGATGTCATTCCCAGGCTATTCATTGCCTTTCTCCTCCCCCTTCCATCTTACTTTCAACCTTTCCTTTATACCCCTGCGTGGAAGGGAGAAGCCAACCTTGCAAAGCATTACACCGGTCCATGCTTATGTGGAGCCATCGGTTCACAAACAATACTTATGTGAAGCCAACAATTCATAGTTCTGTCGATGGACTCCTTCGGCTAAGAATATTTGGTTTTACATATTATTTATTTTGTTATTATTATAATACTTATTTATTAAGGACCTCAATATTATTATATCTATATTAATACTATTATGATTAATATGATTATTAGTATTATCGATATAGATATATTATTATTGATGTTATATTGATTAATATATATTTATCAATTGATTAGTAATGTTAAATTGATTAACTATTCATCAATTATAATTTTACTCAATTATATGTTGATTAATTATTATAATGAGTAATATTATTTGATTAATATTTTATTTAATATTATATTATGACTATTATTATAGTTATATTACATATATATATATATATATCAATTTATATTATAATATTATAATGGTTATTCATTCTAATATAATATTATATGACCGAATATTTATTTGTTCATTTATTAATTAATTCATTACTTATTAATAATATAATTATAATTCATTCATTGGATTTAATTTAAAAAATGTGGGATATCACATTATATATTGTTAATTATATTATTTATTTATTATACAATATATCATATAAATAGTATATATTAATAATATTCAATTATTATTAATTATTTATATTATGATCATTATTATATATTTTATTATAAATTCAATAATAATACATATTGAATCTATTTATATACTCGTTAAAATATTACTATGACTATTTATTTTATTTAGCTATTTATCTTTATTGCCATGATTAGGAGATTAACGAGGGACATGACATATTTCTACATCACCATTCTCATGTCTTGCTCAAAGAGAAGAATGTATACATATAATGTCCAAGGGGATGCGAGGTGAACCGTCGCATCCGTGTAACTCCCTTAGATGAACTAACCGTCTAACTACCCATTTTCTTGACAACAACAGTGGATAAGGCAAAGGATCAGATTGCTCCTGAGGAATACATCGTGAGCGAGATTGATTTAGGCCATGCAACTAGAGCGCAAGTCAGGGAGGATTTCAATGATTTGGCACAAGTCGTGAAAGACAATACGAGGAAGTTAGAGGAGAAATATCAGAGATAGAGGGCGAAATCAAGGCCTTGTGCGACTACATAAATAGCTTGCCTCGTCTAGTTAGGGAAGAGGGTCCATCCTTCATTCCTCTGGTTATCCCGACAAAATCAGTGAAGGGGATTGACAGTGTTAAGATTTAAGGATCATTGCAAATGTAATAGCACTATCTGATTGTATGTGTTTTCCAAATGCATCAATCTCTTGTATATATGCAAGGCAAAGACAAGAAGAGACATGTCCCTTCATGGGACATGTCTATTCATTAATCTAATTTATTAATTAACTATACAGTTATTATAAGAATAAATATAGATAGTGGACATACATAGTGGTCTTTAGTGGTGATTCTATGCATAGTGGACGTACATAATGGTCTTTTATTGCACCCCACTTTCCTTTTGAGCGAGCATGCATAGTGGGCATTTATTACCCACTATAATAGTAGATTCCTTTTGCATTAATGTAGATCCTTCTTTGTTTTCCCTAACCCTAATTAGGGTTAAGGTGGCAAGATCTGGGCCATCAGTTATTGTTTAGATTTGGGCCACTCGTTGTAATTGGGGACCTATATAAAGGCCTCACCTCTCATTTGTAACAGAGAAAATTTTGAGATTGTTGCTAAGGGCTATTGAGACAATAAAGTTTTCATTGAAGTTTGGTGATTATTTGATGTGTCTTGAAGCTTGCTTGGTTTCATAATTCCCTCATTTAGATTAGATTGTTAGATAAAGTGTCATGATTGCAATGGAAAACATGATGGTGTTTTGATGAATTCCTTGGTTCATACTTTTGACGGTTTACTGATTGTAAGTCGTTGTGCAAAGTTATCCTGAACTCATTTCTTTGTGTGCTTAACTTCTATCATTTACACAAACCCTTGAAGATTGCACTAGTTCACGCGTAGTTGTAGTTTAACTTGGCGAAGCGAAACTCATTTGTTCGGAATTTGTCCATCAGAATCCTATCGTTGCTATCATTACCCTTAGGAGTAGAATAACAATCTCTGAACCGTAAACCCCTTTTATTTCGGCATATTTCTAAAAACCCCAAAAATAAGTGTTTCATTGCAAATCTTTTGATAGCTCCCATCTAACCTGATTTGAAATCTATTCATAAAATGAAAACGTAAGGCCCCTTGTGATATTCAACAAATCACATCAACCTCCGAGCTTATCCACAGTCAGGACCTAACATAAAAGGAACCTTGGATTCATTGTATGATCTTTTCGCAATTTTAGCATACACGAGACTTTGATCAAGAGAGGATAAGATACCTCGGTATTTTGTTCTACTGTTTGGTGAGTCATAAAATGCACATAAACACTATAGAAGATAACTAGAAGGAGATATATCCTAATTGTCAGAGGTTTGGTAATTTGCCTATTTACAAAAAGGAATCGCCTTAGCCACAATGTGAAATCTTAGCAGTTTCACCTCTGGAAATAGGATTCGCTCAATCAAATTGGCTGGGTCAAGCCAGTTTAGGCGGGACAGTGCAGATAAGATAAACATCCCTGAGAAATATATGTTTTGATTGATCTAGGATTATATTGGATAATTTTGGAATTCTTAGTCATTATACTAAACGTTAATTTTCTGTTGCATCTTCACCATTTTTTAGGACTCATTTTCTAATATGAACCTGTTGCTTACAAGATTACATCATGAATCAGCAGTAGCAACAAAAAATAATCTCTCCCTCACTTGATCATGGCCATCTTTTGATCAATATCATACAATTTTGTGCATTTCAACAGAAATCCAGTGATATTTGGTTCAACTGAGTTAGGGGTAAATGGAGGAAACATAAATTCTCAATCTTCATACTGAATGGTAGTCTTCTGCAGCACTTTCAGCATTTCTTGACTCCTAAATTTTTAATAAGAAGCAGTTTCTCTTTCTCACTTTAACAGCGGTCACATTTTGACTCTCATACAATTGATAAGTAGGAGATGTTTTCCACAGCAAGTCAAATTGTGATATTGCAATCAGGTTTCAACTGTGTAGTTTTCGAGTCAAACTCATTGATCAATGTTTCATGAATAGTGGTTCGCAAGAACCCATCTCTCATGATATAGGCAAAGCAGTTATTGACTCTTCTACAATTGATTTCTTTTCAATACAGACCCCTTGATAAATATTATTTGATATTATTTTGATCAAACAGATAGGCAAAGCAGTTTTTGTGCAGCCCCTAGTAGATTCATTCTGTCAAAGTTGATTTCCATTAGTGCAATACTATGCATAGATGTAATAAAAGGGGACTTCTGCTTCACATGGGATCCAATGGAATTGCAAAAGTTTCAAGTCTGTAGGGTGCATTGCTAACTGCTATATGTTGCCTCTGTCAAATATCAGGAGGCCCTTCCCCATACATTATTTGTGGGTATAAACATTAGAGATCAGAATGTCATAGAGAGAATGCATAGATGCAGATGATAGGCAGTTAAGGTTATTTAGTTTTCATGTTGCAACATTTTCAATGATTTTTTTTATGTTTTTGATTATGCTGAAATCATCAAGATCGAAATCTATGTATGTGTTTTGATACATCCCCATTCTCATAGTTTCCCTCTATAAGCTTATCTAGTGTAGCCTCTGTAAAAATCTATATCAGTATTGGAATTCACTAGTAGAAAGTGAAAGCTATGTTTAAATTGAATCATTAGATGGTTGACATTCACTAAATCTCAATGTACTTGTTATAAATCATTGATTATACTCAATAATCAATAGGATCTATCATTAGGCTTATGCTCTCCATATTTTGGAATTGTTTTTTTTGCATGTGCAGCCACTTTCTGGAATTTCTGCGTTTCTTTACAAGATTAGATCAATTAATCAACTTTAAAAGAAATTGTGTCAAGAACAAAAGTAATGCATGAGATGAAGAAGATACAAAAATAACTGGCTGCAAATGGAGCTGTAAGATTCTTAGCTTATCTTAGTCAATTTATAAGAAAATGCATGATAAATTCTATAGACTATGTAGAGAATTGAAATATTCATTACGGATGGGGGGTGGTGAGCTGTGTTAGGAGGTTGTTGATTGGTTTGTGTTGACAAATAATTTATTCTAACACAATATAGAAAAGATGAGTCACAACACAAAGCCTTCTTAGGTGCTCATTTCAACCACCAAATATAATTGTGATTTGTTGTAAACCTAAAAGACTTCTAAGATATACAAACTTAATCACACATAAAGCTTTGATTAAAAAACAGCCATTTGGTCCTCTGTCCTACAATATTGAAGATGAATCAGTAGTTGTTGGATGATATATCTGATGTAATGGTGATGAGCCTCTATATGCTTTGTTCTAGCATGGAATTTTGAGTTTTTGGACAACAAAATGACACTTTGAAGGTCACATTGAAGTAAAGAAGGCCCTACTTGATATTGTTTTAGTATTGAGAGAAAGCCCTTAGCTAAGCTAAGTTATTTCTTTAGCTGCTACATTCACTATTTTATATTTATCTTTTGTAGTTGATAAAGCAATAGTAGATTTCTTCTATTACACTATGAAACAGGGTTAGAACCAAGAGAGAGAAAATAACCTGTTATAGGTTTTCATTCATCTACACAAGCTACCCAGTCTAAATTAAAATATCGAATAAGTTTTATATCTCCAAGAGGAGCAATAAACACCCATTGTCAAAGTCCCTTGTACATATCTCAATATTCTCTTTGTTTCCATGCAATACGGAACCTTAGGAGAACTTAAAAGCCTTGAATTTACACCTATTGCAAAATATGTATCTAGTTGAGTGTGAGTCAAGTACACAAGACTACAAAAAGTTGCTTGTATAAGGTAGGATCAACATTCACACCTTCCATATCCACAGTCAACTTTAATCTGGAATAAGTGGAGCAGAAACACTCTTATAATCTTCATCCTAAACTTTCTCAACAAGTCTAAAGCATACTTGGCTTGAGAGAGATCAATTCCATCAAGTCTTTTGCCATACTTGGATGCGAAGAAAGTAGTGTAGACAACCAAAATCTATCATCTCAAATGTATCTTTGAAGTTTAACTTTATGTCATTAATTTTGTTATGTTATTTTCCGCTATGATAAGATCTTCAACATAAAGTACAATGATGTTTATGTTACTTTCATCAAATTCCTTCGCATACAAGTTTGGATCATGAGGACTATAATGGAAGCCTTGAGTTCTGAAATACACATCATCTTAGCAGACATGAGTTCTGAAATATTAATTAATCTTATCATACCAAGTCCTTGGAGCTCACTTCGGGCCACAGAGAGACTTCCTTAACCTGCAAACTAAGTGTTTTTGTCATAAAATTTCAAATCCTCTTGGTTAATTCGTATGGATCTCTTCATCAATTTCACCATTCAAAAATGCATTCTTAACATCCGTGAAGAGACCAGTGCTGTCCCAAACGATTTTTAACCTTTCCAAACAAAAGAAGAATAGAAAAATGAAACAAATAAATATTATTTTCAAGCCCTATGTGTTGGAATAAGATTTTTCCCAAAATCCATAAAAATTTACAATTTTACTGAAAAATACTAACACCCAGTTGCACTATTCTCACACTCAACATATGGAAACCTCTCATGATTTTTTCCTGTTGTAAATACATGAAATGGGATTCTAAAGCAGAAAATGAACATGAAAATTTCTGTCCCACAACAGAAAACCACAACAAAAACTACAACTCAAAGCCACAACTTCAAAACCCTTGCCTAGAACCTATGAAAACATAGGGACCTCTCCAAACTTGTATAATATAATCTTGGCATCCAATTAGAGGTACACAACAAAATAACAAAAAACCAATGTTCACAAAGAGAACACACATTTCCATAACCCAAAAATCAAATACGAACACTGTAGTCTGCACCAAATACACCTGCAAGTCAAAGCGCTGGAACTGCTGGAAACTGTTGATTCCTTAAACACATTTGTAACTTTTGGATGATATTACCCGCTGCAATCTGTTGATGTCAGTTTTGTACCACTACATAACATATAGCAATTGAATACTTGATATAGCATACCAAACACTCAACCCTCTCTTGAAAAGTATATACTCATGAAGAACATGAGAGAACTCCAAGGTTCCTTACACCTGTGGATACTAACTCAGTTATATTAATGTGATTTGCTGGTTAATCACGTTGGCGGCCTTACGTTGTTCATTCAAAGATAACTTGGTGGTACTTTGCTTACTTGACTTGTTCTTTTCTCCTTGATCACTTTCACTTTCAACTACTCCTACCACAAACTGCTTACTGCTCTACTACTACTCCTATGAATGAAGAAATTAGCAAATGGACGGGGATCCAACCAAATGAAAGTTTTCCTGCGGCGCTACCTCCATTGGTGCAATGATTCAAAGGGATACTCTTAGGATTTTCACATTAACACCTATCTTCCAACCCAACTTGAAGTACAAGCGGAAAGATGAAATGCAAGTAGAACTTGGGAGTGATTGGACTAGATTACCACACAAGGCTTCTTAACAAGCCGCTAGGATGCTAGTGGCCTAGTATATAGATCCTTATCAAACATTCACTAACATCACCATACAACTGGCCATCTACTTCTACTCTAACAACATGAAATGAAATCCTACTTTAATTTGAGAGATGAGAACCAGACAATACACCAAAATGCTCATGTATATCCACCATGCAAACCACAACAATGAATAGAGAACAATTTTGATAGTATTTTGGCAACAATTCTCCAACATAACTCTCTTTACAAATGAGAACAAATGGCCTTATATAGAGGCTCAAAATTATGAGTGGCCAAGATTAAGGGGCAAAATCAAGGGCCAAGATTAAACCCTACAAACCCTAATTAGGGTTACCATCTTTCAACCAATTACATGAGGGCACCAACTTTGTGGGCCAATGAGAAAATTACAATAATCTATCAACCAATGAGAACATAGGACACTTGGCATGATTTTATTGCATGCACATGAAATTGCCACCTCATCAACCTTATCTTATAAATTTATTTAATCCTTGAGATGAGGTGAAGCCTTGGATGCTTGAGCTCGTCCTTAGAAACTTTATCATCACCACTTGAACTTGCTTGTACCTGATGTCCTGACCTTGAAAGGGTGAGGTCTCTATGCACTTGGGGTAATCTTGCCTTGGCCTCGGTGGCCTGCCTGGATATGAACCTTCTTGCAATTTGAGAGCCTTGCTCTTGGCCACCACTTTGAAATCGAACTTGTCCTCTTTCAACCTTTCGTCTTGCTTTCCTCCTTCATTATCCTTGCCTTAACCTTCCTACTCGAATTTGGATTGCATGCACCCCCCCCTCTGCTTCAATACTCTTGGGTTCTGGGGGCACCTGCCTTGGCCATACTTCCCTCTCAAATCTAACCAAACTAGCTTGCACGAATAGTCAAGCCTTGCCTAGCCTCAAATATCTTCAAGTCTCTTCCAATCTGTAATGAAACTTGCCTCCTCACTAATGTTTTCCTCTTTGGCTAACCCTTGAATGTGTTCAACTGTTCGGACTTCCACAACCTCGCCCCTTGGCATAAGCATCTGCCTCAACCATAGTGGTGCAGTGCATCTCCCCAAATCTGGATTTGGTTCAACTAGCAAAGCCTCACCAATAGCCTTGCAATCAAATAGAAGAGGTAGGACCCCATGTAGAATTGCTTCTGATTTTGCACTATCCTAAGTTGCAACTCTAAATTCTCGCTAATGATCCTAGTCCAATCAAACTTTCTTTTTCCATTCTCAATTCTTTCAATAAAAATAATACATCCAAGGATCAAACTGTGTACCTTGAGCGGAGCCCATGACTCGGTTGAGAAGCACAATAAGGTTGCCATACTCTAATTTGGAATCTGACTTGGTGAGCCTTGACGACTTGGTAACTCCTTTCTTGCTTTCCTGCAACCAACTCAACTGTATCATGTCCACTGTACCAATGTTGGTGTCACCCACTCGCTTCAATTTTGAGAAGAAGGTGGTCTTGGGCATCATGTCTTCCTTGTCTTTCTTGGTATACATTCCCCTTGGGTTTTTGCTTGCATTAGCATCCGCCATCCTAACCCTTATTTCTGCCTCTTTTTTCTACAGTGAGATGGGACTACACTTATCTTTGCCCCTCCAATCCTAGGGATGGAACTACCACTTATTTCTGCCTCTTCAATTCTTATCACACTACACTTATCTCTGCCTCTTCGCTTAGGGATGGGACTACCACTTATTTCTGCCTCTTCGAAAACTTATGAGATGGACTACACTTATATCTCCCAACTTCGTTCCTAGGGGTGGGACTACCACTTATATCTCCTTTCTCCAAATCCTAGATGAAAACTACACTTATATCTCCCAACTTCAAGCCCTAGATGAAATGATGCAAGTCTGCCCCTTATATTGGTATTGGCAGCCCTGAATTTCGCATTGGCAGCCTCAAAATAGCAGGTCTGCCCAGATTTTTGCTGCCTCTGCCTTGAATATTTCACATGTCCTTCAAGACAGATTTTGCTACCTCTCTTGCTCAAATCTGCTCCTCAAATTTGCTGCCAAAAGAAAGGGAGAGAAGTGAATGAGATGATGAAATGAAGTGGGGGAGAGCTCCCTTTATATACCAAGTTTTTCCCTCCAAAAAGCAGGGCTGACTTTATAGGAGGGAAAAAAATAAATTAAAATTGCCAAGTTTAACATGAATTAAATAAAAATAAAATCGTATGGCCCAAGGAATATATGAATTTAATTTCGAAATTGCCAATAATTAATGAAAAAAAATCGCAAGAGGGCTGGGCTATCTTGGAGATGAAAAAATTTAATTTATTTAGCCCAAGACAAGCAAATTTCGAAAATCTTATGGGGCTGCAAGTCGTAATTTGCGATTTCCCCAAGAAAATTGATTTTATTGCATTTAATCACTACAACCTCACAAAAAAAAACAAAATTTGCAAGCCAATCATAATTCGAACAATTTCAAATTTTCATTTACCCATTTCCCACTTAGAATTTTCAAAAATCTTCCCTTGGCAATTTAATTTCCATTAATTTGCAATCCAAAAATCATTTAGCAATTTAATTTCCATTTGGCAATTAAATTTCAAATACTTTGCAATTAAATCAAATTTGGCAATTTTAAATTTCATTTAATTTCCATTTTCACGACCAAAAATTTACAAGATTTTCCCAAAAAATCCAATTTCACAATTAAATTTTGAAAATGTTCAAGTTATTCAATTACATCAATTTTCAAAATTCATCTAAGTCCAAAATTTGCAATTTTATCCCGCCAGATATCAAAATAAACTGTTCTCATCGAATTTCGTTTGGCCTGGAGACAAAATCGACTGTTTAAGAAAACCAATGTTTCGCACAAGGTGAAAACAAGCTACACCCCCCAGGCGTTTCAAAATACCCGAGGTGTAAAATTTTCATTTCAAAACCTTTGCATCGCTCAAAATTTGTTAAGGCACGCAAATACTTGGATCTAGGAAAATTGCCAAGGCCTACTCAAAAATTGGGGGTCCCCAAATTCTTTGGGGCGATGGTGTGAAAACCTGACAACACAATCCAAGGTCTCTCATCCTTAGATCTGGAAACCCTAAACATTTCATCCACAAGCCTTAGAATCCAATCATTCATCAGCCATTGAAGGTTCCACAAGCCTTCTGCTATGTGATATAAAATGGAAGATATTAGAATGAGGAAAAATGAATGATTTTTACATTTCATATTTCGCTTGCCCAAAAATCCCATGCCATGATTTGGGAAGGAAAACCAATTTGAATTTGGGGGTCTCACTTAGTAACTCTTGGTCAACCTGGTAATTTGCTTGTTTTCAAACAATGCTCCAATAAATGCGGAATTAAATCCGATTGGTCCTTGAGGAATCCAATGTCCCTCTTGAATTGGTACCAATAAATAATAATAAATTTAATATTTATTTGTCTAAGGGATGCGAATTGAGCTCAAACAATATAAATATTACATAAAAGATTTCTTTGAATGTATCCCATCAGTGTTAGCTCACTATTTATGGTAAATGGAGACATACGATTGTTAGTAAGTTATATTTTTGGAAAAAGAGACATACAAGTTCTCCCTTACCAAAATTTCTTGTCCTCAAGAAATTGCAAACATTTAGCTCCAGAATCCTATTGCCAAAATAATCTGTCACGACAAACTGCATAGCAAACTTTGATCCTGTATTTGTGAGATGTTGGCTCTTCCTTCCCAACATCCTAAAATTTCCTTGAAAAGTGTACTGGTGTTTTGTAATAGCGTGATTAAAATATTCAATTTGCAAACACATATTCCACATCACCTATTGGTTTGTAGCATGCTTTGCTTATTCTCCAGTTAACAACCTCCCGTTTCCAGCTCTTTTCCAAAATTGTGTATGCACATTGTCATTAAAAAATCTAAACTAGAAGCTTCCACAACCTTTCCTAATTCTTTGAAACTGATTTATGCAAACTATAGGACTGATACGACAATAATTAAATCTCCACAACATCGAATGCACAACCTGGAAACAATTGTCTTTTTAAGCTTGGAGTTGGGCGTATACTGCCTGTTCGAAACAATATTCATTGTTCCAAACTTTAACTCAGCTTGAAGGATGTTGTATGCAACTTTAGGATCTGGTCTTTAACAAACAATACCATGTTTTAGGGATAAAAATTAGCACTATATAACAGCAACATATACTCCTCCCACCTCTGAATATTGACTCTGCAAATTGTCTTGGGTCCCTAGGTAGGGATGTACTATCAAAGGGAAAATTGTACCAGATACTCTTGAAACTTTTGATAATGGTAAAAGTCTGACTTTTGTAACATGATGGACTATGATAATAGTCATGGCATCCTCTATAACCAATACATTTTTTGGGAACCACTCTTTGAATTAATGATATTAGATTCTATAATATAATTGTTGTTGCTTCTGGATCAGACTGTGTGTGAGAATTTTAGTCAATGTTTTGATTCACACTATGTGATCCATCATTAGAATTATAGAGTGCTAAGCTGACGATGCATCATAGGGTGTAATCCTCACAAAATCTAATCCAAAAGCAACGTCAATTATCATTCACCTCTATACTACTAAAATACTATTGCAGAAATACACATCATTACCTCAACTTGAAAGATGTTGTTTTCATCTCCACAGGCTTGTAAATTGGAATCGAAGTATAGTGATGGGCAACCATTAGCTTCATCCACATAAATGTCCATACCTCTGCACTTTGGGTAACTCATTTTGATTGAACTTGATATACACTCTCATAGTGTTGAGATATACATGGTCGAAATACACATCAACTAACCCATTCTTCATCTCAATTTGAAAAATGTTAATTTCAGTTGCATGTACTGATTTTAGTAATGAAACACAAGGATGTGTTTCCAAGACAGGGACGTCTCCAGGATGCAGGGACGTGGAAAGGGTGTCGGTGATGTGATTTTTGTTCTACTACAACATACAGAATCAAATACTTAGTATTCCAAGATGAAACACCAAATCTCCAACTCTCTCTTGAATAAGGACACTCATATGTTTAACAATATATATGGATTGTGTGATCAAATGAGTCAACCTCAAGGTTCCTTCTTATTATGGACTTCCACTCAATTTTATGATGTGATATGTTGGTTATCACAAAGAGACTTTCGCAGTTCATTTAATGGATACCAACTTGACTTTGATTTCTTCCAGCCAAATAATTTTAGAAAGATAAGGGTTTAGAAAGATCTAATCTACTCCTAAAATGCAAGAGATAATGAATGCCTTTGCAACTCTACTAGACTTAGTTTAGCCATTGACATCAACCAAGCTAGTGCAATCTCCTAAGGTAAATGTAAGATATTCAAACTACCATCATTCCATTAACACCATCCATCGATGCATATAAATGTGCAAGCAATAATCAAAGTTAAGCTTATGAATATGCCAATTGACCATGCAAGACAAACTTACAATCACCAAGCAACTAGTGGTATGGTTTAAACGAGTTCAACAAAGATGCAAGCAAAATATGTTCCATCCAACTAAACATTACTTCTTAGCAACATGAAATAAAATCCTAATCCAAGTGAGGAAATGTAGAAGCCATGCGATACTCCAAAGAAACACAAGTAATCCACCATGAAGACCAACAATGAATTAGCAATTACTTTGATAGCATTATGGAAACAATTTCAACAAGTCTCTCCTACTCTACTTTAAAACTAATCTCCTCAATCTAATGAGCTACAAATGAGAATGCCTTGGCCTTTTATAGTTGTTCAATTACAATGAAGGGCCAAGATCGATTCAAGATCAAGGGCCAAGATTAATCAGTACAAGCCCTAATTAGGGTTGTCACCACTACTATCCAATTACATGACGACACCACCCTATTGGCCAATAAGAAAATTACAATGCTTTTGAGAGCCAATGAGAAAATAGATTAGATAGAGGCATGATGTGGACTCCACATGTGCACTTGGTATAATCTAATTGATTGTGCTTGGACATGTGCAACTGGAGCCTTTGGGTTGGTTGAAGATGATTGGGTACCACATCAGCACCCTTATCTCATAGACTTGCTAAATATCCTTCAATGATGAGAATATCTCTTGATACTCAACATTTTCAAGCCTTCAATTGTGATGGCATATTCCTAAATTGCTTCATCCTCAAATTTTCTCCATCTGAAAATCTTCTCATTGCCACGATTTTGAACTTGCTTGTATTTGCAAACTTGATGTCTCTTTTGATACCTTGACCGTGATCTTCTTGAAGTGATGAAGTCTTCATGCACTTGGATCTTTCAAACTGAATTTTGATTTCCGGAGAAAATTCAAGTTTTTGATAATTTTCTCTACTTGTAGACTTTGATATTTTCTTGTGCCAAATTTGTTCTTCAACTTACGCTTTGATAATCTAATTTTGAACCACCTTCTTGTTTGAGGCTTTGAGCCTGATCTTTTTTGGATCTGCATTCAACATCCTCCATTAGATTTTGAATTTCAATATTTCAATAGGAAAGCACAATTTTACAATCAAGAAAATAGACTTGCATAAGAAATTTGATCAAATCATCATCTAGGCTAAATTCAAATTCCCTCTCAAGACAAAATAACTTTACCATTTCAATTTTCCAAAATTTTCATCAGCAAGCCATACAAAAACTTTACCTTGCTGGCTGATGTTGTTAAGGTTTTAGGATCATTGCAAACCTAATAGCACTATCTGATTGTATGTATTTTCCAAATGCATCGATCTCTTGAATATATACATGGTAAAGACAAGAAGAGACATGTCCCTTCATGGGAAATGTCTATTCATTAATCTAATTTATTAATTAACTATATAATCATTATAATAATAAATAAATGATTAACATTATATATATATATATATGTATATTAATACAAATAATATCAATTATATTACATATATTAATATATATATATATCTATATAAATCATTTCTCATAATTTATTATATATAATTAGTTTTATCTGACCGATGCTACATACATCAACACTCCCTCTTACCTAGGGAAGATAAAATCATATATCACATTTCTTGTGATAAGACATCTCACATATCTCGTGAAGGCAGATATCACATAACATGTGATGCTTATTTTATATATCTCCTAACATATGATATATCACCTAACATGTGATATCCAGTTTTACATATCACCAAACATGTGATATGAGAAATCACCTAACACGTGATACCCAGTTTTACATATCACCAAACATGTGATATCAGGAATCACCTTAGATTGTGATACCTAGTTTTCATATCACCTTAGATTGTGATATGAGGAATCACCTTAGATTGTGATACCTAGTTTTCATATCACCTTAGATCATGATTAGAGGAATCACCTTAGATTGTGAAACCTAGTTTTCATATCACCTTAGATCGTGATATGAGGAATCACCTTAGATCATGATACCTGATTTTCATATTACCTTAGATCGTGATACAAGGATATAGTAATTTGAGAACATTACATTTCCCTTACATATCCCTTACATATAACCCTATTATGGTATGTGCACTGACATATCAAAAGTCTACCATAACGAATCTCCATTACAAGATCGTCACCTTGTAACATCAAATACAAGTGTTCATTTTCTAAAAAGTCGTCACCTCTCAGAAATGTACACAGGATGGATGAGCCCATAAAGTCACACATCTAACAAAAGAAGTTTACACATTAAACATCTTTATCAGTACAAATCAAAATTTTATATTTCAACCATACCAAGATTCTTCCTAAAGTGATCAACTTTCACCTTGGGGAGTGGTTTGGTAGAATATATGTTGTTTATCGCTCGTATTAATATACTCCAGCTGGATCCCATTCCTTCCTACCATGTCTCTTACATAGTGATAAGCAATCTCTATAAGATAAAAATAATGGATCACTGATGCTTGAAACTCCATCCTAAGAATTACAATCCTCTAACTGTTGATCACTAAGGAACCCATCTTGACATGGTCAGCTCCCTCTGAATCAAGATTCTCGGATGTCCATAGATGCAGATCCTTTAGTTGCTCCTTGTGAAGCTCAAGATCGTGCATCAACCTCCTGACCTCTTTTTCCAAGGTTGTCTATAATGGATTGTCAGACTCCCTCTGAATCTAATATCAAATCTCAACTTAGTTCCATAACTGCAGGCATTAAGTTCTTTGTCCCTTGAATGCAATCTCATATGCTTCTAGATTTGTCCTCAATGCACCTCGGGCAATTTCTTCCACCAACTTGAATTATTATTGTGATCCTCCCGAAGCTAACTTCAACACTCCCTCTTAGCTAAGGAGGAATTCTTCTTGATAACTTCTGGTTTGTCCCCCTGACGCTAAAATCAATACTCTCTTGGCTAAGGAGGGTCTTCTCATATATTTGAGTTATAGAGTAATGTCCACCATGGCTACTCCCAGAGGGTGGTTCCATCATGGCTGCTCCCATGAATGGAAATGCAAACAAACACAAGTGTTTATCATGAAATCACTCATGTAATATCGTCATCTTAAGATGATGGTCACCATCAATGCTCCTAGAGCGTGACTCAATACAGGTGTTTGGTCATGGAGTCACTTACATGACCTCCACCATGGCTACTGCCAGGGGGTGGATCCATCATAGCTACTCAGAGGGTGGAAGAAGGGTTTTCACCTCAAACTTCTCTCTTACAAAGAAGAACTCATTAAGAAGATATCAATTTGTTGATCTTTTCATCCAAGATTTCTTGTGATAAACTTGTCAGACTCCCTCTGAAGCTCAATGATTGGTTTTCATAGTGCACCCTTCTATTATAGTTAAATTTTCAATGTGTGATCATTTTTATCGTGTCCCTTCTTTAGTTGACATTTATCAATTATTAACTCTTACTGTTTAGTCTCTGTCGGGTAAGGTGACTGCATATATATTAGCTGATTATCATAAGTCGATATCCTTAAGACCATATTGATTCCTTAATAAGAATGATATTTCCTCTTGTCATTGATCCATATCTTATTCATCTGTAATGTCTGTATTAATGTTGCTGACGTTTACAGTAATATATCTGCGATGATGAAATTGCTCTTATGAATCCCCAACGATCAGCTGTGACAGATTTTTGTTAACAAAGTTCTAACATGCCTCCAAGAAAAGCAGTACATATTGGTTGCTGTGCTGTTTAAGTGCATTCTCGCTGACTCTATATGAGATTAGTGCTGACTGTATCATTCTCCTTCCTACCCTTGTTGTGTAGTTTGTTGACTAGATTGAGATATTTTCGTCTCTTTTTCTGGATGACAGATATGTATTTCCCTTTCTTTCTTAGATTTGCAGAAGCAATTCAGGTAACAGGTGTACAGGAACTACAGATAATTTATTTTTCAAAACCCTAGGGTCTTGGGTGGCTTCAATTGTCAATTTTAATATTTTTTCGACATTACTTATGCTTTAGACATGGTGAGCAGAGGATTTGAATTCTCTAAAGCAGCAAGAAGTTCTTCAACGATTCCCTTGTTTGAATCTACTACATTTTCATCCTCATCCTCGCTTTTCTCTTCAACATCATTTACTGCTTTCGATGTTAGCAGTGTTCTAGCCTTTAAGCCACCCACTGCGGCTCTTTTGTCTGCATCACTCTTCGACGCCACTGCGGCTTCTGCGTCTCCATCTCTGTTTGGCTTTGATATGAAGGTTTTAAAAACTTTAAATCTTTCTCACCGGGTATTGACCAGTTATCATAATACGGGTCTCATGTTAATACACTTTCCAAATCCCGATTTATAACCATGGACATTAATCTCCCAGTCACATTGCTAAACAATAATTCTGAGATGAAAGTTGTCTTTATGCAGTACTTTAGTATCAAGAAATCAACTTATATGAATTTTTGGAATTGGTATCTGGATTCATATTCAAGCAGATTAATGTATATATATTACAGTTCCAAGAGAAATTTTCCCACCATTGTTTGGAACAGAAGATCGCATGTGCGTAGAGGTTTGGAGATTGAAGTGCACTTAAAATAATTGTCGGGAGCTGCCTCCCTGCCTGCTCTTAACGCATATGGAGTGTGGAACACATTTACAGATCAATGCCAACTGTAAAATATAATACTAGCCAAAGATTATTATAGTCTTCGAGTCATAAGGAATACTTGCGATTCCAATCGTTGACTATTTCCGTGAATCAATAAGAATGATTTCGATTGAACATTTCTGAGTGATGGCCATTAGCGATACTCTTGGAATATTATTGCTTAAGTTACGATGAGGAATTCTTCAACCAAGCTCCTAGTCTTCCTTGTTAGCAATATAAGTTGTCATTAGTGTATTTCACCAAAACCATTCACACGGATCAAAGATCACCGGTCGCTCGCATTACCTAGATGACACCAGTAGATAAAGCACATAGTATATGCACCGGTCAACCAAGTAGTTAGATACACCGGTAGATTGAAGTAAGTAGTTAGTATCGGTCTTGATCAGCATCTAAATGACAAACCTGTACCAATCTAATTGATAGACGACAAACCGGTACCGACCTAACTGATAGAAAAATCCGGTCCAGTCTTTGAGTTATAGTTTGAGTTAAAGAGCTTGATTATGCGAGACATCCATTACTCTGATGCGAAGTTAACTTTACAAACAATAAGTTAGCTTTAAGTTCTACGGATGATCTCAAGATAAACTCTAGATCACAACGCACAGCTTTCTTGCGTTGCATAATTTATGGTCAAGTTTATTCCTCGGCGGTTCTATGAGTCAAGAGGATCACTCTTGTATAAATATAAGTAATAGGACGCAAAGTAAAGTGCTGTTGTCAAGAAGGAGAAATTGCAGAGGGCAGAGGAGAAATATCCTCTGAGAAGTACTACAGGCACAAAGGTGAAGGAAGGAAAGAAGATCAACAGCCAAGAAAACAGGGGAAGCAATCTATAGGTATGATCTAATCAAACAATCAGTGTCATCATAGATCTCTGCTTTTGAAAGATATTACATGATATACAAATCCCTCTGGAAGGGTGAACCTAATCGGTTCGTTGTAAAAATCCCTTGACAGGGTGACATCTTGTTGATGTTTAAAGTCCTATAACCAGGCAGCTCCTAACAGGGCTTAGATTCGAAACGATCTTTTGTAAAAATCCCTTAACCGGGTAGCACCTTAACCAGTGCTTTGTATGCTCCTAACAGGGCACCTTCATTTAAAACTAGTGAGGTTGTGAACTTTGTCTCACCGTGGCTTTTTTCTCTCTCATTGAGAGTTTCCACATACAAATATTTGTGCAGATCTGTGTGATTCAGTTTATGCTTGTGTATGACTGTTGACTGTTTGCTTTGCATTCAAGAATCTGTTTACAAGCTTCAGAAGAGAGGAGAATTAGTAATTGCTGATTCACCTCCCCCTCTCAGTAACCGGTAAGGTAACAACAATTGGTATCAGAGCTTCTGGTTCTCTATACAATAAAAGTTTAAACACTTGAGAAAAAGATCATGGAGGGCTACTGGTACCAGAAACAGCTAGAGGAAGCCAACATTATTGCCTCGCTGGAAAATACACTGAGGAAGTCACTTGCAAAGAGAAAGGAGGTGGCTCTGCAATTAAATGAGAGCAATGAAACCATCGACGAACTCCCTGGGTAGAGTGGGTCTGATGAGGCCGAGGAAGCAGTCTCCGAGCTTACAGAAAAGAATCAGATCTTAACCGGTTAGATTATTGATCTCAAAAAGGAACAAAAGTTAAATGCTCTAAGATTGACTGAATTGATTGAGCAGAAATGAAAAACTGAAAGCGAAAGGAACGCAACAGTCAAGACATCTACAGCCTCTGAAAAAGAAATGAACCGGGCAGAAGAAGCTGCAAGAGCTAATGAACTCCTCATTATGCAACTCCAAGAGGACTTGTTGATTGCCACCTAGGAAAATGCCAATATGCATAAAGCATGGCAGGTTAGAGATGAAGCATGCAAGAAGTTGGCGATCGAGATATATCAACTCAAGGAACAAATGAAATCCCTTGAAAGAAGGAATGATATACTGAGAAGATACAATGAAAGCTCGGTTAAGCTCGATGAGCAACTCAATGCTCAATGAAGACACAATGATCACACTGGTATCGAATTTACTGATGGAGTCAACAAAAGGAAGACACTAGCACAAAGAGGTAGGAAAAACTCTTACACCTCTTGCAAGCTCAATGGGAAACCAGGTCATGACACTACTGACTGTAGAAATACACCGGTAAGAACCAACAACAGTCACTGCAAAAATTGTTGCAAAAAGGGCCACAAGACCAATGAGTGCTGGTCCAGTCCCATATCCGTGTCTAGCGGAAGTAGGGGAAGCTTCAAGGGATACTGTTATGCAACAAATTCAGACACAAGGCTGAAGAATTCAAATCAAAGACTATGGCATTCAGATCACCTAGACCGGTATTCTCAAAGAAAAGTAGAAACCGGAATACAACCAATCATCCAAACAAAGGGATGCATTGCAACAGAGAATCATGGAACAAACCACCTAATCCGAGAGGGATGAATCCATGGAAAGCAACTGGTATAGTCTGTCACTACTGCAACAAAGTTGGTCACCGTGCCAAGGACTGCTGGAACCAGATCAAGAACATAAATAAAGGATTGGACGGACCGGTGATGAAGATCTTGAATTCCGACAAAAGGAACAACAAAGACAAAGAAACCAAGAAAGTAGTAAAGAAAATGTGGTTTGTCAAGGAATCAAAGAACTTTGCCGAGGAGGCAACAGAGGCAAAATCATCATCACAAGATGGTGATATTTCTTCTGCTAATTGAGTCCTCAAGGCCTAGAGGGAACCGGTAGTACAACTATCGTTCCCGGTAGAACTGGTGAGTCCTTTCTTACTCAGACTACAAGTCAGACTAGAAAAACATAAGGTGATCAACCGGGACATGCCTAATCAAAAGGCAGACTATCGGTTTGCAAAAGCATGAAGAAAGGTTAGGTAAAGCATTTATTACTATAGCCATTTAACAAATAGTTACTGTTTGGTAATTACCATTATGACCTAACCCTATATAAGAAAAGAAGGATAACTCATTCCCTTTTACCTTGTGGTTTTTGTTATCTGACTTCTCTTTGAGCAATATTCTTGCATTCGATCATTAAGTAAGATTACCTATCAAACCAATCTAATCATCTCCAACAACCAAGTGAGAGCAATGGCATCCTCATCAAGCGTAGCTAAGCTTGTTCCTGCAAAACAAGCGGATCATAGTCCTTTTGGCATCTCGCCTAATCAAGATAGGGAGATCGACATGGCTGGTGCGCTCTCCTCAATACCCAAAGGAGTGCTCCTGACTGAAGATGTAACTGCGTTTATTCATACCAAGCAAGAGGAGCTAGGAGAATCATACATACAAAGCGAGTTCCACTCGCTATGCTCAAGTGGTAATCGTCCCAGTGGTTACGAAAAGCTAGTATCATCTGGAATCATAAATGGAGCCTCGTATCCTGTTATCTTCAAAGCTGAATGGATTCGAATGGTGGTCAGTCGGGTGCATGATCCAAGATTTTGGCTTATGAGGGGAATCTGCACTTTGATCACTAAAAATGATATTCACAGGGTAACTGGGTTTTGCAATCTGGGAGAGGCACTCACACTAAGAACCATATCTAATGCGGTGGTGGTTAACCTGACGAAATCAAAATCCGATAAGCGATTGATGACCGTGACTGACATTGAGGATCCAGTTGTTTGGTTCGCATCAGTAGTAATTGGTTACAAGGTGTATCAATCTAGCAACCTCAACAGCATACCGGGTGGAGGCATACATGCAGCCCATAGGATTGTTCACGACAACGCACAATACGATTTGTGCGAAATGCTAAGAGGACAAATCTTCGAAAACATGAAGAAGCTAGGCATCGTCAAGAAGAAATCACTAAAATTTGGAACACTCTTAGTTTGTCTTTACTTCTACCATTCTAATTTCTTTCCCGGGAAAGGAAAAGTAACATGGACAACAGATAGACCGGTCATGATGCAAATCCGAGATATGGCTAACGAACTGGGAGATCAGTTTGATAAGGAAATGGCCAATCACTTCAATGCATTTCAACTAAAAATGCATACCAGAGAAAGAATCCCATCAACTATTGTTGAAAAATACAAAAAGGAGGTATGTTTTCTGGTGTCTACTGACGCCTGCATCATTCAAGCAGTAGAACCAAGAAACAAGTACGCACCTAAGTTTGGATACAAAATTACAGCAAAGTTTGCAACGGTGTATGTAGAACCCTTGGAAAACACACGCCTGGATCTCGGTGCTCAATGGTTTGGAACCTACGAGGAGATAGAGAAGAATTTAAAGCAAGTGCTGATAAAAAATGTCTATGTCACAAGATCGCCCATGCCAAAGAAGAAACCGGAAATAGCTCAAAAGAGAAAAGCTCAACAGGAGCCTAGCGCACAGGAGCAAGAAGCAGAAGAAACCGATCTAGGGGATACAGTTCCGCTTAGCAAAAGAAAGAGGATGACCAGTAAGCAAGCAAAGGTGGATCCACCAAGAAAAGGTAAACCAACAATAGACGAATTCATAACAAGACTGAAAGAAACCAGAGGAATGGGTAATGTTGATAGAAGATATACGGTGGCAAATGATGAAGACTGAAGGAAAATTGAAGACGCTATTGTTGAATGCATGTATAAGTTCAATCTAAGCTCTATAGAACTTCAGAAAGTACTGTCCAAGGATCTATCGAATATCCTTCAAAGCAGGTGGAACGCCTCTATGGAAAAGGAAAAAGAGCTAAGGATTCAAGCTCTGCTAGAAGTACAAAATCACCTCACTCTAGAAGAAGCAGGTCAACAAGCTGAACTACACCAGCAAAATTTCCTGATAAAGAAAAGAACAAATCTTTTGCTGATTGGTGAAACCGAGAAAGTCCATGCTGACGGAGTAGCCATTTGGAGCAACCTTCTTCAGACACAGCAACAAGCCGAAGAAGCACGGCAAAAGGCAACAGCTCAACCGGTTTGTGACATCGGAAAGGGTAAAGGAGTACTCGGAGTAGAGAAACCGGTCATCGTTGACATTACCGGTGAACCGACAAATCCTACCCTTCTTGTATCTCCAGAAAAAGGTAAGGCTCACACCATGACTGTTACTGACATTATAGCTGAAATTACCAATTTTGGAGAAATAGATAATGCGGCCAAATGGTATAGCGTGTTGGCTGAGAAAGACAAATGGGCAATTGAAAAAGCTCTTGTTGAAAGTCTTCTAGACTTCATGAAAACACCCAGAGATTATAGAGGCAAGTTTCCTCTTGAATTGAATGGCAAGCTTCAGGAGAAATGGAGAACCGGTCTGGAGAGAAATTCTCAAATCAATAAAGAAGCACTAAAGAAAGCTAGAACGGGCTTGAGCGATAAAAGTATCTCACTTCTTTTAGGAGCTGCATCTATGAATCTAGACACAAATTACAAAGTCGCCAAGATTCTCAATGGTTATGAGAATGAAGTCTTTAAAGAAACCTTGGATTTCTGGGAGCAGTATGATTTTAGTTCCCTTGAAGAAATAGGTCCTCTGGATCATACCACCACAATTTTGGATCCACCTGTTCAGTTTATTGCTACACGGACTCTGATATCTAAAGAGCAGGAAGTCATCACAGAAAAGTTCACTTCTAGTGAACCGGTAACATTGGGACAGACCTCTGTCAATCCTCCTACTGATGGATTAGATCAAAGAGGGGAAGGGATCCCTACAGATGATCTTCATATAGCTGAAGAACAACTGTAGTCACAAGAGCCCTCACATTAGGAAGATGCTATACTTGAGATTCACATTCAGCAACAAGAAGCCAGACCAGAAGAGGGAAACAAGACAGACCAACAGGATGAAAAAGAACATGAGCGAGCCTCGAAGGCACAAGAATAGAGTAGAGAGAAGGATCTAGAAACTGTTGCCAGCTCCTCCAAAAGAAAAATCACAACCTTAGGAGAATTTGAAGCAAAAAGGAGCAAAGCAACTGATACAATAGTTGACATGAGAAAAATGTCAACAAGACAGCTGAAAGAGCTCACTAAAAGGAAACAGGATATGGTTCTGAATAAAGTAAAAGATATCATGTATCACTTTGTGCCAGATGCTGATATCGATGAAGATGAACCGGTCATTGACCAGCTGGAAGTGCTGACTACAAGCATCGGTAAGGATCTGACTGATCCAGAAACAATGGCCATTGATCATTATGCGCAGAAACGAGTAGAGCTTCTTCACAAGCAAGCTGCAAACATTAAAGTTATTTTGCTAAATAATCTAAAAGTCCAACAACAGATACAACTTGTAGAAAATTTGTTAAACAGAACTTCAAATTTTGAAAATTTCATGACTGACTTAACTGACAAAGCTACAAAGACTTCAGAAGACATAAAAGCTTTGTCCAATCAATTTGACATCAAGACCAAAACGGCTACAACTTTCAGCAGAGAAATGACTAGTCTTACTCTAGTCCTCAGAAAGATTGCAGAAGAAAAGAACAAAAGAATTCAAGACATAGTTGGCTTCGAAATGGTTTTAGCTCCAACTCTTGATCTCATGCACCAGACAGCTACTTCAACTAATGTTTTGATCAATGAACCGGACTGCAAAACTATCGATGATATGGAGAACATCATCGTTTCTCTCAAAGCTGCCCAACACAACATTGAACATATAACCAATCAATGGGCACCATTTCTGCATTCAGCCAAGAATATCTATAAGGATATTTTCACACAGCTTCAAATGTGACCGAAGCCATAACCCCTTGTCCTCTGGAGGCAAAAAGGGGAAGAAGCAAAACGGTACCAAGAATGAACAGGAACAGAAGGAAGAAGAAGAGCAGAATGGGAGGGAACAAAGAAAGAGAGGAACGAAGCAGAACAGCCACCGGAAGAGAGGAACATCACCGCCACCGGAGCCTTCAGGCAGGTGAAGTAAGTGCGAATGTTTTGCCACCAGTGACAAAGGGGAAGATTGATAGCAATATAAGTTGTCATTAGTGTATTTCACCAAAACCATTCACACCGATCAAAGATCATCGGTCGCTCGCATTACCTAGATGACACCGGTAGATAAAGCACATAGTATATGCACCGGTCAACCAAGTAGTTAGATACACCGGTAGACTGAAGTAAGTAGTCAGTATCGGTCTTGATCAACATCTAAACGACAAACCTGTACCAATCTAACTGAAAGACGACAAACCGGTACCGACCTAACTGATAGAAACATCCGGTCCAGTCTTTGAGTTACAGTTTGAGTTAAAGAGCCTGATTATGCGAGACATCCATTACTCTAATGCGAAGTTAACTTTACAAATAGGAAGTTAGCTTTAAGTTCTACAGATGATCTCAAGATAAACTCTAGATCACAACGCACAGCTTTCTTGCGTTGCATAATTTATGGTCTAGTTTATTCCCTGGCGGTTCTATGAGTCAAGAGGATCACTCTTGTATAAATATAAGTAATAGGATGCAAAGTAAAGTGCTATTGTCAAGAAGGAGAAATTGCAGAGGGCAGAGGAGAAATATCCTCTGAGAAGTACTACAGGCACAAAGGTGAAGGAAGGAAAGAAGATCAACAACCAGGAAAACAGGGGAAGCAATCTATAGGTATGATCTAATCAGACAATTAGTGTCATCATAGATCTCTGCTTTTGAAAGATATTACATGATATACAAATCCCTCTGGAAGGGTGAACCTAATCGGTTCGTTGTAAAAATCCCTTGACAGGGTGACATCTTGTTGATGTTTAAAGTCCTGTAACCAGGCAGCTCCTAACAAGGCTTAGATCCGAAACGATCTTTTGTAAAAATCCCTTAACCGGGTAGCACCTTAACCAGTGCTTTGTATGCTCCTAACAGGGCACCTTCATTTAAAACTAGTGAAGTTGTGAGCTCTGTCTCACCGTGGTTTTTTTCTCTCTCACCGAGAGTTTCCACGTACAAATATTTGTGCAGATCTGTGTGATTCAGTTTATGCTTGTGTATGACTGTTGACTGTTTGCTTTGCATTCAAGAATTTGTTTACAAGCTTCAAAAGAGAGGAGAATTAGTAATTGCTGATTCACCCCCCCCCCTCTCAGTAACCGGTAAGGTAACAACATTCCCGACGTCAGGGAAATACTTTCGCTATCAAAGGAGAACATGCCTCTGACTCATCTCTCTCTCGGGCGGTATAAGATCCTACTGAGGACCACTTGTCTTACCATAGATGGTGCCATCCAAGTTTCAAACAAGGACCATGAGCAACATCCATTCAGTGAACATTGTAGAGCGACAAAAGAAGACATTTGATGGGACATTGCTCCCCGCACATAGTCACATTGGAGATCCAGCGCAGCTGTCTGGATTTCAAGTCCACCAAAATAAATCCACACATCAACGCGCAACATTCATACTGCACAACCATCCTCGAAACTTTCAAACCTTTAGAATTCTCATAGCTCCAAATTCTCCTCTTTAGAATAATGATGGAATAGATATGGTCAAAAATAAGAATGAGTCAGAGAATCACTATGCACTGTTCTTCCTTCGAATACGCTTTCATTATTTCCATTTGCATGATTTTGTTTTGTGTTCCTTCTTTAAATACTTTCTTACATTTGCAATCTGGCTCTGATACCATGTTAAGGTTTTAGGATCATTGCAAATGTAATAGCACTATCTGATTGTATGTATTTTCCAAATGCATCGATCTCTTGAATATATACATGGTAAAGACAAGAATAGACATGTCCGTTCATGGGACATGTCTATTCATTAATCTAATTTATTAATTAACTATATAGTCATTATAATAATAAATAAATGATTAACATTATATATATATATATATATATATATATATATATATATATATATATATATATATATATATATATATATATATATATGTATATTAATACAAATAATATCAATTATTATATATATTAATATATATATATATATATATGTATATAAATCATTTCTCATAATTGTTATATATAATTAGTTTTATCTGACCGATGCTACATACATCAACATATGTATTAAATCTGGGTGCTTAATTTTTTATTTCAATGCTAATTCTCTTTGAATTTTAGTTTTCTAAGGCCTGATTCTTCTAGTTTTTATCCAGATTTCTCCTTTTCAACTCACTTTAATTCTGATTTTATACAAAATCAGTGAATTTTGCTCTAAAAGAAACCTCTCAAAATCGCCCCTCTAACAATCGACCTTTTAAAATATCAAATTAGCACTTATAATTATGTCAATTTAGACTAATCGATTTGCCAATATCGACTTTTTATGCATCCATGCGATCTGATTTTCCTTCACCATCAAGTTTGGGTGGAGATTTTGGTTTGTCGAGATTATCAATCTCGAGAACGGGCAGATTCAGCCCAATGTCAAGACTAAGGTTTTCCTTGCCTCATTTATGGTATCCAATCAGCTCAAAAAGAGGGCAAATTCACATTTTGTTTCATCATTCCAAGCTTGCCATATCAATATGCCATGGTGGAAAATTGGAGGTCTTGAGATTTGTTTTTGCATCAAAGGCTCACCTCCTTATATGCTAAGGCAGAAATATGGATATGTCGAGATTTGCAATCTTGTCAAGGGGCGGATTCGGCTCTATGTCAGGATTTTTCTTGACTTTTAAACTACCTTTCTACTCTTTCAAAACTCCATTTCATGCCTTCTAATTCATTTCAATTGTTGATTTTGGTACCGATTTGTACTTGGGGCTGATTAAAGCTCATTTCAATTCTTTCTCAATCCAGTTTTTGTTCAAAATCTGATCATTTTCCTTCAAAAACTTCATCAACCTTTGCCTCAAACTTCCTTTTTTCATCATTTTGATCAATTTAGAGTTGAGAATTTTCATTGAAAAGGCATTATGTTTGGGAAGATTTTTTAAGATTGTCAGGATTTTTACAAAGAGAAGGGAGCGGAATATTGAGATTCTCGAGTTTGAGAATCTTGAGATTGTGAATTCCCCCTATACTTCATTGATTGCATTTGAACTTCTATTTTTCCCTTTTGTTTTGATTCTCACCTCATTTTGATCTAATTTTCGTTGAATTTTGTATGGATCTGCATTTGCAAAATCAACATTTTCACCTTGATCCATTGTCTTTTCTCCACTCCATCATCCTTTTCATTGATTTAGCATTTGAATTATGCCCCCTAGCCACTTAGAATCTGCCTTGACTAGGGCGGAGATTTTGGAATTTCAGGATTAGGAGAAGGGCGTAAATCTGGAGTTGTTAAGATTTGAGCCTAGGAAGAGGGAGAAAATTTCAAGTCGTTAGGATTACCCCTCCTTGGCATGTTTCATCTTGTCAATTCAAGCTTCAAGATTCCTTCAAGGTTCACTCTTCATGATTTTCAATCTGATTTTCATCTTCAATTGACTGAAAGTTCATCAACATATGATTTCAGTCCACTTTCATCTTCATTTCTCATTAACTTGGAGTCGAGATCTCACCTTGGGCTGCCTCTAGACTTTGGCGGAAATTTTAGATTCTCAGGATTTTGGCCTAAGGAGATGGCAAAATACTAAGATTCTCGAGATTGAGAATCTTGACAAGGGGTGGACTCTGCCCTATGTCAGGATTTTCATTTTGAAAGTTAACCTCCCAGTTGTTTAGTTCAATTTCTTTAGCTTGGAGGGCAAAATAATTTGTATAAATTTTAAAATATAACATTTAAGTATAAGTTACTTATACTTTAAGTTATATTTTATATAAATATTGTTAGGATGTTTGAGAGTTGTTTTAGGTCCATAGGAGTTATAATAAAGATTTTAGATTTTGGAAGATTCTTTGAAAAAATTCCAAACTCAACCAAATTTCAGGAATCAACACGCCTCCATCAATGTTATCTCCCACAGCTCTTCTTGACTTTCTAAGATAAATTTGCTACTGGAACAAGGATTTTCCACAGATTCTAACCTATTTCATCACAAATCCCTTGATTTTAACTTCACATCCTTGGCTAGCTCAGCCCAACTCTCACTCATATCCTTGACTGACTTGACTACCTAGCAAGCCAAAGTTGCTCAAACTCATCCCTTGGACTTGCAGACTTGGAAATTGCCATTGAACTAAGACTACCTAGGACAACTACCTCTACTGCTAAGCAAAAAGAGGGGGTCCCAATTTGCAATGGGGCGATGGTGTGAAAACCTCACAATGAGTGTTCTTTTGCCATCCTGCCAACACCATTGGCACGTCCAAGGACATCGAAGATGACTAGGAATCTTCAGGACATCTCGGGGACGCCAAGGAGTCCCTTGAGCATCTGAGGAACTTTTGGAAGTCTCCTCTCCCCAGACATCTCAAAAGAGTATTCTTTTTAAATTTCTTTATATATATATATAATCAGAAATGGGGTTTCTATGTTGGCATTTCCATGTTTATTGCTATTGTCATATTTATCCAACAATTCATTATCCAATTCCATTTTCATATATGGTTCATTTCAATGTATAAGGGTTTCATGTAATCAGTGGTGAATGATAATATCATTGTCCATAAAATATCAAACATTATCAGCAATCATATTTGACACATACAATTCAAATCTTAGCGTTTATTATTTGCAATTTTGCTATTTTACTAATTTGCAAAAGTTTCATTTGAAATGTAAATCTTATACATCTTTTCATAACTAGTTTTTCAAGTACAATGTGTATGTCAGCACAACTTGCTGCCGGCAACGATTGTCCTTTATTCATGAATTCTTCTCTAAGAACATAGATTATGCCAAGTATCATAAGTTTATCTTCAACTATGGGATTGAGTTCCAAAGATTAATTCATGAATTGCAAACATCGGACTCCGACAACTTCAATAGAATTGCTATTTTACTAATTTGCCAAAGTTTCATTTGAAATGTAAATCTTATACATCTTTTCACAACTAGTTTTTCAAGTACTATATGTATATCAGCACAACTTTCTGCCTGCAGGGATTGTCCTTTATTTATGAATTCTTCTCTAAGAACATAGAGTATGCCAAGCATCATAAGTTTATCCTCAACTGTGGGATTGAGTTCCAAGGATTAATTCATGAGTTGCAAACATTGGACTTGTACAACTTCATTAGAATTCACAAAATTAATGTTGCTAACTTTTCCTTTTTATTACCATGCAAGAGTTGAGATTTGGTCAACAATTTCTTCCACCTAAAAGTCATCCACTAGCACAACTTTGCATGTATATAGGAAAATGCATCTCTAGCCATCTAGAACTCCTTAATGCAACTAGTGAGGCCTTTCCTTTCTTACATTTATCATTATTTTGCTGATGCAAGAAATCATTAGACCTTAATGAAAATTAAAACTGTTAGGAATAACAATCCACAATACAACTAAGAGGGGGGGTGAATCAGTTGTATGACAGATTATTAAACTTTAAGCACCACAATATCAGATCCAATGAACACAATGAATTCCAACACAATAACACAATATTTTGGTCTCGGGGAAACCCTGTTAAAGGTAAAAACCCCGGTGGGAATTAGCACCCACAAATGATGTATTGAGAGTATAGTTATCCTTGTTAGAAGATATAGCCCTGTTAGGAGCTTATTGAAACATTACAGTACATAGTCCTTGTTAGAGGACAGACCCTGTTAGGAGTCAAGAACAAAAGGGAGGGCTCTCTGCCCAAGGCTCACTGCCCAAAGAAGGTTAAATCCACCTTCAGAACTCACTTGTTCGCAACACAGGTGTATATGAAGAAATACACAATCTTTGAACTGTAACCAAAGATTGTGTACCAATCATTCCATACCTTGCGCTGACCAATGAACATCCTTCAGTACCTTGTCTATCATCCTTCAAGCTCGCATATCTTGAATCCAAATCCTTTGAACGATATACCAGAAACCCAGAGACTAACTCTGTCAATTCTCACTGTCACAATCCAGTGACCAGTCTTCATTAAATCAACTACATCTCTCTCAATATGAAACATCTAATGATGCGATCTCAGATATAAGATCACAACATCCACCTGAACTCTCATCTATCTTCGCAGTATCTGAAACATCCGTACAGTGTCTGTACACTGTGATAACCAGCCTGTTTCTCTTAGAAACATATGTTGACATCAGTGACAAAACACAAATGACAACAGTATGAGTGCCCATTCAGTAACGTAGTGTTTAAACATACTAAATGTCTCAATCACCTCTCCATGCATTAGCAATATCCAACAATCTCATTATCAAAAAGTTGTTACCTTCAACCTGCATGTCGGTTATAAGTAAGATACCTCGATCTCACAACATCATCAATGAGATATTTTGCAACTGTGAAGAAGGATTTATCTTCCACTTTGTATCTCCTATTGCTAAGTTGGAAATACTCAAGAGATATACAACATCACTATCATGCTCAAAATGAAATACATCAATAGAATAAATTTCATCTAAACCATTTTTCATGAATTCATGCTCATCAATATGACTTCCTGATATACCATCCCTACACAACATTCGATCCCATTTTAAACATATATTTTCAATATGCAAAGTTGATTCCTCAATGACTTCCTTGCTACAAATATTCTCTTCATGTGAGCTTAGTAGAGGTCACTAAAATATTCATTAAAAATCTTTACCTAGAATATCCAATTCGCGTTCCTCTTCCTCTTTTAGTGCTGATTTAGACTCTGGTTCAATCTTTTCTTCCTTGATCTTTTTGGTTCTATAGCAACCATCACGTAGTCTAGTTAGAAGGTCTTGTTTTCTGGGTCATTCTCATTGATTTGGTCAATGATATTTTGATTCCACCTTCAATTGTTTTTCTTGCTCCCTAATTTTTAGCATTATTCAATTGATCTTCTTACCTTCTTCTTAGGTAATATTCATAAAATGATATTTCAAATATTCCCTCTGTAAAGTACAGAAAAAATCCAATAACCTCTCTTTGAGGCATTTCTTTCCATGTAAGCTCTACATATTCATAAAATGTATGGGATGCCTTTGAACTTATATATTTTATCAAATATTCATCAAAGTTCAAACCAATTAAAATTTTTGGATACGGAACTATCATTGAACCGACTCTTGAAAAGAGATTTTAAGAAACCTTCCATAATCAACAAATTAAAACCCTGTAGGCTGGCAAGATCTTTGTTTTGATATCACTGTGATGTGCCAATTGTAAAAATATGATTTTTAACCTTTCCAAACAACAAAGAACAGAAAAAATGAAACAAAAGTTATATTTTTTTAAAATCTTTGTACTGGAATAAGATATTTGCCAACGTCCATAAGAAATTTGTTAAACACTAGCACCTGATTGCACTATTCTAACACAACATATGGAACCTTTTCATTATGATTTGTTCTATTGTAGATACATGAAATGAGATTCTAAAGAAGCAAATGAACAACAAAAATTCTGTCCCACAATTCAAAATTTCCATTTCCAAACTCCAACTTCAAAATCCTTGCTGTAACCTATCAAAACTCACACAGGCCTATCTAACTTTGCATAGTATAATCTTAGCACCCAAGTAGAGATACAAAAAAAAAATATAACAGAAAACCTACACCCACCCAACAAACACATAGTTCTACAACTCAAAAATCAAATAGGAATATTGTAAAATGCATTGCATACACTTGCAAGCCTAAACATTGAAACTGCTGAAAACTATTGATTCCTTAAGTAGATTTGTTACCTTTGGATGTGATTGGTATTGCAATCTAAGACCTCTCCTCCTTAGATCATTTGGAAACCATGAACATCCCATCCACAAGCCTTTGACTCCTATAGTTTATCATTCTACTAAAGGTTCCACAAAATTCCACTCTATGAGATGAAATGGAAGATATCAAAATGAAGGTGTTAGCAATTTAAGTTGTCATTAGTGTCTTTCACAAATCACCATTCACACCGGTAAAAGGGTCACTGGTTACTCACATTACTTACAAGACGCTAGTAGACTATGAGCGGATCGTATGCACTGGTTGATAATACACACTGGTAGAACGATCTAAGAACACGCTCCAGTCTCAGTGTGCATGCATAAGTTGAACTAGATATAAGGTTACACCGATCAAAAATGGTCTAAAGATCTGCACCGGATTTAGTGGATCAGTTTGAGTTAAGAGCCGGATTAATCGGGACATCCACCGCTCAGAAGAGGAGTTAGCTTTTTAACAGGAGTTAGCTTTATTCCTGCGGATGTTTTGCAAGGTAAACTCTAGATCAAAACACATAGCTTTTTGCTGATTGCATGATTTATTGTGGAGTTTGCAGCCTGGTGGTTCTATGAGTTAAGCGTTTCATTACGATGAACTCTTATATAGGTCATAGTACGCAAAGAGAGTTGTTGATTATTGGTGATCGCATAGAGCAGAGGAGAGACATTTTTTGAGATAAGAGTTACAGACGCAGTGTTAGCAAAGATCAACAGCCAGGGAAACAGGGATAGAGGTATGATCTAGTCAGACATTCAGTGTCATATCAGATCATTGCTTTTATTAGTTAAGGAAGCATATTGAAATCCCTTTATTAGAGTGGACCTAATCGGTTCGTTGTAAAAATCCCCTAACAGGGTAACATCCCTTGTGATGTTCAAAGTCTTGTAACCAGGCAGCTCCTAACAGGGTTCAGATCTTAACAGATCTTTTGTAAAAACCCTTAACCGGGTAGCACCTTAACCAGTGCTTTGTAAGCTCCTAATAGGGCGCCTTCATTCTGCAGTAGTAAAGTTGTGAGCTCTGTCTCACCGTGGTTTTTTCATTCTAACCAAGGGTTTCCACGTATACATCCTGTGTTGATCTATGTATTTCTTTTACAATCATGAATGTTTTTCTTTTCCTTTGATTAAAGCAAAGAAGTACCTATCAAGATTAGAAAAGTAAAAGAAATAGTTCTTACTGATTCACCTCCCCCCCCTCTCAGTAACCGATTGGTAATAACAATTGGTATCAGAGCTAGATTCTCATATATAAAGCCTAACCGCTTGAGAGAAATATCATGGAGGGTTACCGGTATCAGAAACAACTAGAGGAAGCCAACGATATCATTGCTTCTCTAGAGAGTAGACTGCGGAGATCACTTGTAAAAAGAAAGGAGCTAGCTATTCAACTCAATGAGAGCAATGAAACCATTGATGAACTCTCTGGGCAGAGTGGATTTGATGAAACTGAGGAGGCAGTATCTGAACTCATGGAAAAGAATCAGATCTTGACCAATCAAATCTCTAACCTCAAGAGGGACCAAGAGGACAATGCCCTGAGGATGACTGAATTAATCGAGAAAAGGAGAAAAGCTGAAGATGAAAGGAACCCCGCGGTCAAATCCTTGACAGCCTCCGAGAAAGCAAGGGACCGGTAGTGGAAGCTGTAGGAGAAAATGAACTTATCATTCTACAACTTCAAGAGGACATGCAGAGTGTCACCCAAGAAAATGCTCACATGCAGAAAGGTTGGCATGACTAGAATGAAGCATGCAATAGACTGTCACTAGAATTGTATCAACTAAGGGAACAGATGAACGAACTTGAAGAAACAAATGAAATTCTGAGAAGATATAATGAAAGTTCGACCAAGCTTGATGAGCAACTTAAAGCTCAAAGAAGGCATAAAAATCAGACCGGTCTTGGATTCACCTGTGAAGTTACAAAAGAGAATGGTGAGCCCTCTAGGGAAAAAGCAATCAAGAAGGACAAGAAGAAACCGCTGGCACAAAAAGGTAAGAATATCTCTAACACATCTTGCAAGCATTGTGGGAAATTGGGTCATAAAACTAATAACTACAGAATTGCACCGGTAAGGACTTGAAAAATGGAGAAATGCTGAGAGGTGGAGGGGGTGAATTAGCGTTTCAAACTTTAAAACAAAACTATTAAAGCAGAGACACACACGCTAAAAGGAAAGAGACACGCAAAATTTTATCACGTGGAAAACCCAACAGGGTTAAAAAAACCACGGCTTCTCTAATCACTTGGGCAACAACCCTTTTGCACTAAGAGCTACAACTCTTCACACATCAAATCTAAACTGGCTTCAACTAGTTTACAATAAGGCTACAACCTTATCAAGGAGATAAAGATTTGACTTAATCAAAACAAAAATAAGCTCTGAGTCTTTACAGTAGATGTACAGATGCTGTGATTCTGGATCAATGAACTAAAAAAGATTTCTTGTGGCTAGGTTCAATTCTGCAACTCTTTCAATTGAAGTGTACGACAACTTCTCCAAAAATGTGTTCTCAAGAATCCCTTCTAACACTGCAACAGGTTGATGATGAACTCCTCCCTGTTTTGCACATCTTGGATTACATACTACAATCTTTGTGTCTTTTGTACACAGCATAAAAAGTCCACCCTGCTTCAAGCACAC
This sequence comes from Chamaecyparis obtusa, assembly GCA_027943335.1. Taxonomy (NCBI): domain Eukaryota; kingdom Viridiplantae; phylum Streptophyta; class Pinopsida; order Cupressales; family Cupressaceae; genus Chamaecyparis; species Chamaecyparis obtusa. Next base: position 195,130 of record BSBK01009974.1, read on the forward strand.
ACACAGCACACCTTAGTTTTCTATTTCACACAGTCTCCCTCCATTCTTTTTATGCTGGCTTCCTGTGTATATCCTCGTTGCTGTCTCTATTATTAGACTTTTACTTCCAACTGTTCATGAGAAACTTGTGTCTCATACATAGACACCCTGAAGTTTGTTTCCAGCACTTGTATATATTTAACTACAGCCCGATATCCCTTTTAATACATATTATGCCTTCCCTTTCGTAAGCAACTACAGATTTTCTCACCCTCTGTCTACCCTCACTCGTATTGCTTGACGCTTGCCGCTCTTCAAAATTCAATACACACCATAATATTTTTCACTCTGTATTTTTGAGATACTCAATCTCCTCAGACCGAGACGCTCATCTTTTTCAAAATGTTCACTACCTGCAGAGAACTGAGCGTACAGACTATGCACCAAAGCGTTACACTTCTTCCACATGAGATTACTCAATGCCGATGGTTCAAGACACACGACACCCGTCTTGATTCTTCTAATTCATACTTGTTCTTCACGGGGCTCACTTTTTAATTCTGTTACCTATTTTCCACTAATGCACTGGTTTGTGTTTTTTTAAGCGTTCAGACTGCTCGCACTAGCAAATTACATTATTCCCTCGGTTGTGAAAGACACTCTATATATCCTTTTAAGTTGTGTATTACCGTTTTTATTATCCTGTTGCCTGTGTTTCAACATCAGATGTTCGTTTTGTTGCACTTCATACAGAGTTGTTCATTCCTATTTTGCGAAAAGAAAGAGAATTGATCTTATTACCCAACTTGCATTCAGACGCAACAGTTTGATGCAGAGCCGTTTCACAAAAGAAGACATAACCACTGCCAAAGCGAAAGTTAATGTTATACACTGAATTTGCACCTTTGATCTCAAGCTCTCTTGGTCTTGATAATCCTGTATAACAAGGGAATCATCTCAAGGTTGTGGGACCTTTGCTAACCGAGATGAGACCTCCAGGTTCTAGGCTGGTTCCTCTTGGATAGTCACCTTAGTTTGCTTTTTAGACAGGAAAGTAAATCTTTGAGGGGAAAGGGATAGAAGGAATGCATGAAAGGGAAATGACAGGAAGCAAACTACCTGCTAGGTGATGCACCGAGACTAGGGTATGAATTGCAATATAAAGCATGAAACCAGTAGACAATCCTAGGTCTAGGAGATTACGACTTAATGAATAGGCCTACATAAATATTTCATAGAGGGGTCTGCAACAAAGTAATACTATGCAGGGAAAAGGGAATTTCTCAAGACAGCAGTACTCCTAAAGAGTCAGACACAGACTATAACCTGCAGACAAACATTCATCTCTGCAATTGGGTATAGGAATGAGACAGATTGCCAGGGGTGGAAGTATGCCCACAAAAGCATTCGAATCAGATCATTCATAAACATACACATGAATTGCAGAAAGAAAGAGGAATAAAAAAGAACCTAAAAGTTACTGAACATACATATACTGAATTCAATAAGAGATAATCCACATAAGAAAACATGAGGACAGGAAAAATATCACAGAATGCTTTGCAATATCTGAACAATCAATGAAAATTTAACAATTGCAGAAATTTAAGGGGTAGAAAGAATGCCTTCAATAACCTTTGGGAAAGAAATTTTCCTTTTTACAATTGGCGAATTTTGAGCACTACAGACTCCAAAAAAACGTTATATACATCACTCAACTGCACGCAGGCAGGAGTCAAAAATTAACCAGGGTTACAAAAATTTGCATAAAATAAACCAACCCTAAACCAGTCGCTTTTGATCATAAATGTTCATCTTGAAAATATCACAACAGATCAGATATTTCTCCTTGCGTGCCCATGCCTGTACCGATCCTGCCTGCAGATCAACAACCTCAATCCATCTACCTCCCTGCAAGCCCATTGAGTCATGAATACTCTCAAAATCCGATCAGATACTGGAAAGGACCCAAAATGGCGGCCTAAAATCTTTTGCAAATTCTCCCAACTGCAACCGCCTCTGAAATCATCAATTTCTAGCTACCCGCACCGCCTCGAAATAATACTGGTCGCATGATTGCATGAGCCCAGAAGACTTCATGCGATCATGCGACTGGCCTTTGAAAATCTATCACTCCTTGCCACAAATGTCGCTGGATTTAAACATTGGCAAAAAACCCCTGCAGAAGTGTTCAAACTCGGGCGCAAGAAGTAAACTGCAAATTTAACCCTAGTTCCACCTTGGGTTCATTTTTTCTCTAGTCGCGGAATCTTTTGATCTTTTCTTAACCCTGGGTCACATCCAGCGACCACGCGAAAACCTTAGCCACGCAACCACGAACTTGCTTTACCAACCCCGGGCCCACTCTGCTTTAAAATAACATTGGTCTCATGATTGCATGAGCCCAGAAGACTTCATGCGATCATGCGACAAGCTTCTGAGAGACTGCCCTCCGCCGCCACATAGACATCTGGACCCGCAAGATCCGCCACCTGTACCACGTGGATCAACCGGAACTAACCACATTCGCTGAACCCATGACAACACCGCCCGAGGACTGCAGAAGAATCTAATGGCGGTCGCGTGATCGCATGGGATCGGAAGATCCCATGCGAACATGCGACCACCGTAGATTTTGAATCTACGGGGCCCATGTTATACCTTTTGCCCACCGCAAACCGGACACGTCACCGCTCAAGTACCTACCAAAACCCCTGTCATCACCCAGCGAGCCAATGGGAAGCGGACACACCACCACCCAAGGTCCCACCATGGAGGCTGCCGAAGTCCCTGCTGACCGTTGACCGCTTGTCGCATGATCGCATGCGGCTAGGAAGGCCTATGCGATCATGCGACCAACTGCATGATGCTACCCGATAACCGAACACGTCACCACCGAAACCGTTGACGGTTTGTTGCATGGTCGCATGGGATTGGAAGATCCCTTGCGATCATGCGACCAACCGTAAGATTTTAGCCACTGACCGCCACCTCGGAGTTGACCACCGATCTTTGCTGATACCGCATCAATGGTTGTCGTATGATCTCATGGGATCAGAAGATCCCATGCGATCATGCGACAGTCGTCGGATCTTCACTGCACTGGCACGACTTTGAGGAACTGGGACCCGCCTGGTCGGAGTTGCGCACTGAGGGTCGAAAACACAGAGGGTTTTCAAACCGGAGGTCGAAAACACACTAAGCTTTCAGAGCGGAGGTCGAAAACACACCGAGCTTTCAGAGTGGAGGTTGAAAACACACCGAGCTTTCGACACTTGAGCATTTCTTTGGAAAATAGGACCGTGGCAAAAAATGAATGATAGGGAATTTTTGGGTAACATTTTGGCGACCTCTGCGGGATGTCAGCCTGCTAGACATTTAGACCAGTTGCCTTGACAATCCATTGGGCATGGGGTCATTTCTTGAGCACAAAAACTTTCTGACAAGGAGAGGGACAAAAAAATGTGCTTGAGCACTTCTTGGAAAACAAGGAAAGACCTAGAAAGCAGGGAAAGAAAGAAAGAAACATATTTACATGAATTTACAAGGACCTACAGAGAGGGATTAACCTCAAAGCAAGGCTTCAAGTGGAAACCATTCACTGAGATTGGTAGGGCATCTCCTTCAAGGGTTGAAAGCTGAAAAGCGTTAGATCCTCTGCACTCTGTTATAACAAATGGCCCACCCCAAAAGGAATCAAACTTTGCGTGCTTGCCAAGTTTTGACCTGAACTCATCCCATTTGAGAACTACATCTCCAACCTTGAATCTGACCTTGGCTCTTTTATCAAAGCTTCTCTTTGTTTGACTCTGATGGAATGCCATATCTTGCATTGATTTATCTCTGATCTCTTCTAGCTCCATCAACTGGGCATATTTGATTTGCATAGGATCACTTTCTTCAAACAAGGCATACTGAGTGGCCAAGTCCAAAGCTGGTAATTCAGTTAAAATAGATAACATAGCCTCTCTACCATACACCAACATGTATGGGGAATTACTAATGATTTTCTTTGGAGTAATTCTATCTAACCACAAGGCAGATCTCAATTTAGTATGCCAGTCCCTCTGACTGTCTTGCAGGGTCTTTTTGATTATTCTAATCAGATTCTTATTTGTTGATTCTGCCAAACCATTCCCCTGAGGATAGTAATTGGAACTTGTATTCAGATAAATGCCCTTCTTGACTGCCCACTCTGAGACTTTGAGGCTTGTAAATGCTAATGCATTGTCTAAAACTATAGAATCTGGAATGCCAAATCTATGAATGATGTCATCATAAAAATTTAAAACAACATTCTCATTAGCTTCCTTTAAAGCAACTGCCTCTGTCCACCTAGTGAAATAATTGGTTGCAGTGATTATCCACTTGTGTCCTGCACTAGATGGAGGGTTAATCATGCCAATGAAATCTATACCCCACTTCATGAAGAGCTGCTCTGTTTTGACTGGCTGTAGGGGCAGAGTTGCAAGTCTTTCTTTCCCTGCAAAAATAGCACATTTGACGCATCTTCTAACATAATCATGACTATCTTTGAAGATAGATGGCCAATAGTATCCAGCCCTCATGATCTTAAAAGCTGTAGTCCTAGGAGAGAAATGGCCACCAGAAGCTCCATCATGAAACTCAAATAAGACATCTGCAACCCTTTCTGAATCTATGCATCTTAGAAGGACACCATTGTGATCCTTTCTGAAAAGAATTTCATCTATCAGCACAAAAGGAACAGATTGTAACTTGTAATACCTCCTTTTTGCCGAATCTAGGCCTGCAGGATATTGTCCTGTCTTCAAATAATTGATCATATTAGGCAACCAGCTATTTGCCTTGGCTTGCTCTCCTGTAGAATGCACCACCAGAGATGCATCTATGTATTCCAATTTTTTTGAACTTCCATCTTCTGCCAGATGCTCACAAAGACCTCTTCCTCTAACCAGCTTGGTAGTCTGAATATCTATGTCATATTCCATCACCTTAGTGATCCAACTAGCTCTTTTTTCATTTAGGTCCTTAGAAAGCAAAAATTCTTTGACACTTGGATGAGTAACCATCAAATGCACCTTGCTATGGGTCAACAAATGTTTGAATTTTTTGAGGCTCTTCACCACAGCAAGAACATGTTTTCTAAACCTTTGCTAAAGAAAGCAATAGACTGCTCCAATCCTTCAGCATTTTCTTGAGTCAGCATTGCAGATATAGCATCATGACCCCCATAAGCATAAAGGATAAAATCCTTACTGAAATTTGGGTTTAGGAGGGCAGGAGCTTCTGTTAAGGCTTCTTTAATAGCTTGGAAGTTAACTTTTCCTTCTTTGGTCCAACTGAAGGCTGAACCCTTCCTCAACATGGTTGTCAAAGGCTTGAGTAACTCTGCAATGTTAGGCAAGAATCTCCTAACAAAGTTAATCTTTCCTATGAAAGATTGGAGACCTTTCTTGTGGTGTGGTAATGGTAGTTCTAAGATGGCTGCAATTCTCTCAGGATCCACTGTAATTCCCTCTTTGGATACTACATATCCCAATAGTTTTCCTTCATGAACTGCAAACACACATTTCTTGGGATTAAGGGATATCCCAAATTCTCTGCATCTTTCAAAAATCTGCCTCAAATGTCTGATGTGGTCTACTGCATGCTTTGAGTAGACACTTATGTCATCTAGGTAGACCAGCACAAACTTGTACATGAGGCCCTTAAAGGCCATATCCATTGCCTTTTGAAATGTAGCACCTGCATTTGACAAACCAAAAGGCATCTTCTGATATGCCATGGTTCCCCACTTGGTTGTAAATGCAGTCTTATATTGATCCTCTTCTTTCACTAAGATTTGATTGTATCCTGAATAGCCATCCAACAATGAGAATCTCTCGGATCTAGAGACACATTGTAGAATTTGTTCCATAGAGGGTAGTGGATGGCAGTCTTTTAATGAGGCTCTGTTCAAATCCTTGAAATCAACACATAACCTCAACTCCCCATTCTTCTTCCTGACAGGAACAAAGTTGGAATCCCAACTAGTATGTTTGATGGGGTAGATGATGCCACTTTCTATTAGTTTGAGTACTTCCTTATGCATAAGTGGTTCAAGCTTGGGATTAACAGGCCTTTGCTTTTGCTTTACTGGTTTAGCATTAGGCTCCAATTCAATAGTGTGCTGAGCAAGGGTAGGATCAAAACCCTTGAGGTCTCCATACCTCCATGCAAAAACATCACTGAATTCTTTGAATAATTTAGTGTAAGCTTACTTTTTTGAATTAGTGTTTACTTTTCCAAATTGTAGGCTCTTACCTGGTTCCAACTCTAATCCAGCACAATGTTCCTGTTGGACTACCAGGCCAGCTTTATTTTTTTTGACTTCATCATCCTTGTTGAAGATAGTCTCTAAGGTGACAAGACCTTTAGGCATCTTATTAGATCTAAGTTGTATCACTTGATCACCATAGTTCTGTGATAACCTCTTTTGATTGTGCCTTGAAAAGACATCTTCTTCAAACAAGAACTGCAGAATTTGTTCATCATTGTCAAACACTTGCTAATTAATATTATTATCAAGAATTGAAGGTCTGACAATAACCTTGATGTGCTGTTGATCTGCCTCTTTTGAAATGCTATTGGGGATGTCAAATTGAGATCCAATAGAAGCTAACCTATCAGCATTTTGATTTAATTTTCTAGGGATAGCAACGATATTGAAAGCATGGAAATCTTCAATTGCATCCAAAACTCTATGTTTGTATGCTTTCATGACATCATTTTTGGTTGCACTTATCCCTCTTACTTGGCTGACAACAAGTTCACTGTCACCATGTACTTTTAACGCTTTAAGCCCTCTTTTTCTAGCCCATTCTAGTCCATTAACCAGACTTTCATACTCTGCAGTGTTGCTGGTGCAGGAAAAACTGAATCTAAAGGCAGTATAATACCTTTCTCCTTTGGGGGACACCAACATAGCACCTCCACTAGAACCATGTCTACTTCTAGCTCCATCAAAAAATAGTTTCCAGACCTGACTATCCCGATCATCCGAACCAGTGTATTCTTTGAGAAAGCTTGGTTCTATGGCTCCACTTTCTTGAATCAGATAACTCCCCAAACCAAAATCCCAAACAAGACTCTCTTGGATCTCCGAGGCTCTTTCATCTAGGAGAATATCGGGGATACTCTCTATTTTGGTGCTTGCTTCACTAATGGTTGGGAAATCATTGTCATCAAATATAGGACAATTAGTATTGATGGAATTGGACACATGGCTCTATATGATGTATTGCTAAGGCTTCTGATTTAATGGTGACTTTGGTACCATACCTTGTATGAAAGAGCATGTGAGACTAGTCGGAAGAAAGATAACCTCCTATCTTGGCTGTGAACTCTCTTGAGAGACATATGGCAAACAATGCAGGGAGATCTATGATATATATGTCAAAGAGAATGGAAAAATTAGGACTAGCATGGAGAATTAGACTGGTATCCTTGGCCACACCTATAGTACTAACTGAGGATCCATCAAGTTGTGTACCCTTCTTTTGGAAGGGTTCATATTTAAGTCCTAATTGATCAGCCACTTTCTTGGGCATTACAGTGCTAGTAGCTCCACTATCTACCATACAATTATGCAGTAAAGATTTCCCAATAATTAAAAATACGTAAAAGGGAGGTGGCTTTAAATTCCTACCTTGCATGGTATTGGCCTTGGAGTTGCTAGTTGGAGTCTCCTTTTCTTGATCAGCGTTGACCAACACTGGTTTTGCAGTTTCTTTTGCAGGTTGAGGATATGCTGCCTGTCTCATGGCCTTCTCCAAAATTTCAGGTTGTCCTGGAATAGACAAAGAGTCCCACATAGACATGGTGACATTCACCTTCTTCATGTTGTCTACAATATTATAAGGTGCCACAGTGTGTACTTTTTGTTGTGCTTTTACTATGATGGGTTCTGCCTCTTTTGGAACTTGGCCTTCTTTGCTTGTGACGATAAGGGCCTCCTTGGATGTGATAGGGGCAACTTGCTGCAGTGGCTCTACAAATGTAGTGGCCTTAGTGCTAGAATCTGCTCTCTCCATGTCTTGAGCTCTTCTCTTTGCTCTTGTGTAGGCAACAAAAGCAGCTTCATCATTGACTCCATTGAAATCTGGTTGCTCCCAATTGAAAAGAGCAGTCTCATTCTCTTGTGTTTCTTGTTGAGGAGTTGTCCCACTAGAAGGAGCTTCTGTTTGAGCTTGTGAAGCATTTTGAACTATTAGTGCTTGGTTCATCCATCCATTAGAACACGTAGCCTGATTGTGAGGCTGATTGCAAGGGAAACACCATTCATTATCCATGGCCATATTGTTTTGACTAGGAACCATATCTCTGACTGGATTTATGGAATTAAGAGGTGCAGGGTTATACGGTTGGAATGGTCTTTGATTAAAATTTTGTCTTTGCCCTTGATAGCCTCCTTGGTATGGTGGCCTATTTTGTTGATAAGGCTGTCCTTGATTTTGGTATTGCTGATTAGGAGTTTGGCCTTGTGATTGGAAGGGTGGCCAGATGCCTTGGTTTTGTTTCTTCAAGTTTGTGACCTCTTTGGTTAGAGTTTGCAGCAAGTTTGCCATTTCTTGTATACTAGTTTGCTGACTACTCTTCACCTCTTGCAACCCTTGGGAGAAATTTGTTGCAGCATGCTCCTGACCACTGGTACTAGCCTGAGGTGCTGATATTGTGGGAATAGGGGTAAATGGAGGTACTTGTGCAGGTGCAATGGGCTGAAGACTAGGGAAGATAGGCATGGGAGGTCTTCTCTGTATCATGCCTGCTTGGATCAAACAATTTTCAGCCCTGACAGCAGTGTCAAAGGCTTGGGGTAAAGTGGTACCACCCATAGACTGGATCATGACAGAAATTTGTTTATTTAGACTTTGCAAGTAGTACAGGAAGGCATGGTCAGCTGATGGCCTTACAGAGACTGGGATGCTATTCCATGTTTTAAGGAATCTACTATTATAATCTGTCATTTGCTCTTGAGGGTCTCTCTTTATAGTTGTTAATTGCTCAACCAGAGACAAATTATCTGATTTATCCTCAAAATGCTTGCTTAACGCATCTCCTAATTCATCCCATGAAGTAATAGAACTAACAGTTAAAGTCCTAAACCACTCTAGAGCCTTACCTTTCAGAGATGCTGCTAATAATTTGGTGGCCACATCCTCTTGAGTAATGTTGTGTATGCTGCAAATGGTGGTCACATCTCTTATGTGCTCAAAGGCTGTTGTCTATCCCTCCCCTGTGAAATCAGGTATACTCTTTAATGCCACCAAGGGCACATCATGATGCACTGCAAAATTTAATGGGCTCCCTTGATTGAAAGGTGCAAAGGCGAAATTTCTAGCCATTGTAGGGGCTGTAACCTGAAGATTAACAACTATATGAGCTGTATTTGCTAGACTTGGATCTTCTTCCTCTTCTAGATCTCTGGTCAGAGATCTGCCTCTTCTTCTAAAATGAAAGAGGAAAGGTCTCCTCTCTGAAGTATCAGGAGGTGTAGATTGGACTCTTCTTGCAGGAGATTCTCTCTGAGTTGACCTGCCTTTGTAGCTTCTTTTCAAGGGCAACTCTTAAAATTCAACAGGCTTTGAGCTTCTAGTCTCGATCTTTCTCATAAACCTTAAACAAGGTTGGCCTGAATCTTTGAAACCAGTGGAGTCGCCAGATATACTTGATAGAACAACCTCTAAAGGTCTGTATTATGCAATCTGTATATCAGAGATGACACAATCTTCAACAGATGAACTTTTTTACTGTCCCATCGGGCGTGCCAGAAATGTTATACATTGAATTTGCACCTCTGATCTCAAGCTCTCTTGGTCTTGATAATCTAGTATAACAAGGGAATCATCTCAAGGTTGTGGGACCTTTGCTAACTGAGATGAGACCTCCAGGTTCTAGGCTGGTTCCTCTTGGATAGTCACCTTAGTTTGCTTCTTAGACAGGAAAGTAAATCTTTGAGGGGAAAGGGATAGAAGGAATGCATGAAAGGGAAATGACAGGAAGCAAACTACCTACTAGGTGATGCACCGAGACTAGGGTATGAATTGCAGTATAAAGCATGAAACCAGTAGACAATCCTAGGTCTAGGAGATTACAACTTAATGAATAGGCCTGCATAAATATTTCATAGAGGGGTCTGCAGCAAAGTAATACTATGCAGGGAAAAGGGAATTTTTCAAGACAACAGTACTCCTAAAGAGTCAGACACAGACTATAACTTGCAGACAGACATTCATCTTTGCAATTGGGTATAGGAATGAGACAAATTGCCAGGGGTGGAAGTATGCCCACAAAAGCATTCGAATCAGATCATTCATAAACATACACATGAATTGCAGAAAGAAAGAGGAATCAAAAAGAACCTAAAAGTTACTGAACATACATTTACTGAATTCAATAAGAGATAATCCACATAAGAAAGCATGAGGACAGGAAAAATGTCACAGAATGCTTTGCAATATCTGAACAATCAATGAAAATTTAACAATTGCAGAAAGTTAAGGGGTAGAAAGAATGCCTTCAATAACCTTTGGGAAAGAAACTTTCCTTTTTACAATTATCGAATTCTGAGCACTATAGGCTCCAAAAAAATGTTATATACATCACTCAATTGCACGGAGGCAGGAGTCAAAAATTAACTAGGGTTACAAAAATTTGCATAAAATAAACCAACCCTAAACCAGTCGCTTCTGATCATAAATGTTCATCTTGAAAATATCACAACAGATCAGATATTTCTCCTTGCGTGCCCATGCCTGTACCGATCCTGCCTGCAGATCAACAACCTCAATCCATCTACCTCCCTGCAAGCCCATTGAGTCATGAATACTCTCAAAATCTGATCAGATACTGGAAAGGACCCAAAACGGCGGCCTAAAATCTTCTGCAAATTCTCCCAACTGCAACCGCCTCTGAAATCATCAATTTCTAACTACCCGCACCGCCTCGAAATAATACTGGTCGCATGATCGCATGAGCCCAGAAGACTTCATGCGATCATGCGACTGGCCTTTGAAAATCTATCACTCCTTGCCACAAATGTCGCTGGATTTAAACATTGGCAAAAAACCCCTGCAGAAGTGTTCAAACTCGGGCGCAAGAAGTAAACTGCAAATTTAACCCTGGTTCCACCTTGGGTTCATTTTTTCTCTAGTTGCGAAATCTTTTGATCTTTTCTTAACCTCGGGTCACATCCAGCGACCACGCGAAAACCTTAGCCACGCAACCGCGAACTTGCTTTACCAACCCCAGGCCCACTCTGCCCACTCTGCTTTAAAATAACATTGGTCGCATGATCGCATGAGCCCAGAAGACTTCATGTGATCATGCAACAAGCTTCTGAGAGATTGCCCTCCGCCGCCACATAGACATCTGGACCCGTAAGATCCGCCACCTGTACCATATGGATCAATTGGAACTAACCACATTCGCTGAACCCATGACAACACCGCCCGAGGACTGTAGAAGAATCTAATGGCGGTCGCGTGATCGCATGGGATCGGAAGATCCCATGTGAACATGTGACCACCGTAGATTTTGAATCTACGGGGCCCATGTTATACCTTCGGCCCATCGCAAACCGGACACGTCACCGCTTAAGGACCTCCCGAAAACCCCTGTCATCACCCAGCGAGCCAATGGGAAGCGGACACGCCACCACCCAAGGTCCCACCACGGAGGCTGCCGAAGTGCTTGCTGACCGTTGACCGCTTGTCGCATGACCGCATGCGGCTAGGAAGGCTTATGCGATCATGCGACCAACTACATGATGCTACTCGATAACCGAACACATCACCACCGAAACCGTTGACGGTTTGTCGCATGGTCGCATGGGATCGGAAGATCCCATGCGATCATGCGACCAACCGTAAGATTTTCGCCACTGACCGCCACCTCAGAGTTGACCGCTGATCTTTGCTGATACCGCATCAACGGTTGTCGTATGATCTCATGGGATTGGAAGATCCCATGCGATCATGCGACAGTTGTCGGATCTTCACTGCACTGGCACGGCTTTGAGGAACTGGGACCCGCCTGGTCGGAGTTGCGCACTTAGGGTCAAAAACATAGAGGGTTTTCAACCGGAGGTCGAAAACACACTAAGCTTTCAGAGCAGAGGTCGAAAACACACCGAGCTTTCAAAGCGGAGGTCGAAAACACACCGAGCTTTCGACACTTGAGCATTTCTTTGGAAAAAAGGACCGTGGCCAAAAATGAATGATAGGGAATTTTTGGGTAACAGTTAATATGCACACACGGCACTCGTGAAACTCAGAAGAACATATTCACTACCAGTGTCGCGATGTATTTTTAATCTTCAGCACACGAAAAGACACAAGAACTGTGTCCAGGTTGTAATGCTATACCCATGCGTTTTTACCAACCACACAACAAATGTTATTAAAAAATATCCACTGCATAGCAGCACAGGATGCACTCATGTCTCCATTATAAAACTGAAGTGAATGACAAAACATTCCCTGCAGAGGAAAGTGCGAGTAGATATAGATCACACGGTGACATGTCAAGAACAGCCAGATGAGACAAAAGCACATGCTCCAAAGAGCAGCCAAACATAACGGTTGCCAGATGCTGCAACATATGGCAAGAGGTGTGCACAACGGTGCCAGACAGTTTAGCACAAATGGAGTCAGCTACATTAAGCTGATATCAATGACACAAAACTTAACAATCTCCCCCTTTTTGTCATTGATGGCAAATCAACTGAAACCATTTCCAAAACTAATGAACTCCCCTTGAGCAGGTGAACCAATTTGAAAACTCTACAAATTTGAAACCACCCCCCCATAAAATGAACCAACTGAACCAATTGTAACTAAAAGTCTACTCCCCCTTTGTCATCAATGACTACGAACTTGAATTCCAATAGCAGTCTGAAAGATATAACAATGAAGTGCAGAAACCAGACCAACCTTTTACTGAGGTGAAACAACACCGAGCTTACTTCGAAGATACTCAAAGTGATCTCGGGGTAGAGGTTTGGTGAACACATCAGCAACCTATTCTTTTGAAGAAACATAGTTCAGCTTTACCATATTATTAGCAACTTGCTCCTTCAGATAGTGATACTTGATTGGAATGTGCTTGGTTCGAGAGTGCATCACCGGATTCTTCGAGATATCAATGGCGCTTGTGTTATCACAAAAAATACAAATAGGATTAGTAAACTCAAGCTTATAATCACATAAGGTATTCTTCATTTAAATTACCTGAGTGCAACTTGAAACTGTTGCAACATATTCAGCCTCAGCGGTGGATAATGAAGTGCAAGACTATTTCTTACTAAACCATGATACCAAGCAACCACCTGAAAAGAAAGCACACCCACTAGTGCTTTTCTTATCATCCACAGAACCTCCCCAATCTGCATTTGTATAGGCTGTAAGAAGAAAATCAGAACTCTTTGAAAACCAAAGACCAAGATCAACAATGCCCTTCAAATATTTAAAAATTCTCTTAACAGCTGAAACATGTGTTTGTTTTGGAGAAGCTTGAAATCTAGCAACATATCCCACAGCCTGCATAATGTCCGGTCTAGTGGCTGTCACAAACAACAGACTCCCTACCATAGATCTATAAAAAGATTGATCAACTAAAGGAAACACATCCTCCTTACTTAGCTTACATCCGGTTTCCATAGGAGTGCTAACCAGATTGCAATCTTACATCTTAAATCTCTTAAGTAATTCTCTAACATACTTAGCTTGGGAAATGAAAATACTTTTAGAAGATTGATTAATTTGCAGCTCAAGAAAGTACATTAACTCACCCATCATAGACATCTCAAACTCATTTTTCATACACGCAAAAAATGTCTTGGACATATTGACACTGTCACTCCCAAAAATTAGATCATCAACATAAATAACAACAATAAGAATGTTGTTACCTTCCTCTTTAACATACAAGTTGCTGTCCACATATCCCTTTTTGAAGCCCTGCTGCTACAAATAGTTATCCAGCCTGTCATACCAAGCTCTAGGAGCTTGTTTGAGTCCGTATAGTGCATTTTTCAACTTGCACACATAGTCTACATTGTTAGAAATCAGACCTTCCGGTTGCTCAACATAAATTTCTTCAACTAAATCATCATTTAAGAAGGCAGATTTAACATCCATTTGGAAAACTTTAAAGCCTTTGAAAGAAGCAAATGCAAGAAAAATTCTGATTTCTTCTAACCTTGCAACTGGTGCAAAAGTCTCACTAAAGTCCACACCTTCTATTTGAGAATAACCTTTGCACACTAAACGAGCCTTGTTTTGGATAATCTTACCATCTTCATTTACCTTGTTCCAGAATACCCATTTTGTACCTATCACATTCTTGTTGGTAGGTCTTGGTACAAGCTCCCAAGTATTGCTCTTTTTGATTTGGTCTAATTCCTCTTTCATGGCAGCCACCCAATGTTCATCTATAGCTACCTCTTCAAAACATTTAGGCTCAATCATGGAAATAAGTGAGAAATCATCATCCTCAAAATAGTTAACATTTTTTCTAGCATTTCTAGTCTTTCTTTCACCTATGACTTGATCAATAGGATGATTTTTTTGCACAAACTTTGAAGGAGTTTTGAAATTAGAAACATCATGTTCATCTTGAGAATCATTTCCAAAATTATCATGTAGCTTTTCAGCATCATTAGAAGTAGGGACTGTTTCTTGATGAGCAGATTGTACTTACCTTTGTCATTCTTAGCACTCTTGCTAGCTTTTCCAACTTGAATATGTGGAGTAGAAGAGGGTGCAGCAGTGCTGGTTTGAGTTTTAGAAGATACCACAGTGCTGGTTTGAGTTATACCTTCTTTAGGGCTGTCATCATTCTCACCAAATTAATTAGTACCTTCATAACCTTAACATTTGTACTCTTTACTAATTTATGCAGCCTTTTATTGTAGCATTTGAATGCCTTACTTTTAGAGGAATAGCCAAGAAAAATTCTTTCATCAGCTCCAGATTCAAACTTACCCAAATTATCTTCATCTCTCCTAATGTAGCATGGACTCCCAAAAATTTTAAAGTACTTAATAGTGGTTGGTTTACCTTTCCAAAGTTCATAAGGAGTCTTCTTGAGCTTGGGTCTCAACAAGGTTCTATTCTGAATATAAACTGCTGTGTGGACAGCCTCTCTCCAAAATATTTTTTTCACCTTTCTTTCATTCATCATACAGCGTGCCATTTCTTGAATTGTTTTGTTTTTTCTTTCCACAACACCATTTTGTTGTGGTGTTCTTGGGGCTGAAACCTGTTCCTTGATGCCATGTTGCTCAAAAACTTGACAAACTCATTAGAAGTAAATTCTCCCCCATTATCAAAACGCAAGCATTTGATTTTCATGTCCATTTCATTTTCAACCAGACTTTTAAAAATCTTAAACTTCTCTAAAGCTTCTGATTTTTCTTGAAGGAATGTGACCCATGTCATGCGAGTAAAGTCATCAATAGGGAGCATAAAGTATTTCTCACTTTGAAGACTTGCTGCCCTTGTCGGTCCACAAAGATCCGTATGGATAAGCTCAAGTGGCCTACTGCTGAATTCATCTTTTGGTTTGAAGGAAGCTCTAGTTTGTTAGCGCTCTTGACAATTTTTGCAAACAACATCAGCTGGTTTTTCCAACATTGGCATATCTTTAACAGCCTCCTTTTTGCTGATCTTGATAAGATTATCAAAGTTAACATGCCCACACCGCTTGTGCCAAAGCCAAGCATCCTCTACCTTGCTCAAACAGCATGTCTCATCATTAGAATCATGAAGAATGTAGAGATTATTAGCTGCTATAGTAGTTTTAGCTATGACATCAATTCCCTTTTTAATAGAGCAAGCATTAGAGTTAAAACTGAGATCATAACCTTGATCACAAAGCTGGCTTACACTTAACAAATTGTGTTTTAACCCTTCTACATAGAGAACATTCTCAACAATAGTTTCATCATTATTAATTAAGACTGTACCTAGACCAGCAACTTTTGCAGAGGAGCTACCACCAAATCTAACTTTACCACCTTTCATTTTCTTAAGAGAATGAAACTTGCTTAAGTCACATGTCATATGTCAGGAGCAGCCACTGTCAACATACCATATATCCTTCTCACTGCTAGCTAGAAGGGCTGTTTGAACAACAAGAGCCTTAAGAGGAGTTTCTTGAACCTTTCTTCTCCAAACCTTAGTTACTTTAGTTCTTTTAGGCTCAACATTATAAAATAAATCTGCACTATAGCTGTTACAAAATCTTGATGTATGGCCAAACTTATTACAATTGTAGCAAATCAAATTGTACTTCCTAAAAACATTTCTTTCATGCTGATAATAATTCTTGTATGGAACAACTCTACAATTAGCAGCTCTATGACCAAAGTAATTACATGCAAAATAGTAGCCATAGAAAAAAAATTTGTTTAGCTTGTTAGGAGTAGGCTGATTACTTTCCGGAGATGAAGAATTTGGATCAGATTGCATGCGAACTCCTCTTTTGTCTTTGGTGGGTCTTTGAGAGCTAAGAATGTCATCTAATGTAACCTTACCATTGCTAAAAGACAGCTCTTCACTTGAGAGCATAGATGTTTTACCAATGTTTCTAAGAGAAACAATTTCAGCTTTCAACTTGGCAATGTTTACTTCCTTTAACTGAATCTGATATTCCAAATCTTCACGAATCTTTTTGGCCTCCTCCTTCAGAATTTTAATATCAACAAGCTGAGTTTCAGCCTCTCTAAGAGATGTAGCAATCTTCAGCTTTTGAGCACTCTCAACTTGCAGAAGATTCACAAGATTTAGATTTTTCTTTTCAGTTTCTTAATCTCAGAAAGAGCTGAGATCAATTCAAGCTCAAGGTCTACTTCATCATCTTCATCATCTCTAATTTCTTTAGAACTCGCATCATCAATAGCCACATCATCAATAGCCATGAACATGACTTCACTTATCCTCGAATCGCTCTTGCTGCTTGAAGAATCATCACTGTCATTTTTCGAAAACAACACCTTCTTACCCTTTTTTGATTTCCAATTTTTCTTGGCAAACCTCCTAGATTTCCGGTGTTTGAATTCCTTTTCATCATTGCTGTGCTCTTCTTTATCAAGCAGACACTTAGAGGCAAAGTGACCAAGCTTTCCGCAGTTGAAACATTTCAGACCAGACTTGCCTTTGATTTTGTTAAAGCCTTTTTTCAGCCTTCTAATGAGATAAGCTAATCCTTATTTGAGTCCTCATTCGAGCCTTCACTTGGATTGTTCTCTTTGTCCTTGCTTTTTTTAGAAGCCTTAAATGCAGATTCAGTTTTAGAAGACCCTTCAACCGTAGTCCTCATTTCATATGCAGTCAAGATACCATGTAGCTTATCAACAGTTAGAGTGTCTATATTTGACATTTCTTCAATAGCAGAGACTTTAGCATCAAGTCTCATGGGAAGAGAACGAAGAATCTTCTGAACCACAGTTTTCTCTTCAACATTTTCACCTAGACCTCTTAAAGCATTGACAACTTCATCAACACGCAGAAAATATGCAGCAATGTTTTCATTGTCCTTCATTCGAAGACCTTCAAAGACAGCCCTATGAGTTTGAACCTTAGCTTTCCTGACTTTGTCATCACCTTGATATGCATTGTGTAATTTATCCCAAATTTCTTTTGCTGCAGTGCAGTGCATGACCTTTACAAATTCAGCTTCAGTCAGACCACACAAGATTGCATTCATGGCCTTGGCATTATTCTCAAATTCCTTTTTACCATCAGCATCTACAGGAGGAGTAGCAGGGATAGTATATCCATTTATGAGACTGAGGCACATGTCACAGCCGAGAGACATGATGTAGGTTTTCATGCGAAAACTCCAGAAAGCAAAGTTGTTTCCATCAAAGAGAGGGGCACGGTTTGTAGCTAGACCTTCTAAAGAACTCATGATGGGCACAAGGATCGAACTCTCAAGCTTTTAAGCATGGGAAGAGAGTGACTTGCTTTGATACCAATTGAAAACCGGAGAAATGCTACGAGGGGGAGGGGGTGAATCAGCGTTTCAAACTTTAAAACAAAACTATTAAAGCAGAGACATACACATGCCAAAAGGAAAGAGATAGAATTTTATCATGTGGAAAACCCAACAGGGTTAAAAAAACCACGGCTTCTCTAATCACTTGGGCAACAACCTTTTTGCACTAAGAGCTACAACTCTTCACACATCAAATCTGAACTGGCTTCAACCAGTTTACAATAAGGCTACAACCTTATCAAGGAGATAAAGATTTGACTTAAACAAAACAAAAATAAGCGCTGAGTCTTTACAGTAGACGTAAAGACGCTGTGATTCTGGATCAGTGAACTGAAAAAGATTTCGTGGCTAGGTTCATTTTTGCAACTCTTTCAACTGAAGTGTACGACAACTTCTCCAAAAATGTGTTCTCAAGAATCCCTTCTAACACTGCAACAGGTTGATGATGAACTTCTCCCTGTTTTGCACATCTCGGATTACATACTACAATCTGTACACCTTAGTTTTCTATTTCACACAGTCTCCCTCCATTCTTTTTACGCTGGCTTCCTGTGTATATCCTCGTTGCTGTCTCTATTATTAGACTTTTACTTCCAACTGTTCATGAGAAACTTGTGTCTCATACATAGACACCCTGAAGTTTTTTTCCAGCACTTGTATATATTTAACTACAGCCCGATATCCCTTTTAATACATATTATGCCTTCCCTTTCGTAAGCAGCTACAGATTTTCACCCTTTGTCTACCCTCACTCGTATTGCTTGACGCTTGCCGCTCTTCAAAATTCAATACACACCATAATGTTTTTCACTCTGCATTTTTGAGATACTCAATCTCCTCAGACTGAGACGCTCATCTTTTTCAGAATGTTCACTACTTGCAGAGAACTGAGCGTACAGACTATGCACCAAAGCGTTACACTTCTTCCACACGAGATTACTCAGTGCCGACGGTTCAAGACACACGACACCCGTCTCGATTCTTCTAATTCATACTTTCTTGTTCTTCATGGGGCTCACTTTTAATTCCGTTACCTGTTTTCCACTCATGCACCGGTTTGTCGTTTTTTTTTTTACCGTTCAGACTGCTCGCACTAGCAAATTACATTATTCCCTCGGTTGTGAAAGACACTCTATACCCTTTTAAGCTATCGTGTATTACCATTTTTATTATCCTGTTGCTTGCGTTTCAACATTAGATGTTCGTTTTGTTGCACTTACTTCATACGGAGTTGTTCATTCCTATTTTGTGAAAAGAAAGAGAATCAATCTCATTACCCAACTTGCGTTCAGACGCAACAGTCTGATGCAGAGCCATTTCACAAAAGAAGACATAACCACTGCCGGAGCGAATGTTTATACGCACACGACACTTGTGAAACTCAGAAGAACATATTCACTGCCAGTGTCGCGATGTATTTTTAATCTTCAACACACGAAAAGACACAAGAACTGTGTCCAGGTTGTAATGCTATACCCATGCGTTTTTACCAACCACACATCAAATGTTATTAAAAAACATCCACCGCATACCAGCACAGTATGCACACATGTCTCCATTATAAAACTGAAGTGAATGACAAAACATTCCCTGCAGAGGAAAGTGCGAGTAGATATAGATCTCACAGTGACATATCAAGAGTAGCCAGATGAGACAAAAACTCATGCTCCAAAGAGCAACCAAACATAACGGTTTCCAGATGCTGCAACATATGGCAAGAGGTGTGCACAACAGTGCCAGATAGTTTAGCACAAATGGAATCAGCTACACTAAGCTGATATCAATGACACAAAACTTAACAGGACCAACAACAGCTACTGCAAGAACTGCTGTAAAAAGGGCCACAAAACCAGTGAGTGTTGGTCCCGTCTCATATCAGTGTCCAGTAGTAGTAGGGGAAGCTTCAGGGGCTACTGCTATGCATGCAACAAATTTGGACACAAGGCAGAAGAATGCAGATCCAAGACAATGGCATTTAGATCCTGTTGGCTAAAAATTTTGTAAGCTACTAAGACTACACCTTACAAAATTGTGACTTTAGACAATGGTGTAATGAGATAAATCTCTCCTCTCAGCAATAGGGGAGGCTCCCTTCTTACCGTAGGTGGCTTCAATAGGATTTCAACTGAAATAGAATAAGGATGATACTTCTAATCTTTTCCTCTTTTTTTAAGAAAAGATCTGCAGATAAACACAACTTATAAATTCTACAAAGATTACCTACTACTACGATAATACCGGTGACTTAGCAATTGACGTAAGAACAACTCCTAAGGCAGCAGTTACTAATATATCTGGTGAATTAATAACAAGGGCCCAAGGTCTCTTGCGATTAATCCTATTTTGAGATAATGAGAACTAATAGTGAGGTTCAAAGTCTCTCACTAGTAATCCTGAAAATAAAAGAAAAATACTTAAAATTGAAGTTCAAAGTCTTCAACTCCCAGTATTTGCAGCCACTACTATTATAGCAATTCCCCTCC
The DNA here is from genome assembly GCA_027943335.1 of Chamaecyparis obtusa. Taxonomy (NCBI): domain Eukaryota; kingdom Viridiplantae; phylum Streptophyta; class Pinopsida; order Cupressales; family Cupressaceae; genus Chamaecyparis; species Chamaecyparis obtusa. Next base: position 215,613 of record BSBK01009974.1, read on the forward strand.
TGTAGCTCAAAGTCTCTCAGAAAATGAATTGAAACCTCCAATGATGTATACAAGCTTAGCTTTAGAAATGAACTTAAGAAAGATCGAACAATGCAACGTAAGAAAACATTATTCAATCTCAAGATCTACAACACAAAGTCTGAAGAATCTTGTTTCTTTTATTCACTTTTGATAACTCATACAATGAAACACAAAGTTTTCATCACTTAAGCTCTCAAATATAGCCTTGCTTGCTTCAACAAAAGATAAAAATATTTACAAAGAACTCTCTTCTTTATATAGGAAAATAGAAGAGAGAAAAGTTGAGAGAAAAGGGGAAACCCTTAACCACTTTGACTTATTCAACAAACTAATTGCTTTGACTTATTCAATGTCACAAGGCCTAAAGCACTTGCAACATGATTACATAATTCTTGTATACAGGAATATGTTTTCCTGTATTTACAACCATTACATGAACTACATGTAATCTGTCAAACATACTATAAAACAAGGAAAAAATGTCCCAGACACTTAGGAAAATACATCAAGGGATATTTACATAAGCCTCAAACTTGTGTAGAGACTCATGTATCATGGTTGGATCCGGTGCGCCCGTGTGATGAGCAACTGCAATAGCCTTGCGCAAAATATGAGATTTAGTGTACCCAGTTACTTGTCTCTTAAGCTAATTTAAGGATATTTTACATTCCATAAACCAATCAAAAGCAGTAGGACTGAAGTCATCTGCATCCAGGTGAAAGTGAACCATTTTTGAGAACCTTGCCATCACAATCCCTTCTTCGATCAGCTCACCATCCTTTGAAGAAACCTCACAGGACAATTTCTCAAACTCCTTTATCATGTGACATTCTTGTTCATCCCATGAGTTCAAAACTGCGTGCAAATCTGTGATCAACTTACCCAAGACTCTCTCCTTATTAACCATCAAATCAAGAGACTTGAAGTATGAATCAGTAGAAGAGATAACTTCAAGCTGGCACAACTTTTTGAGGTCACATCCTTGTAAAGTTTTCCACACATCCAGATCATCACTCAGAACTCCCAGCTGCTGATGGAAAGATGAAATAAGTTCTCTTAATTCATTAGCAGTGATGCGTATATGCCTCAAGACTTCCAATGAATCTTTAATCACCTGTGTACCCTGTGTCTCAATCTGTGCACACCATTCATCAACTGCCTTTGCCTTCTTATGACGTCTATCATAATCTTCAGGATGTGAAATTGAAATAGGAGCAACATTCTGGGAATTGTTCATCATACTGATGACTTCGAGAAAGCGTGCATTCTCCTTCTTCAATTTATTTTTTTTCTCCCAAAGCTGGTCATTTCTTTGTGAGAGTTGCGTGACAGCATCTTAAGCATCATGTTGGCAACTCAAACGCATCTGCTTTCCTAGTTCCACCCTTGTGATTCTGAAATCAGAGGGTTGCCCATCTTCTGTAATTTCATCAACCAAAAGTTCAGCAATCTCAGCATATTTGGAATTGTCCTCCACCACAATCCTTGAGACTGTCTTTGCCTTTTTGTTCTTGGGAGCTCTCGGCTTAGAAGCATGCTTGAAATCAAAACCCTCCAAAGGAATCTCTTCCTTCTTTCTTTTCTGTGTTATGGCAGTGAGCTAAGGAGGTAAAGAGAAAAAAGAGGAAGTTGCTTCTATAGATGCGACGGCCAGAGTGGTAACTGGATCTGTCTGTGCAACTGTGGCAACAAGAGGGGGAGCCTCTGTCAAGATTGCCATAGGGGTAGGACTACCATGCGTAACCTCAGATATGAAGTGCTCTACCTGCACTAAAGTGGTGTCCAACACTGTCACAGAGGAGGTAACCATGGAAGGAATGGTCATAGAGTATGCGTCAAACACACTCTCAAAGCTGTGATAAGACTCCTCCTGTATGACAATAGGAGTAGCTGATGAGACTGGTAATGCAGGTGTCACCAAGACTGAATCTATAGGAGGTGCCAGTCCTGTAGTAAATTCATCCGCAGCTGTACCCAAGGTGAGTCAGGAGACTCATCTGATGCTAGTGCTGAATTAGGAACCATGGTAGTGGCTGAATTATCCACAGGAGGAGGTATGTCTGGTGAAGATACCTTAGGTGAATCGGGCATCTCATCATCGCTGGATACTACTTGAATCTTTTTAGATTTTGTGCTCTTGACCTCAAGAACTCTTCCAGTGTCCTTGCCTCCCTTAATGGTAAGCTTAGGAAGAGTGGATATGACAAGGATAGCAGGATCAACTGCTGAAGAAGATGCGCCATCTTTGGCTCTTCCTTTGATTTCCAATCTCTTACGAACTGGACCACCATGATCAAAATCTTTGCCTACTTTTACCTTGGTACTTTTCAGCCCTCTTCGTTTCAACCAGATGTTAGTATTTGCAAGCATGGATTGGAAATGATCCCAAATAGAGACACTCTCTTTTCCTGACCAGGAAGGAGATAGAATAGGCAAGTCCTCAACATGATTACGGGTATAATCACGATCAAGAATGTTATCATCATCTTCAACCCCTGGAGGGATATCTGCAAGGTTGAAGTCAATGATCTGCTTGATGGACAAGCGTTGGTAATCCATTCTCCGTATGTCTATCTCATTGTGGAGGTCAATCCATATGTCCTCCAACCTATACACATGTACAAATTGCCTCCTCATCTTGTCGTTGAGTCCTCGCCAGTCGAAGTGACTCCTAGCCGTGAACTTCTTCAAGGTGATCCTTTGAAGCTCATACTCCATGTTTTTGGCTTTGGGAATTGTGTCTATGGAGTATCCCCCAATCTTCAATGGATTTCGTGAAGAAATCCCCTCACCCGGTCTATGTAATGCATTCTGGTGCATCTGGACAGACATGAGTTGCCTGGCCAACTCCATGAGTATGATTTTGTCTGTAGGATACCTCGGAAGTGTATGTGGCTCTCCCTTGAAATAGCCTACTCGCATGTAGGTGAAGCTAGGAAACTGAAGAAAAAGACAGCCATATTCATTAACCTTAACCCATGCCTCATCTAACACACGCCTGTTTGGGAGACTCTTATCAAACAAGCACATGAAATGCCCATAAAAAGCATCATGTACCCTGCAGTAGTGAGAACGGCTAGCCTTCAACACGAGCTGAGGAAAATACTCCCACACAGGAACCAATGACCTATCCCCCTTAGTAGATAGTCTAGAGAAAGAATCAAGAGAGGCAGCGATATAGACAAGATATGAATTCATATAGAAAGTGCACGTGTCAACAACTTGGGAAAGCTGTTCACACAACATATCACTGATCATCTTTCCCCAGAAACTTTTTCTTTGACCGGACAATGAGATAAATGTACTTATACATACAGGGCTCAAAGATGTTTGATGTCTTTAACCCTGCTAAACGGCTGAATAAGGTGACGAGGTCGCTGATTTCTCCCTTGAATTCAGTGCGTCGAATTCCCTTTGGCCATCTTGCAATGTTTGGCCGCTTATTGAGCGGCCAGTTTTCATTAATAAACTTCGTGCATGAAGAAGTGTCCTCATTCCATCTATCAAGAGCCTTCTGTTTGGTGATATTGATAGTAACAAGACTTAATGGCACTTTGAAGATTCTATCCATTGTCTACGGATCAAGACTAATGATGGTTTTACCATCTTGATCTTTGATGGTTCTAGAAGAAGGATCGAAGTTCCTTGCACATGCAAATACAAACTCTGGTTCCAGGGCAGCCAATGGAAATGTAGAGACAAGATGAACGCTGCTCTGCTTGATTGAAAGCATGTCCTCTGTAACCGCAACATCTACTTTTTGAAGAAAGTCTTCAAAGTTCATATGAGAAACATATGTATCCTTAACCTCATCACAATATGAAATCATCTGTGAAGGCAGAATAGAATTATGATATGAGTTGTACTGATACTTCATCTTCTTCTTCTCCTTTTCTTTTGGAAGTGCGATCCCTTTAGACATAACAATTTTATGTGACTGAGAAGCTGTGACATAAAAATCCCACAAAATAAGAACATCTTCTTGAGAGGGATTCATTAGAGAATGACAAAAGGCGTATGGAGATGACTGATTTTTGGGAAAATGGATGGTTTTTAGCTCAAAGAGAACTCAAGAACGAGTTTCTCATGGGGACAACAAGAGATATGTAGTGAATGGATAATGAATGAATGGAGGGATGTCATTTTATAATGAAGTGTCAAACTGACCACCATTATGAGTTTGACGTCACATGGCAGTGGTAGGGACAGCGGCTTTATGCAAGTGGATTTGGAAGATAGCACATGAATAAACTTACATTTTGTCTCTTTCATAGAATGGGGTTTTTAATCCCGACTGCATATGCAAGAAAGATGAAGCTCTTGCACATGCATCTTTGAGAATTGAAGACAGAAGTAGAAGAGACATATATTCAATCACATGTAAATCAAAATTGAAAGTTTTACATGTAAAATAAATAAACTTGGAAGAAAAACAAGGAAAAGAGCAAGGAAGAAGTTACCTCAATCTTCAAGATAAATTCTCTCAAAATCTTGAGCCAAATCTGAAATAAATCCAATTGATTCCCGGATTTAGAAAAGATTGGATAGAAAGAGTATAAATAGATCACATTCCTAGTCTCTCTCCCTTAAACTTGGATAGTCAATGAACATACACAGCCAAGTGGGGAAGAATGAGAAGAAAAATGCCAAGAAGTAGCAACCGTTTGACTATTTCTTGCATATGCAATGAAGAGGAAAAACGACGTCTAGGGCACAACCTCAACCAAAAATGATAGAATAAATCCACAAAAAGAAATGAAAACTCACCAAAATCAGTTTGTTGAATGCCAAGATGATTAAAAATGATCAAACTCCTCCTTCAATGAGGCATTTTTGGAAGAAGAATGCTTTCAAACAGACTATTTTGATGAAAATACATATGCTGTAAATAATGAACAACATATGTAACTCAAAAGAAAATCGACACCTTAGAATGGGAATGCAGAAAATACCCTTTAGGAAGATAAAAACATATGCAAAAATCCCTCAAGATCGACGCCTTGAGCCAGGTATTAAAAACGTTGATTTTTGGAAGCCTTTACATATGTCATTCAGCGCATGTATAAACTCCTTCAAGAATCTACGCCATAAGCTTTTAGGGCTGGAAACATAAGTTTGAATTACCAATACACATGTAAATGCCATTAAAATCGACGTCTTGAGGGAACTCTTAAAAACGCTGTTTAATAGTAGACTTTCATATAGCGTTTTGACATATGTAATGATGCCTAAAATCGACGCCTATGAAAGTGGTATAAAAAATGCTCTTTAAGAATGTATTTGCATATGGAAATGCATATGCATAAGCCTCCAAATTTGACGCCTTAGTCTTTGGAGTTTAAAGAAAATGTTTTATTCTGAATGCATTACATATGCGTTAACATATGTAGTGCATTCTAAAATCGACGCCTTGACTTGGAAGTTTAAAAACGTTCTTTAAAGAAGTCTTTACATATGTCTTTTAGCATGTTATAAACACATGTAATGATCTCTAAAATCGACGTCTTTGGGGGAAGAAATAAAACTTAAAACATTTGCACATGGACTTTATATGCAAACTCTTCTAAAAATAACGCCATAAAAAGACCATTAAAAACGTTAATTAAAAACTCATTTGCATATACAATGAGTATATGTAATGATATTAAAAAAATCGACACTTTTGGGAAGATATATAAATACGCTCTTTAGAAATACAACTGCATATGATTTTTAAACATGAAATGTATATACAGTCGTTAATAAAAATAACGTATTTAATAGAAAAGACTTAGGAATGAGATTTTAAAAGTGTTTTGCACATGGATGATATGCAGTGAAGAACAAAAACCACACTTTTAACACTTAAGTCTTTTAAATTTGAATTAATTTAATACATAACTATAGTATTTAAATAAAGTAACATGAAATTAGAAGATTTTAAGCCAATTTTAGGAAAACGTTAAAAACTATAGTCAAATCAACTTGAAATGAGTTGAAATTTGAAAACGGAGTTTTAAATCCATTTAACATATTAAAAATAATTCAAACTCGTGCAATCAACTTCAAAAACCCCACTTTTTAAGGATTTTAAAGAATACGTTGAAAGCCAGAAAAACCCCACCTTTTACATCATAACTCGAGCTGTAGAACTCCGTTTGATGTTTAAGTTAGCTCGAAACGAGCATAATTAAAAGGGCTATCGACTCAAGGGAAATCGAGATTAAAAACAAAGGGAAGAACACATGAAACGTGTGTTATAAAGAGCTTTTTCAGGGATAACGAATCGTTCTTATTAACACATTATCAAAACGTTCAAAACATAGAGGATACCCCTACAAATTGACAAGAAAATTCCGTAGGGGTGCCACAATTTTGTGATCTCAAAATTGAGGACAACAGATCCCCAAAACCGGTATTCACCAAGAGAAACAAGAACCGGGGTACAGTCAATAGTATGAACTATGAATTACACAATTACAATGGCTCTTGGGACAAGTCAACCAACACGAGAAGAATGAACCCATGGAAGGCAACTGGGATAGTCTGCTATCACTGCAACAAAGTTGGTCACCTAGCCAAAGCATGTAGGAACCGGTCATCCAATAAGGAACCGGTCAAGCTAGAAGAGAAAATCAACAAAGAAGAGAAGACTGAGAAAACAATCAAATAGATTTAGTTCGTAAAAGAATCAAAGAGTTCCGCTGAAGAGAAGACAGAGGAAAGATCACCATCTGCTGATGGCGATATTTCATTTGCAAACTGAGCCGTGAAGGCTTAGAGGGAACCTGTAGATCCACTACCGTTCTCGGTATGACTGGTGAGAGTCGGACTCACTCGGTCTGCAAGGAAAACCAGTAAGGCAAATTATAATCAACCGGTTGGGAAAACGGAAAGTTAAGTTAGGCAAGGCATTTATTACTGTAGCCGTTTAACAAATAGTTACTGTTTGGTAATTACCGTTATAACCTAACTCTATAAAAGGAAGGAGAATTACTCACAAGCTTTCACTTTGCTTATTGTATTATTTACGAATTCTTGTGCTAAGTATTATTCTTGCGCTTTGATCACTGAGAATCACTGTTTGCATACCGATCTAAGCTACTTTCTACAAAATTATTGGTTAACAAGAATGGCCTCATCTTCCACTACCGTAAAATTGATCAAAGGAGATCAGGTGGACATACCAGCATACAACATCTTGCCGGTTCAGAATAGAGAAAATGACATGGTTGAAGCGCTCTCTTCTGTACCAGAAGGAGTCCTCTTGACTGAGGATGTCACAATGTTTATTCACGCCAAACGGGAAGAACTGGGAGAAACATATATTCAAGGTGAGTATATGTCACTGTGCGAAGAAGGGAAACTTCCCGACAAATACGCCAATCTGTTATCATCCGGATTGATAAATGGTGTATGCTACCCAACAATCTTCAGGGAAGACCAAGTCAGATTGGTGCTGAGTCATCTTCACGAACCAGGTTTTGGCTCACCAAAGGCGCATGTCACGAGATCACCAAAGAAGATCTCCACAGAGTTACTGGATATAGTGACAAAGGGGAAGCACTAACCCTGCATACCATCGCCAACACCGTCGTTAACAAGCTGACCAAGTTGAAGTCTGATGGTCGACTTATGACTATGCATGACATTGAAGATGATGGAGTACGCTTTGCATCTGTTGTTATTGGTTAAAAAGTTTGTCAGTCAAGCAATTTGAATAGCATACCGAGTGGAGCCATTCACGCTGCGTGTCGCATAATGCACAACAATGCCCAATACGACATCTGTGCTATACTTTAGAGCCAAATATTTGAAAATATGAAGAAGCTCAGAGTTGTGAAAAAGAAATCCATGAAGTATGGAACCCTTCTGATGTGCCTATACTTATACTACTTGGACTTCTTCCCAGGTATCGGTAAAGTGACTTGGAGAACCGATAAACCGGTCATGCATCAAATCACTGAAATGGCCAATCGACTGGGAGACCAGTTAAGCAATGCAATGACTGAACATTTTGAAGCATTTCAATTGAAAATGCACGAAAGAGAAAGAGTGTCGTCAACTATTGTTGACTTGTACAAGGACGAGGTATGCTTTCTGGTTACCACCGACAACTGCATCATTCAAGCAGTGGAACCAAGAGATGTATATGCTCCTGAGCTGGGTTATGAGATCTCTGTCAAAGTTGCTAAGGCATATGTCGATGCCTTAAATGATGCAAATTTGGATATCGGTGCCAATCGGTTTGGCACGTATGTTGAGATTCTTCAGAATCTATCAAAAAGGGCACCAATCAAGATTGTCTACAAAAGGACGCCCACACCAAGGAAGAAACCAGCGACAGAGTAGCCCAAGGCTCAGAGGAAGAAAGTAGAACTGGCGCCCAGTATTCAAGAGGAAGAATTAGAAGAGACAGAGACCGAGGAACAGTTCCTCTGATAAGAAAGAAGAAAATCGGTGAAATGGCAAAGGAGGATCCACCTAGAAAAGCCAAGCCTACAATTGACAAAATTGTGGCAGGATTGAAAGAATTTGGAAATTTAGGTTCTGTTAGAAGAAGATATCAACTAGCTAATGATGACGACAAAGGAAAAATTGAAGAAGTCGTAGCATTCTGCCTTCATAAATTCAATCTTCATCTCGGAGGACTTCACACAACTCTACCTGAACATCTTCTACAAAATATTGAAGACCGGTGGAAAGCCTCAAAAGATAGAGAAAAGGAGCTAAGGATAAGAGCTCTTCTAGAGGTCCAGAATCACCTTACTCTAGAAGAAGCCACGGAACAAGCTGAACTTCATCAGAAAACTTTCGCTACTATAAGGATAGGCCTCATGCTTATTGGAGAAGTTGAGAGTACATAATGAAGAAGTAGCAATATGGACCAAACTTCTTCAGACCCAGCAGCAAGCAGAACAAGAAGCAGCTCAAAGAACAATAGCTAAACCGGAAGCTGACACCGGTAAAGGGAAAGAAGTAGTTGGAGAACAAGCACCAGTATTAGTGGACTTAACCAAAGATTAGGCAGCAAATCCAAAAGTTCTCATCTCTCCGAGTAAAGGTAACATTGAACCTATGCATGTTGATAAAATAATTGATGAAGTAATGGACTTTGGTGAAGTAGACAATGCTGCAAAGTGGTACAGTGTACTAGACAAAGAGGACAAACAAAAGCTAATTGTAGGGATAGTAGAAACTTTCATGGATTATCATAGGACTCCAAGGGACTACAGGTCCAAGTTCCCACCAGAACTAAACGACAAGCTACAATCAAAATGGCGAACCAGCCTAGGCACAAACACCAGAATCACTAGGGAAACTTTGCTGAAGGTCAGACCTAGACTCAATGAAGAGAGAATAAAGCTTCTATTAGAAGAAGCATCCATGAACCTAAAGACATCAGATAGAGTTGCAAAAATATTAAACGGATATGAAAATCAAGTCTACAAAGCGACTTTGGACTACTGGCTTACGTATGACTTCAGTGCATTGGATAAACTAGGTCCTCAGGATCAAACTGCACAAATGCAAGCACCACCGGTCAGATCCACAATTGGTGAAGTATCTTCTACTGAAAAGGAAAAAGTTCAAACAAAAGAGCTCATAACTAATGCACAAATAAATGTTGAACAAGAGGCAGATATTGATATACCCATGGGAGAACTTCATGAAGTTGAGGAGCAGCAACAGAAAGAAGTCCCACTGGGAGAACAAGAACAAGATGCCGAAGTCGATAAGCAACCGGAAGAAGAAGCTCAGACCAAGGAGAAACCTCCTGCAGAACAAAATCTACCAAAAGGAGAAGTTCAACCGGAGAACAAAGCTCATCAAGGAACAGAAGATAACAAGGGACAAGAAGCAGAAATCCCAGTCCACACCGAGTAACTTAAACCAGAGCAAGAGCTAGGACAACAAGAACAATGAGACTTTCCAAGCTCCTCTTCTAAAAGGAAGCTTTCATTTGCCGAGGAGAAGGAAGCAAAAAGGAGTAAAGTCACCGATACAGTGGTAGACATCAACAAGATGTTAACCAGGCAGCTCAAAGAGTTGACCAAAAGGAAACAAGACATGGTGCTGACCACTGTAAAGAACATTCTGTGCAACTTCGTTCCTGATGCTGACGTAGATAGCGATGAACCGGTCATCTATCAGCTAGAAGTTTTGGCACAGGCAATCGGTGAGGATCTCACAGATCCTTAAACAGTGGCTATCGACCACTACGAGAAGAAAAGAGTGGAGATACTCCACAAATAGGTTGAAGAGATCAAAGTGAATGTGACAACCAACTTGATAATTCTACAATAGCAACTTCAAGAAGCAGGAAGATTGGTGAGCAGAACATCAAACTTTGAAGTATTTTTGCAAGATCTGTCAGAAAAGTCTGGCAAGATAACAGAAGAGATTAAAGCCTTGTCCTCTCAGTTTGATATTAAGAACAAAACTGCAACATCCTATAGCAGAGAAATGACAAGTTTAACTCTTGCACTAAGAAAAATTGCTGAAGAGAAAAATAAGCGGATCCAAGATATTATTGGATTTCAAATGTTTTTGGCACCAACATTTGACATCATGAATCTAACAACAAATTCTACAGAAGTTCTAATCAATGAACCAGCATACAAAACAGTGGAAGACATGGAGAATATCATTGTTTCTCTGACAGCAGCCCAAAAGAATACAGAATATGTAACCGGTCAATGGGCACCATTCCTTCACTGAGCCAGAATAATATATAAGGATATCTTCACTAAGCTTCAAATGTGAAGAAACGCATTACCCTTTGCCCTATGGAGGCAAAAAAAGGTGAAGAAAAGAGGCTACAGAGGAATGAGCAGACAGGCACAGTGCAAAGGCAACACAGTACATGATAGTCAATACAAGGAGCACTCAGTCAGGGGAAGTCTGGAATAGGGGAAGTAGTGTTCCACCGATACAAGGCATTGTGATTAGTAAGTGAGTAAAGTTTGTGTATATTTTTGCCACCAATGACAAAGGGGAAGATTGTTAGCAATTTAAGTTGACATTAGTGTCTTTCACAAACCACCATTCACACTGGTAAAAGGGTCACCGGTTACTCACATTACTTACAAGACACCGGTAGACTATGAGCGGATCATATGCATTGATTGATAGTACACACCGGTAGACCGATCTAAGAACACGCACCGGTCTCAGTGTGCATGCATAAGTTGAACCAAATATAAGGTTACACCAATCAAAAGCGGCCTAAAGATCCACACTGGATTTAGTGGATCAGTTTGAGTTAAGAGCCGGATTAACCGGGACATCCACCACTCAGAAGAGGAGTTAGTTTTTAAACAGGAGTTAGCTTTATTCCTGCGGATGTTTTGCAAGGTAAACTCTAGATCAAAACGCATAGCTTTTTGTTGATTGCATGATTTATTGCGGAGTTTGCAGCTTGGCGGTTCTATGAGTTAAGGGTTTCATTACGATGAACTCTTATATAAATATAGGTCATAGGACGCAAAGAGAGTTGTTGATTTTTGGTGATCACATAGAGTAGAGGAGAGACATCTTCTGAGATAAGAGTTACAGATGCAGTGTTAGCAGAGATCAACAACCAGGCAAACAGGGATAGAGGTATGATCTAGTTAGACATTCAGTGTCATATCACATCATTGCTTTTATTAGTTAAGGAAGCATATTGAAATCCCTTTATCAGGGTGGACCTAATCGGTTCGTTGTAAAAATCCCCTAATAGGGTAACATCCCTTGTGATGTTCAAAGTCTTGTAACCAGGCAGCTCCTAATAGGGTTCAAATCTTAACAGATCTTTTGTAAAAACCCTTTACCAGGTAGCACCTTAACCAGTGCTTTGTAAGCTCCTAATAGGGCGCCTTCATTCTGCAGTAGTGAAGTTGTGAGCTCTGTCTCACTGTGGTTTTTTCCTTCTAACCGAGGGTTTCCACATATACATACTGTGTTGATCTGTCTATGTCTTTTACAATCATAAATGTTTTTCTTTTCCTTTAATTAAAGCAAAGAAGTACCTATCAAGATTAGAAAAGTAAAATAAATAGTTCTTACTGATTCACCCCCCCCGTCTCAGTAACCGGTTGGTAACAAAAGAAGGCAAATAAATGATTTTTACATTTTATATGTTGCATGCCCCAAAACCCCATGCTATGATTCGGTAGGGAAAACCAATTTGAATTGGGAATTGGGTCTTGCTCGGTAACTCCTGGTCAGCTTGGTAATTTTCTTGTTGTTGAAGATGCTTTGGTAAATACAAAATTAAATCCAATTGAACCTAAAAGAGTCCAATGCCTCTCTTGTGTTAGTACCAAATGTCGTTTTCCTATGCTCGTTTAACCATGGGCACTTATTTTCCCTCCCAACCATAGACAATCCATGATTGTCTCCCCTAAGCACTGCTGCTTCTCAGATATAGCAAATTGTGTATATTTTTCATTGCCAAGAGGAAGATTTGATCTTCCTTTATATATATTGGTGGTGCCTCTTTACCAAGGGTCACCACACTTGGCCCAATTAATTAATTCAAATAATTATATTATATTATTATATAATATAATTATATTATTACAATAATTTTTTTTGAGCAAGATGGACGATGCCACTTAATATATTTTATATTATATATATATATTTAAAAAAAAAAAAAAACTGGTTCAAAGAGCTCCCAGAGAAAAGAACCAGAAAGAAAACTCCGATCATTGATCATATACAAGAAGATTCCAATTATAGTCCCCTACAACTAAGAAAACCCCCCAAGCTAGCCCAAGGCTAGATACAAGCAATGAATAGAGAGACCCAACATAAAACTGAACCCCCCCCCAGAGGATATATACAAGTATATCAAGCTAGCCAATGGCTAGATTACAAAAGATTTTCAGATACATTACAAAATCCCAGAAAATGGGCCAAAATTATATATGACCAGACGAGGAAAATTATGCAGCATCAACAAAAACTTATTCTTTCATAGCAGCAACAAAGATAATATCAAGAAAAAAATCCTTGAAGAGCCCACATAACGCCTTGCCAAAAAGACCCCAAGTCAACCTGATCAGGATCAACTTCCATGTTCACGTTTGGAAGTAACGAAGGAGTAAGATGAGAGGAGTGTTGAGGATTCCCCAAGATAACAACAGAGTGATGAGGACAAGGATCCTGCTCCAAAAGGTAAAGAAGGGCGAAAACAATATTAAGAATATCCTTCAAGCATTCATTGTTCAAAGATTTCTCGTGCTATTGCAGAGCAATTTTAACATGCCTTAAAAAATGCCTTTCCAAAGCCCCCTTGATACATTCGCAAATCATAATGGCACCATGGTTATTAATCAGAGAAGAATGATTAAAAATGCCACCAACCAAAGCAGCACCCGCCCAAATATCATACTTCTGAACAACTCGAATGAGCTTATTACTCAGCATATGTGCTGCTTCAAAAGTATAACCCGTCAATCAAGGTTAGAGATAACAATGCCGTATGATTTAATCAAAGACCATCTCATAAAAAATTAATTTATCGAGTACTAGGAATCGAGCTAAATCACAGTGGGGATCTAGAGAATCAAGCTCAACATTATTACTCCCCAAATTGACTAAAAAATCAGCAATCCGATTTCCTTCTCAGTAGACATGAGAAATAAAAAAATTATCAAAAGAGGCGATAAGTGGCCATATTTTCTTGAAAATATAACTAAGCTGCCAATTATCAATGTTCCTTGAGATACAAGCATTAATGGTTAATATGGAGTCTCCTTCAATATGGATGCATGAGATACTCAATCTTTTGGCTAATAAAATACCTTGGAGTAATGCATGTGCCTCAACAAAATTGTTTGTGCCCGGACGGATAGACATAGATTTGCAAGTCTTAAGGCATCCTAAATGATCCCTGATACATACTCCTACACCTGCATCACCCGGGTTTCCCTTAGAGGAGCCATCAAAATTCAATTTAAAAAACATTGGGTCCGGTGGACACCACTTAATAGTAGAGCGATCAACTATATTGGACCTCACTCTAGGAAAGCAGGGTGATGAAGGAATAGAAATGCCTTTCCAAACATTAATTATATGACCATCCCAAGATGTGAAAACTGAATTTGGATTAAAATGACGAAGACAATTAGCATTAACCAACTCTGAAACTGATTTTTCCAATTGAGTAAGGACATCCGAGAGGGAGGACGTCTTCTTCCTAAAGATCCATTTATAATAATTATATTATTATATTATAACAATTAAATCACAAAAATATTAAAATATAATTATATTATCTCAATAATAATATAATAATTATATTATCACAACCTTTATGTTATCTATGTCAGCCTGAAGGAATCTGACCATAGCTACAATAACATCAACACCAAAAAACAATTTATAATATTTATCTGTCTAAGGAATGTGAATCAAGCTTGGACAGTATAAAAATTAAATAAATGATTTCTCCCAATGCATCCCATCATTCTCGACTTACTCTTTTTTGTAACGTCCCTGAATTGGGGTATACCTGATTTTTACCCCAAAGTAACAATTCCAATGACAAGATTTGTTTACAAATAATATTCTATAATTAAACATATGATAGCTATTGAATCTTTAAAGTAAAGAATCAATTAAATTAAATAACATATCATGTGTATCTAATTTATAGTTTTATTTCCACTTATCAACCATAGTAGGGGTTGAAGAGGAGAGCACAATAGGGTTCCTGGAACATTTTCCACAACTAAGCCCAAGGGCGTGATGCAACACCTTTTGGCCCACAAGTCACAAGAAACTTGTCCATCCAACATGGGGTGGCCTATTTAGAATGAGAATCCGTCTCTGCCCTCTCTACTCATGTTTCCTTATTAACCCATATGTGATTGCTACCATTCTTTAGTTCACTTCTAACAACCAATCGTTGTAGAGATTGGAGAGGAAAGTGTAGATTCCATCTACAACAATCAGCCCCATCACCTTCACTACGAAAAAATTTCATCAGTGTCGTGAGACCGCAAACCTTTTCTAGGGAACATGTTCTTCAAGGCTCAAGCTCTGAAAGCCCGACACGTGTCATCTGAGTGGAGATCCTAGCGAACCCACTCCGAGCATCCCATTCTCAACACCCAGTGGCATGACACGTGTCTAGTCTCCACTCCTAACAACGAAGGGACCCACCAATAGAATATCCAAAGAATATGCCATGTCATTGGGCTCGCATAAATGAGCTTTTTGATAGATGTCTATGCGATCAGCCTGTTATTAGAAAATCATGATGAACTATGGCAACCATTTGAAATGATGAACTTTTCATCCACAATTGGCAGGCGTGATGATCGCAACCAATGAGGAAGACATTGCTGGTCTCCATGCTGAAAGAGATAACAAGAAATCATGCCGGATTTTTTGGCATGCAAATAAATTGTAACAGAAAGCGATTGAGTCTGATTGAAAAAGCCTAGAGGTTATTATAAAAGCTCGAGGGCTTGCATTGTAAAGGGGTTAGTCATTGGACTTTTAGTTCTACCTGTTTGGAAATATTTGTAAATTCATAGAAGTTTCAGTTCTGTTCGAAGAGACTCCATGGCTTTTGTACCAAAGATGTATGTTGTAGCGTTAGTATTCTGGAACTTACTCTCCAGCCTTGGCACATTTTCTCTTAATGAAATATGGGCAATGTGCCCTTGTAGCCTTTCTCTTTCCATTAATTAGATTGTCTTGTGCTAAATTCTTTCATGTTCGATCTAGTTTGCTTATGTTGGTACAATTATTTTGTGTTTAAATGGGTGTATTTGTGATCATGAATGTTCCTTTCTCCTCACAATGCATCTAGAACAGACGATGAATTGTACCATTTACAACCTGCTCAAGAAATTTTTTTGGGGGTTGTTGTTCTTTCACTTGACCCTTATAGGAACTATTTATGTCTAGAAGCAAGAGCCCATTCTCGGTATCTCTTGTTTTTCCTCTATTCAGAAGTATTATTCTTGTATTGTCTTTATAGGGTGTAAAGAATTACACATCCCTTGAGGGTTTATTCGGACCCCTGTAGATGCTTACCAAGGTTGATATCTGAATATTACATTCTATGTCATGTAGACTTTATATGTTTTGTTCTCTCAACCAACAATGAAGGGTTCGTGGTATGTCGTGTCTGCTAGATGAAGATGTGAATCTTTGACTAGGAAGGGTCAGATTTCTATGAATATCATCCTACAAATTCCTAACTTTGTCATAAAAAGCTTTGTTATGGTGAACGCCTCCCTTAGCTTAGGTTGTTTTTGAATGGTCTTCCTCCCTCCTTTCCTCCAAACCCCCTGTACGAAGAGCCATCTTTTTAAATCCCAAAAGTTGTTTTACAAGGCGCATCTTGTCCCATTCTTGTAAAACTTCCCAACTGCCCTTATTTAGGTGTGAGCATCTTACGGATCAACATAATGCATAATAGGGTAACTGAAACATTCACCTCAACTATGCCCAAGAGCATGATACAACACCCCTTGGCCCACAAGTGGCAAGAACCTTGTCCATCCAACATGGGGTGGCCTACTTAGAAGGGGAACCTATCTCTGCCCTCCCCACTTATATTTCCATACTAACCTCTTCATGATTGTTTGTAGGAGAATAAATAACTTTAATAAATACATTAAAGATCTAGATTGAGTAGCATTTCACATTAGTAACTATACCCAAATTACATAAAAGATTGTATGTTAAACAACATCACAATGTATACCACAATATATGCTAGACCCTAGAACACAAGATTGCTGTATCTTGAAATGCAGATTGCTTATATCCAAAAGTGATCTGATCAAATTCCTTTTTCTGATTTTTTCCTTAATTCCCAAATCAGACTTTCCTTCTTCCCTTCCTACAATAGGGTTCCCTCTATTTATGATCCACCATTCATTACAAAGGATACAACTCATCTAAGAGAGGCATCCCTTCTTACTGCTAATCGCTACCTTTCAAATCCGTTCAGTAATGCATTCATATGTCTTCTGTAACAATATATCATACGTCTGTTGTAATAAGCCTGCTTTGATTCTTCTGATGTTCTCTTCCCTTTCTTCCTTTTATGTCTTCCATGCACCTCTCAAGTGATTTGTTCTCCTTTTTCCCTTAAGTGAGGAGTCACACCTCTTCGTGGAGATTATTAGTTTTGCATGGTACACCTCCCTTCATAAATTAAGTGTTGCCTTTCAGTAATTATTGTAACTAATAACCCTCAATAAATCTCAGTCAGCCACCTAAAATAAATTGTTCATAATTATTTACTCTTAGCTGGCCCTCTTCCAATTACTTGGCCCTTTTCCCAATAATTTTTTTTTTCCAAATGCTAGTCCGTCCTCTTTTCATCCATTTGTTACTGCTCAGGTTCAGATGCTATTTAAGGCTACGATTTGTTTTTGTGAGGTAATGTTCTCAACAGGGGCATGACATTTTGGTCAATGGGGACTTACCATTTTTAGTAAGTTCTATTTTTGGAGAAAGGGACATGACAAGGCCAGTTGATATGAGCTAACAATGCTATAGTAGTCTTGATATTATTGATTTTTGCTACTGCAGCAAAATTTTTTGTGTAGTCAATTCCCTTCTTCCATGAGTATCCTCTGGCCACTAGTCTCACCTTTGTTTTATGACATCAGACTTGAACTTAGTTGTATAAACCCACTTATTGTTGGCCACCATTCTTGCCTTTGGGCAAGTCCATCAATTCCCAAGTTTTAATCTTTATCAAAGAGTCATATTCATTTTGCATAGCTTCTTCCCATTCATGTTTTCCCTTAGCCTAATCATAAGATTGAGGATCTTTGGTCTTCATTATGATGGTAATAAGAGTGTAATAAATTTGTTTAGTCTTTTGATAAATTTATTGAAGATTTTTAATATTTCTACCATCTTCCAAGAGTGATAGAATATATGTTAATTGTTTCAAGGAGGATTGCCTTTTTCCAAATGACATGAAATAAGCCTTTGAAGTGCATGGGCAGAGGCTGGATAATTCCAGGACGGCCATGATACATGAATTTTCCTCTTGCTTCATTGGTCTCTCACAAGATGAGGATCATAGCATTACTACAATCAACCTCTTGAAGATGGAGGCTCATGTGAAATCATGAACTTGGTGAGCTCCTATAGAATTTGTTGTAATATAGGTTGTGACTTATTGACATTTTCATCAGATGGCTTAAGCCATTTAAATCCTTTGGTATCATGTGTGAGGATTTATTTTAGGCCTTCATCTTGACTTGGAAGTCCTATAGCATTTTGTTGGATAGGTTTGAAGGAGTCAATGTACATGAATGAATATTTTTGCATCAAACCTTAGGTAATTTTTTTTTCTTAGCTGTACAAATATAGGGTTTCCTGTGATGTCCCCTACTAGGAGGCTGCCAATTTTCAATACTTAACATACATCACTGTGCATTTAAATCAGATTGAATCAAGAAACAATGAATGTTTCATAATATATTTGACAGTTCACATACTTAATCCCTAATTCCTCACTTCTCTCCTAAACATCAAACCTAGAGAGGAAGGGGAATACTTGTCATAGGGCACTTGGAGACCATCTACAAACAGGCTCCCTCAAGGTTTTTGGAATACTTGTCATAGGGCACTTGGAGACCATCTACAAACAGGCTCCCTCAAGGTTTTTGGAACACATGTTCATACCCATCTCGGAACTTTTCCCCCAAGGCTTCAGATACATGTCCTTGCCCCATCCTGGGGCTTACCCATCTTGTGAGAATTTACACCCGTTTCTCCCTATAAACCAACCTATCCTCTTAAGGGGGTATAGCAAGTGATTAAGGAATTGGCTATGAATATGCTACCTTCAAATGGATTTTATATATATATATATATATTGTGATTTCACTATTATAAACTGATATTAATGCTACAGCATACACACTAGACCGTATATTGACCCCTTCTTCCTAATAGAAGTTAGATATAATATTCTGTAAATCAGTATTGATTCATAGATAAGTTACAACATGCCAATTTGCTGTTATATGATGCTTGCCAGCAACTATATATTGATTTATTTCCCTTCTGATCTCTTCCTTGTGATCAGTACCAAATATATTTAATAATCTATGAATCTTTTCCTTCCTCCCGAAAGGAATGATTTCAATCTTCCTTAAATATCCTAGACCCCAGATGGTTGCATCTTATGGAGAATGGACATGTCATTTGATAATGACTAATTAACCCTTAACATCACATTGCTTCCTTGTGACAATCAATGATAGGTCTATAATGATTAAGTTTGAATAGTATAGCACCAATTAACACTTTATTACCGTTAGTTGCCATTGATGATGGTTTAGCTGAAACCATAACTTCTCAGATAAATCACTTCCTTCTGTTAAGGTTATTAGGATCATTGCAAATGTAATAGCACTCCTTATGATTGTATGTGTTTTCAAAATGCATCGATCTCTTTGTATTTATACACGATAAGGACAAGAAGAGACATGTCCCTTCATGGGACATGTCTATTCATTAATTTATTTTATCAATTTAACTATTTAGTTATTATGAAATAAGTATAATCTAACTTTATATATATGTATCAATGTATATAATAATATCAATTATTATATATTGATATATATGTATATATATAATAAATCATTTCTCATAATAATCATATAGTTAGTATTATTTATCTAACCGATGCTACAAACATCAACACCTTCAATATAATTTTTGTTTTCATGCGTAGTTGATGTGTGATTATTGTAACGCTGCTAATCGTAATTATCACCGTGCCTTCATAACTTAATCATATACCTGAACCAGAATATCATTTATTACTCATTGACGGGAGATGATTGGTGCTGACTAGCTATCGACTTGTTGATTGTCTTTATATTCAATCTGTCAATGTTTAAGTAACGGTGACTGTAATCCTTCTTATTGATCATGGACCACAACCTGTTCATGATTGCTCTATATCATTCAACGCTATTGAACTTCCACAATTCAGCAGCCTCTATGATGCACAATGCTTGGTGTCTCATATATTTTACTTCATGTACATGGATGATCGTTGTCAGATGATGATTATTGATTGGTTTTGTAACTTAATCAATGATATTACAAATATGCTCTTATATGATTGTCGTTTTTGAGATTATTGGTTATCTTATATCAATCGGCTATAAAGGAAAGTTAATGCTTGTTTAATATATCTTAGTCTCTAACTATCACCTTTAGGATATTTGACTTCTTAATTATTGCGACTTTGTCTCTTTAGAGACTTCACAAAATTGAAGGACTTGGTTGTCATAATGGGTGTAATCACCTAAACTTGGTCTACTAGAACTTGAGCCCCCTTTTGATCAAATCATCTCTTTGCTAAGCATCATTATGCAGAGTAACCTCAAAAATCCCCTTTGCGTAATTAAATAAAAAATATTATATCAAGCTTATAATATGGTCTAATTTCTAGAGCTTGCATATTTATTTAATTGTTATAACTTTACTTTTAATATAAAGTTCCTACACTTTTATTAAAAGAACACATTCACATGTGTGCACCCAATTAATCTTGATTAATTAGCAATTAAAAGGGATTTGTGATTTCAAATGCTATTTTGTCTTATTCTACCTAACATTTCCCTTTTGCCTCTTAATCCTCACCACTCATCTCTACCTAGCCTTGCATCTCCTTGCATCTCCTTTTGCCTCTTCATCTCAACCACCCATTCTATTGCCTCTTAATCTTAGCCCTTCATTCTTGAGGCAATTCCTTAAAAAGGAAACTCTTCCTTGGCTCAAGAGTTCCATCTTGATCATTGTTGAAGTCTTAGTCCCCAATATTGCATATCCTAGTTCTAATCTTTGTTATTATCTAGATCATCTTAAGCTCTTGCATTCTTAATAATTTGAATTCTTAGCTTTAGCTCTCTCATTTTCTTAGCTTAGCTTCATCTTTAGCTTAATATTGCATTGTTAATCTAGTTTCTTTCTTGCATTTTTCTTGCACCTCATTCTTAGATTACTAGTTTCTTGCATACATTCTTAGCTTAATTTCTCATAGCTTGCATTCTTGCATTCTTAGCTTCTTTCTCTAGCTTTGAATCTTCCATTTTGGAGTAGTCAAGTCACTAATCCTTCACGCCAATTTGATGAGCATCATGAGAAGGATTAAACTCACTTCAACTAGGAAGCTATGAGCCGCTTCTTAGGATATCCTCTTCCATGGATTTCACTCAAGAGTAATGGTTCATAGAAGTGTGTCACACTTTTGATCGCATAATGAGAATATCACAATTAGGGTTTCAAATGGGGGACATGACAGTCCTTGCTTCCCCAAAATTGCTTGTCGTCAAGAAATGATTGAATGATCATAGAGACCTATCCCTAATTCAACTTTTGTTGTGCTACTCCGATATCATCATATATGTCATCTCCCTTATTTTGAATGCGAATTATGATTTGATAGTAGAAAGTTGTCAAAGCTTACCTTAAGACAAGTTTTCTCTTGTCTTCCAGAGAAAAGGATCTAGGCCATCTCATAATGATGCCAATTGAATTTGCAAAAATCAACATTTGCCTCAAATTCCTAGCTTTGTTTCATTCTTTGTTATTCTATTCTTCTAGATCAACCAAAAATAGAACCATACATGGAGCATATACTTGAAAATACAGAGTATACACAAATATATGCAAACATAAAGCATACAGTTGAAAACATGCATTATTAAACTACCTTTTTCTTTGTTGTATGTATGGATTCATTTTTACCCTTGCATTATGCAACGTTTTGTGAAGATGTTTCCCAAAGAAGCCTTTAAGAGATTTTACTTTATCATATTACTGTTTCTCTGCAGAGGGTAGTTGGATAATCTATTTTTAAATTTTGGCATTGTAGTTACTAGAGCGGCTCCTCTATGAAGCTCCCTTGGTTTACCATGTTAGTTGCTTACCGGTTTCTAAGAGGGGGGGGTGAATCAATAAATCCTATCTTAGATCTAATTTCAAACTTGTGAACAGATTCTCAGTTGTAAAGTAGAAGATAAACAATCATTCACAAGCATAAATAGAATCACACAGGTCAACACAAGTATTTATACGTGGAAACCCTCGGTTAGAAGGAAAAAACCACGGTGAGACAAAACTCACAATCTTCACTAATACCAAATGAAGATGCCCTGTTAGGAGCTTACAAAGCACTGGTTAAGGTGCTACCCTGTTAAGGGATTTTCACAGAGATCTGTTAAGATCTAAACCCTGTTAGGAGTTGCTTGGTTACGGGACTTTGAACATCAGAAAAGGATGTTACCTTGTCAGGGGATTTTTAAGAGGAACCTATTAGGTTCACCCTAATAGAGGGATTTCAATATACTTTCACTTCTTATAAAAGCAATGATCTCTATTGACACTAACTGTCTGATTGGATCATACCTGTTGATCTCTTCTCCGGTCTGCCTGGTTGTTGATCTCTCTATCTTCCCTCACCTTTCTGCCCGTAGCACTGCACAGAAGATATCTCTTCTCTTCTCTATGCAATCTTCAACTATCAACAATAGCAACAACAATCTTGCGTCCTATGCTTTATATTTATACAAGAGTGACCCTCTTGACTCATAGAACCACCAGGGAGTAAACTTAGCCATAACTTCTGCAACGCCTGAGAACTGGTCGTTGTGACTTAGAGTTTACCATGAGATCATCCGTAGAATCAAAGCTAACTTCTGTTAAAAAGCTAACTCCACTTCAGAGCGGTGGATGTCTCATATAATCAAGCTTTTTAACTCAAACTGTGACTCAAACTGATCCACAAAATCTGGATCGAATCTATCTTACAGTTGGACCGGTACCCTTATACTCAGTAATGGTCTACCGGTGCATCTATCGAAATGGTCAACTGGTGCTTACACTCTGTTCTTCATCTATCGGTGTCTTCTAAGTAATGTGAGTGATCGGTGACCCTTTACTGGTGTGAATGGGGTTTGTGAAATACACTAATGACAACTCATATTGCTAACAATCTTCCCCTTTGTCATTGGTGGCAAAACTATTCACAAACTTCAGTCACTTACTGATCACAGTGCATGTATTGGTAGAACACTACTTCCCCTGACTGATTGCTCCGGGTGCTATTCATTCTTTAGTACCCTTCACTGTCCTGCTTGCTTATTCCCTTTTCCAGAATCAAAATCTTCCCCTTTTTGCCTCCATAGGACAAAGGGTTTTGGTTGATAAGATTACATTTGTAGCATTGTGAAGATGTCCTTATAGATGTTCTTTGCAGAGTGTAGCAATGGTGCCCATTGTTCGGTTATATTGTGAATGTTCTTTTGGGCCGCTTTTAGAGAAACAATAATAGTTTCCATATCTTTGACTGTTTTGTAGTCCGGTTATTTGAGCAGAGCATCTGTAGAAGTAGCTGTGTGATGCATGATATCCAGTGTTGGGGCCAGAAGCATCTGAAATCCTATGACATCTTGGATTCTCTTATTCTGTTCTTCAGTTGTCTTTCTCAAGATTTGAGCAAGACTTGTCATTTCTCTGCTAAAGGTTGTCGTAGTTTTATTTTTGATGTTAAATTGTGTTGACAAAGTTCTTATGTCTTTTGAGGTCTTTGCAGCTTTGTCAGTTAAATCTTGCAAGAATATCTCAAAGTTCGAGGTTCTACTCATCAAACTTCCTGCAACTTGTATCTACTTTTGAAGAACTTTTAAGTTGTCTGACAGAATAGCCTTTATATCTGCAACCTGTTTATGAAGAATCTCCACTCATTTCTTTGCATAGTGGTCAATTGCTATTGTCTCTGGATTTGTTAGATCCTCACCGATTGTTTGAGCTAACACGTCCAACTAGTCGATGACCGATTCGTCTTCATCTATGTCTGCATCTGGTACGAAATTGTACATGATATCTTTAACTTTGATTAGAACCATATCTTGTTTTCTTTTAGTAAGCTCTTTCAGCTGTTTTGTTGACATTTTATTGATGTCAATTATTGTATCGGTTGTCTTACTTCGTTTTGCTTCAGATTCTTTAGAGGATGAGGGCTTTCTTTTGGAGAAGCTAGCAAGAGTTTCTGATGCCTTCTCTTTTCTTTGTTCTCGCGCTTTTGGAGCTTGCTCATTTTCGCCTTTATCAGGTTTGTCTGGCTTGTTTCCCTCTTCCGGTGTGGCTTCCGGTTGTTGAACTTGTATTTGAGGCATAGTATCATCATCTCGATGCAAGAGATGTTCTGGTGGGGCTTGTTGCTGCTCTTCAGCTATATGAAGATCGCTTGCAGCGATTCCTTCATCTCTTTTAGCTGGACTTTCAGTAGTAATATTGCCAGAGGTTTGTCCCAATGTGACCGGTTCACTGGAGGTGAACATTTTTGTAAGAACTTCCTGTTCTTCAGTTATTGGAATTTGAGTTGCAGTAAATTGAACAGGTGGATCAATAATAGTTGCGGTGTGATCCTGAGGACCTGTTGCTTCAAGAGTATTGAAGTCATACTGCTGCCAGAAGTCTAAAGTCTCCTTGAGGACGTCATTCTCGTACCCATTGAGAATCTTGGCAACTCTGTAATTTGTATCCAAATTCATGGATGCTTCCTCTAATAGAAGTTTTACTTTCTTATCGCTTAGACCAGGTCTAGCTTTTTCCAGTGCTTCCCTATTGATCTTTGAATTTACTTCTAGACCGGTTCTCCATTTTGTTTGAAGCTTACTGTTTAACTCAGGAGGAAATTTCCCCCTGTAATCCCTCGGAGTCTTGATGAAATCTAGTAGACTTTCAACAAGAGCTTTTTCAATTTCCTATTTTTCCTCCTCAACTAAAACACTATACCATTTTGCTGCATTATCTATCTCTCCAAAGTTTGTAATTTCAGCCACAATATCATTTACAGTCATAGTGCAAGCCTTACCTTTTTCTGGAGATACTAGGAGTGTTGGATTTGTAGGTTCATCAGTTATGTCAACAATAACCGGTTTATCGACTCTGAGTACACCTTTCCCTTTCTCGGTGTCACAGACCGGTGAAGTTGTTGCCTTTCGGCATGCTTCCTCTGCTTGATGCTGAGACTGAAGAAATTTAGTCCAGATGGCCACTCCTTCATCATGTACTTTGTCAGTTTCTCCAATTAGCAGATGACTTATCCTTTTCTTTGTCAGGAAATTTTGCTCATGTAATTCAGCTTGTTGAGTTGCTTCTTCCAGAGTGAGATGATTCTGGACTTCCAAAAGAGCACAAATCCTGAACTCCTTTTCTTTGTTCATTGAGGCACTCCACCTATCTTGAAGAATGTCCAAGAGATCTTTGGGTAATACTGCCTGAAGTTCCACAGGATGTAAATGAAACTTATAAAGGCATACAACTACAACATCTTCAATTTTTCTTCGATCCTCATCATTTGCCAGAGTGTATCTTCTTTCGACATTAGCCATTCCTCCATGTTGTTTCAATCCTGACACAAATTCATCAATTGTTAGCTTGCCTCTTCTTGGTGGATCCTTCTTTGCTGGTATACCGGTTTTCTTCTTTCTTTCGATGAGTGGAACTGTGTCTTTAGAGTCGGTTTCTTTAGCTTTTTCCTCCTGTGAGCTTCCCACCGGTTGAGCTTTCTTGTTTTGTGCTTTAGGTTGTGCATGTTCCGGTTTCTTCTTTGGTGTAGGCGTTCTTTTCACATACACATTCTTGATTGGTCCTCTTTTCAGATTTTGCTCTATTTCCTTATAGGTTCCAAACCGTTGAGTGCCAAGATCCAAGTGCACTTCGTCCAAGGCTTCTACATACGCCTTTGCGATTTTTGTAGTGATTTGTAACCAAGCTCCGATGCATACTCATCTCTTGGTTCTACTGCTTGAATAATACAGAAATCAGTTGATACCAGAAAGCATACCTCCTTTTTGTATAGGTCAACAATAGTTGACGGAATTCTTTGTCTGGCATGTATTTTCAGCTGAAAGGCCTTGAAATGATCAGTCATGGCTTTGTCAAACTGGTCTCCTAGTTGGTTGGCATAATCGCTGATTTGTATCATGACCGGTCGATCATTTGTCCATGTCACTTTTCCTATTCCAGGGAAGGAATTAGAATAGAAGTAGAGATAGATCAAAAGTGTGCCGAATTTTAGTGATTTCTTTTTAATGATTCCTAACTTCTTCATGTTCTCAAAGATCTGTCCTCTTAGCATTTCGCACATATCATATTGTGCATTGTCATGTATAATTTTGAAGGCTACATGTATGCCTCCACTCGGTATGCTGTTTAGGTTACTGGATTGATATGCTTTGTAACCGATCACAGCGGATGCGAACCGAACAACTGGATCTTCAATGTCGGTTACGGTCATCAATCGCTTATCGGATTTTGATTTAGTCAGATTTGCCACCACTGTATTGGATATGGTTCTTAGGGTTAGGGCTTCCCCTTGATTGCAGAACCCGGTTACCCTATGGAGATCATCTTTCGTGATCGGAGTGTAGGCTCCTCTCGTGACCCAGAAACTTGGTTCATGCACTCGACTTACCACCATTCGAATCCATTCTGGTCTGAATATGGTTGGGTAGGAGACTCCATTGATGATCCCAGATGATACCAGTTTTTCGTATCCATTGAGATATTTTCCATCTTTGCATAGCAGGTTATACTCGCTTCTTATGTACGCCTCACCCAACTCTTCTTGCTTTGCATGGATGAAAGCAATTACATCCTCAGTTAGGAGCACTCCTTTAGGTATCGAAGAGAGCGCACCATCCATGTCGATCTCCTTGTTTTGAATCGCCAAGATATCATATGGAGGACGATCGACTTGTTTTGCTGGAACCAGCTTAGCTTCATATGACGAAGATGCCATTTCTTTTAATCGGTTGCACGGACTGATGATTGATCGGTTCTCACAGACAATCTTGCTCGATGATCAATTCGCAAGAATATTACTTAAGCAAATCAGAGATAAATACAAGATTGCAAGGTAAAAGTGAATTAGTGATCCTTCTTTGCTTTTTATAGGATTAGGGCATAATGGTAATTACCAAACGGTAACTATTGTTAAACGGCTACAACATTAAATGCCCTACCTAATCTTTCTTGTTTCCTTTCCTAACTGGTAATCCCACCCTTTTGATTAGACATGCCCCGGTTGATTACCTTATGCTTCTTCGGTCTGATCTGTGAACTGAGTGAAAGTGAATTTCACCAATTCCACCGGGAATGGCAGTTGCACTACTGGTTCCCCCTAAGCCTTGAAGACTCAGTTTGCAGAAGGAATATCACCATCTTGTGATGATGATTTTGCCTCTGTTTTCTCCTCGGCGAAGTTCTTTGATTCCTTAACGAACCATATCTTCTTCACCTCTTTCTTGTTTTCCTTATCAGGAGTCAAGGTCTTCATCACCGGTTTGTCTAATTCTTTGCCTTTGTTCTTAGTCCGGTTACAATAGTCCTTAGCTCGGCGACCGATTCTGTTGCAGCAATAACAGACTATACCGGTTGCTTTCCATGGGTTTTTCCCTCTTGGATTAGGGGATTTACCCCATAATTTACTATTACAATGCATCCCTTTGTTTGTATGAATAGTTGCGTTCCGGTTTTTGCTTTTCTTGGAGAATACCGGTCTTGATGATTTGAATGCCATTGTCTTTGATCTGCATTCTTCAGCCTCGTGTCCAAACTTGTTGCAGGCATAACAGTATCACTTGAAGCTTCCTCTGCTTCCACTGGACACAGATAAGGAGCAGGGCAATGTCATGGACCACAAATAATGTATACCTTAATTTTATATATATATTTATATACTTGTCCAATTCTGTAATTAATATATCAATGCATATAAATTGACTCAAAATACTGGATCAAATAATTAATATATAATTGATTAATACATAATTAATATTTAATTAATAATTAATCAATATAATCAATATAACTAAATCAACAATTTATTAATCAACATATATAAATTAATATTATTAATATTAATATTAAAACATATTAATAATATTAATATAACCAATTATATATAATTAATTACTATAATTTACTAATCAATACAACTACACAATATCATTACTAATACTTAGTAACAATCCACGCTAATATTAGTAATATTGGACAAATTAAGCAATCAACCGATAAATGTCCTAAATGATGAAATTCTTTATTAAACAAAACGTCACAGCGGTAGTATTGATCGGGTCGCAACCAATGGACATGAAATATATTTATAAGGATTATTGGCGATGTTGGAGGGCACGGAACGGGAAGAACAGAGAAGATGCACGATATAAGACAAAAAGATAATATATATAATTAGTGAGGAGTTGCACGTTAATGATAAGCACCGGAATCTATTCTGTTTGCGTGGGCTCTTATCGAAAGTGAACGACTAGAGCAGAATACCGGGGGAAGCCGCAGAGGCCATAAGGTATGTATGGCTTAATAAACAACCTCCCTCATATTATCATTCGAACTCTATACAAAATTAGACTGTCACGCCCCCTGTAAGATATTACGGGTTATATACAAATAAACGTATGTTAAAACTATTATCGATAATGCTAAAAACTGTTTGATGGATATCTAACTTTCATTAAATTAATATATATATATATATATATATATATATATATATATATTTGGATATGAATATATTTTAATTGTATACATAATTATATGAGCACATAGCAAAAGATGTACAAATAGATAAACTTCAAAATTCAAATAGAAATCTAAATGTCAAATTAATATAGCCTGTAAAGATTACACGATCTCATCTCTTTCTTCTCGCTAAGGCATCTTGAGTGTGGAGGTTGTGGATGGTAGAGGCGGAGTAATTTCGAGCACATGATGGTTATCCCAATATTAGGGTTAGGCCTTGAGGGAAGCCACTTGTAGCTTGTTTCACGCGACCCAGGCCCTGTAACTCTTCCACTCTAGATGTCCTTCGGAAGATGGAGAGAGGGATGGTCTCTATAATCTCTACGGGAGATAATTTTTATACACATACAAATTACATTGTTTATTTACACCATTTCGGGTTTTTTTCAATAAGTTGTGCAGAACCTCGGATAATATAGGATAAAATGTAAGATAAGGAATAATTCTAAAAGAAGTTCCCTAATCGGCACCGTTTGTTGTATTTGGACAGTGCCTAGAAATAGGGATCATTACAGGCAAGCACTCTTTGGTCTTGTGGCCATTTTTGCAATGGTTCTTATAGTAACTATTGTTGGTTCTTACCGGTGCATTTATGCAATTATCAGTGTTATGACCCAGTTTTCCACAGTGTTTACAAGAAATGTTGAAGGTATTCTTGTTTCTATGTGCTAGTGTCTTCCTCTTGTTCTTCTTGCTCGACTTTGCACCAGCTGACTCACCGTTCCTTTTGGTGACTGCACCGGTGGACCATGACTGGTGTGATCGTTGTGCTTTCGTTGAGCTTGGAGTTGCCCATCAAGCTTGACCGAGCTTTCATTGAATTTTCTCAGCATTTCATTCCTTTTTTCAAGAACTTTCTTTTGTTCCTTGAGTTGATATATCTCGATTGCCAGTTTCTTGCATGCTTCATCACTAGTCTGCCATGCTTTGTGCATATTCGCATTTTCTTGGGTGACAATCAGCATATCTTCTTGAAGTTGCATAATGAGGAGTTCATTTGCCCTTACAGCTTCTTCTGCTTGGTTCATTGCTTTTTCCGACGCTATTGATGTCTTGACTGCTATGTTCCTTTCACTTTCAGTTTTTTGTTTCTGCTCAGTCAGTTCATTCATCCTCAGAGCATTTACCTTTTGCTCTCTTTTGAGATCAGCAATCTGACCGGTTAGGATTTGATTTTTTTTGTAAACTCAGTGACTGCCTCCTCAGCCTCATCAGATCCACTCTGCCCAGAGAGTTCATTGATAGTTTCATTGCTCTTGTTTAGTTGCAGAGCCAACTCCTTCCTTTTTGCAAGTGATTTCCTCAGTCTACTTTCCAGCGAGACAATGATGTCGTTGGCTTCCTCTAGCTGTTTCTGATACCGGTAGCCCTCCATGATTTTTTTCTCAAGCTGTTAGACTTGGTTGTATAGAGAACTTGGCTTTGATACCAATTGTTAGTTGCTTACTGGTTTTTGAGAAGGGGGGGGGGTGAATCAATAAATCCTATCTTAGATCTAATTTCAAACTTGTGAACAGATTCTCAGTTGTAAAGCAGAAGATAAACAATCATTCACAAACATAATGTCATGTCCCCTTTCTAGTGACATGATTTTTCATATTGGATTTGCCTATCATCGACTCTTGTAGGCAAATGTTATGGAGAGGGAGTCATTTTGGAGATCAGTTGGCCATATTTGCTCTTGGAAAAGTGGAGTTGAGCTTATATTTTATTATTATGCATTATGTGGGGCCCGTATGTTATAATTTTAAGTTGAGATTGCACTTTTTATTTTATAAAGTTACTTTATTATAAAAGTGCATTATAATGGGATGTTATAATGGATGTTTCTAAAAGTTCTTAGTAACTTCTTAG
This sequence comes from Chamaecyparis obtusa, assembly GCA_027943335.1. Classification (NCBI taxonomy): domain Eukaryota; kingdom Viridiplantae; phylum Streptophyta; class Pinopsida; order Cupressales; family Cupressaceae; genus Chamaecyparis; species Chamaecyparis obtusa. Next base: position 246,081 of record BSBK01009974.1, read on the forward strand.
AAAAGTGAATAAATAGAGGGTTTGGGCTTTCATTTGGACATGCTTGGATTTGGGATTTCTTCTACTTCTTCCATTGTGGAGCAATTTGTAGTCTTTTGGTCTGCAAATATCATTTGATCTTCGGGAACGATAACTCCCCTAGATTGCCATAACTGAGGTAGTGAAATATCTACTGAAGGGTTGCATTATTGGAGTTGGTATTCAGCCAATTCATGTGGACTTCACTGAGAATTGATGTCAGGGTTTGCAATTGTTCAAAATAAGGGTTTGAATTCTTCATTTGTATTGGTGAATCCTTTTGGTGAAGATTGGATATCAATTTGGCACATTTTCAGTCAGTTCATACCAGGGCTTGGAATCAGATTTTTGCTCATATCTCTTAAACCCCTTGGAGATAATTTTTAAGCATTGGTGGGAGCATTCATACACCCTAGGTGACCCCTTTCCCATCATTTTCGGCGGTTAATACTTGGCTCTGATTTTTATACAGAAGCCGTAGAGTACGGCCTGGTACGGCCCTGTACCAGTACAGCATACAACAGCAAAGTGGGGGCAGTTTTGGTGGCAGTTTGTCAACTTGTCTTCGGCATTGGACTTCTTCATATTGGACAACATTAATTGCAGCATCTCCAGGTTCCATTACATTATTTTGTTGCCAATTTATGTGCACTGTGTAACAGTCATATTAGTATTCAGAAATTAGTCTTTGTTATCATTGCAATTGTATTCAGACTTTGCTATATAATGTCTTTGGATTGATATAATGGTTAAGGTGCATTGTTAGGGCATTGTCTTGTCATAAATTAGTGCTCATAAGTAATAGTTTGTATACAGTCCATGAAATCTGAACATTGCAATCAGAATTAGTGAAGTTCATAATATATTGGCATTGAGTCTTTGCATTGTTTAGAGTTTCATTGTTGCTCTTTGTATTACGTTCCTAGATTGGTATTGTTGTCTCAATTGTACTTGATGCTCAAAAACAACTATTACATTGGAACACAACATCTCAAACAAACAATTCAGTTGCTTGCCAAGTGTTTGACGAATTGTCTCAGTTCAGTTTTGGGGGTTTTTAGTGGCCTTTATAGTAAGGGTCATTACAGTGGTATCAGAGCGGTGTTCTTGCCATCCTGTTGGGTAAGAAACCTATATGCATCCTTTAGCATTTAGGCATCACAGGTACTACACACGAAGAAGAGCAACACTAGAGGGGGAACAAGAGTACAAAGACATTCTTACCATGGGTGAGAGACAGTCACAGAGTCCACCTAGAGTTCCTAGGAACGATGATGACGAGGCTAGGGAGTTTTTCAGAGCCATGACTACTGGACATCAGGAGATAGTCCAGTCATTACGAGCCTTGACTACTATGATGGAGAGAGTTGCTCAGCCCAGGACTCAGGAGCATGGTAGAGGCACTCTAGATCATGATAATAGGAGTGTAGCAGATTCACAGGGTGCTCCCAGGCACATATCTTGGACAGCAGATAGACCTACTCGTCCTACTTTCCTTAGAGAGGAGGCTTAGGAGGCAGGAGAGGGTGATGTGCAGGATGAGTTTCAGGATGATCTTAGAGCGGCTACTACAGAATGGCAGGCATTACCACCACATGTGCGTGAGTTACTGAACTTTGATCGCTACTTGAACCAGAGGAGAGAGCACATGAGGAGTAACCGACAAAATAGGAGACCTAGAGGAGGCCATGACGGTGAGTTACAGCGAGCTGCTAGCAAGCTCACTCTACCTTCTTTTGATGGTAGTGGACAGATGACAGCACAGGCATGGATACATAAGTTGGATACTTTCTTAGCATTAAGACCCATGTCAGAGATAGATGTCATCAGATACGCCACCTTGCATTTGGAGGGTGCAGCTCATGACTGGTGGTCACATGGTATGGTTACTTTGCAGCACAACTAGGTGACATCGTACCGGGATTTTGTGGATAGATTGGTGGAGCGTTTTGACAGGAAGGATCCAGAGATATTCTTTCGTGATCTTGCACAGTTGAGACAGACAGGCGGCTTAGAGACTTACATCAGTGAGTTTCAGAAGTTGTCAGTTATGGTCCAGGATGTATCAGAGAGGCGGTTGGTTATCTTATTTACTGAGGGATTGTCTGAACCCCTCAAGGGTTGGATCAAGGCATTTGATCCATCGACACTACAGGAGGCCATGAGGAAAGCTCGTAGTATGGAGCTTACAGCACCTTCTAGCAGATTCACTCCTAGGAGTTCTTCTTTCAGAGATAATAAGAAGTTTGATAAGAGTAACGAGAAGAAGGTTGATACCAAGGGGAAATCCACTACACCCTTGGATACCGAGGCACTTAATGACCTACGCAGGAAGAAGCTATGCTTCTATTGCAAAGGTCCATATGATAGGGATCACGATTGTCCTTTGAGGCCTAAGGGTAAGGCCAACAGAGTTATGTGGGCATACTATGAGGACTCAGATTCAGACAGTACAGCACATGAGGATGAGCACAGTGATACAGAGCCTGAGGCAGAGGCAGAGGCTTCAAAGCCTAAGGCGGAGCCTAAGTTACATTTGCAGCAGGCACGCTTGTCTAGCATTCAGCAGGAAGGGTCCTTTAGATTGCGTGGTGTTCTAGCAGGAGAGAAGGTGATCACCTTAGTTGACACAGGTGCTACGCATAACTTCATTGATGCACGATTGGTTGAGCGCTGTGGCATTGAGACAGAGGAGTTTGAGGGTCTCCGAGTGCAGGTTGCTGATGGTTACACTCTTAAGTGTAACAGGATGATTAGAGACATGCTTTTACACTTGAACAATTATGAGTTCAAAGCGGATTACCATGTGGTTAATATGGGTGACCTAGATATTGTGTTGGGGATGACATGGTTACATTCATTGGGTGAGGTCACTTTCAGGCTTAGAGATATGGATATTAAGTTTGAGGCAGATGGGAAACAGCATGTGTTGAGAGCTATCAGAAATAGTGACATTAGAACTATTTCTTTCAGGCGCATGGAGAGGTTGGTTAGACACGACGGTATTGGATGGGCAGCCATGTGTACTCTCATGCCTACACAGGAAGATCATCAGAAGACAGAATATCACCCCGACATTCAGAGATTGAGAGAGAAGTATGACAGGGTATTCAGTGATATTCCACTTGGCCCACCACCTGATAGAGGGATTGAGCACATCATTGAGTTAGAGGAGGGTGCTAGACCAGTGATGATCACACCATACAGGCATCCTAAGAGGCTCAAGGATGAGATAGAGAAAACCATCAAGGAGCTACTTGAGATGGGGCACATTAGACCGAGCAAGTCTCCTTTTGCTTCTTCAGTAGTTTTGGTGAAGAAGGATGGCTCATTACGCATGTGCATTGATTATCGAGTACTGAATAAGAGGACTATTAAGAATAGGTACCCCATCCCTCGGATTGATGAGTTGATAGATGAGTTACATGGGGCATGCTACTTCAGTAAGATTGATTTGAGATCTGGCTATCACCAGATCAAAGTCAGAGAGTAGGATGTGGAGAAAACTGCATTTAGATGCTATTGTGGGCACTTTGAGTTTGTGGTCATGCCATTTGGGTTGACCAATGCACCAGCTACTTTCCAGTCCACAATGAACAAGGTTTTCCATCATCAGTTGAAGAAATTTGTATTGGTCTTCTTTGATGACATCTTGATATACAGTCGTACATGGTAGGAGCACATAGCACACCTAGAGACTGTATTGAGTATTCTGCAGACGGAGTCCTTGTATGCCAAGGAGTCCAAATGTGATCTGGGTATGACTGAGCTTTTGTATTTGGGACACATTATCAGTGCAGAGGGAGTGCGGATGGATCCTGATAAAATCCGTGCTATAGTAGAGTGGCCTATTCCTGAGAACCTGACACATTTGAGAGGGTTCCTAGGCCTATGTGGCTTTTACCGCAGATTTGTGAGTGGATACTCATGACATGCAGCCCCTATGACAGATTTGCTGAAGAAGGGGGCCTTTGTTTGGACACCGGAGGCACAGGCTTGCTTTGACAGATTTAAGGAGATCATGATTTCATGCCCGGTGTTAGCTTTGCCTGATTTCTCGAAGCCATTTGAGCTTCAGTGTGATGCGTCCGGAGATGGTATTGGTGCTGTGTTGATGCAGGAAAAGCACCCTATTGCCTATGAGAGTAGGAAACTCCGTGGACCAGAGAGATCTTTCAGCATCTATGATAAGGAGATGTTAGCCATCATGCACGCACTGGCCAAGTTTAGACAGTATCTAGTGGGTGGTAAGTTTTGTGTTAAAACTAACCACAACAGTCTAAGGCATTTCCTCAATCAGAGAGATCTTAATGATAGACAGCAGAAGTGGGTGAGTAAGCTACAAGCTTACGATTTTGACATATCATATGTGAGAGGGACTCAGAACGTGGTAGCAGATGCATTGTCACATAGACCACATCTTAGTGCATTGATTGAGATATCAGAGGATTGGAGGCATATGATAGTGGCAGAGTATGCTAGAGACCCATGGGCATCAGGGATAGTTGATGGGTCAGTTGTTGATACCCGGTACACACTTGTAGATGATTTGATTGTCTACAAGAATAGGATATTTCTAGTCCCAGGATTGAAGGTGAAGCAATCTATATTGAGGGCTCTTCATGATTCACCTACAGCTGGTCACCTCGGGTACTTCAAGACATATAGACAGGTTCGGGAGCGGTTCACGTGGAAAGGGCTTAAGTCAGATGTTTTGCAGTATGTTCGTGAGTGCCCTGTTTGTCAGCAGAACAAACAAGAGTACACTTTTCCAGCAGGGCTCCTACAGCCACTTCCCATTCCTGATCAGAAGTGGGAATGTATATCCATGGACTTTATTACGGGCTTGCCCAAAGCCCAAGGTTGTGACTGCATCTATGTGGTGGTGGATAGACTGACGAAGTATGCACACTTCTTTCCCATCACTACTACTTACACAACAGTACAGGTAGTTGAGGTCTTCTTCAGAGAGGTTTTCAGATTGCATGGGATACCGCGCAGCATAGTGAGTGATAGGGACAGCAGATTTTTGAGTCACTTTTGGCAGGAGGTATTCAGATTATGTGGCACTGAGCTTACACCCAGCACCAGTTATCATCCGCAGACGGATGGACAGACAGAGATAGTCAACAAGTGGGTAGAGGGCTATTTGAGGAATTACGTGGCTGGTCAGTAGAAGGCATGGGTGAGATGGATACATTTGTGTGAGTATTGTTACAATACCACATTTCACATGTCGATTCAGATGACACCTTTCAGAGCTTTGTAAGGGTATGAAGCATCGAGCTTCATTGACTTGTTGTTGAGTGATGTTAGAGTTCCACGTGCCAGGGATTTGCTTCAGGAGAGCAAGGATATTGTTGATGCTCTCAAGGATAATATGGCCAGGGTACAAAATCAGTATAAGTAGTATGCAGATCGGAAGCGGATTGAGAGGAGCTTTGAGGTTGGTGACATGGTTTTCCTCATGCTTCAGCCATATCGACAGTCTACTCTTAAGAAGAGTGGATCAGAGAAGCTTAAGCCTAGATACTACGGGCCTTTCAGGATCATCAGGCATATAGGAGAGTTGGCTTATGAGCTTGAGCTTCCCGCAGATAGCAGAGTGCATAACGTGTTCCATGTGTCGCACCTCAAGAAGGCATTGGGTCAGCATGTTGTGCCTTCTACAGTATTACCTCCCTTGGACGATGAAGGGAAATTGATCTTAGTGCCAGAATCTATTTTGGATAGCAGGGAGAAGCAGCTTCATAGGAGAGTGATCAGAGAGTATTTGGTTAAGTGAAGAGATCTACCTATTGAGGATGCTACTTGGGAGAGTGAAGCGATTTTGCAGCATCCAGCATTGAGATTGCTTGAGGGCAAGCAATTTCAGAAAGGGCGGACTGTCATGTCCCCTTTCTAGTGACATGATTTTTCATATTGGATTTGCCTATCATCGACTCTCGTAGGCAAATGTTATGGAGAGGGAGTCATTTTGGAGATCAGTTGGCCATATTTGCTCTTGGAAAAGTGGAGTTGAGCTTATATTTTATTATTATGCATTATGTGGGGCCCGTATGTTATAATTTTAAGTTGAGATTGCACTTTTTATTTTATAAAGTTACTTTATTATAAAAGTGCATTATAATGGGATGTTATAATGGATGTTTCTAGAAGTTCTTAGTAACTTCTTAGAAAAGTGAATAAATAGAGGGTTTGGGCTTTCATTTGGACATGCTTGGATTTGGGATTTCTTCTACTTCTTCCATTGTGGAGCAATTTGTAGTCTTTTGGTCTGCAAATATCATTTGATCTTCGGGAACGATAACTCCCCTAGATTGCCATAACTGAGGTAGTGAAATATCTACTGAAGGGTTGCATTATTGGAGTTGGTACTCAGCCAATTCATGTGGACTTCATTGAGAATTGATGTCAGGGTTTGCAATTGTTCGGAATAAGGGTTTGAATTCTTCATTTGTATTGGTGAATCCTTTTGGTGAAGATTGGATATCAATTTGGCACATTTTCAATCAGTTCATACCAGGGCTTGGAATCAGATTTTTGCTCATATCTCTTAAACCCCTTGGAGATAATTTTTAAGCATTGGTGGGAGCATTCATACACCCTAGGTGACCCCTTTCCCATCATTTTCGGCAGTTAATACTTGGCTCTGATTTTTATACGGAAGCCGTACAATACGGCCTGGTACAACCCTGTACCAGTACAGCATACAACAGCAGAGTGGGGGCAGTTTGGTGGCAGTTTGTCAACTTGTCTTCGGCATTGGACTTCTTCATATTGGACAACATTAATTGCAGCATCTCCAGGTTCCATTACATTATTTTGTTGCCGATTTATGTGCATTGTGTAACAGTCATATTAGTATTCAGAAATCAGTCTTTGTTATCATTGCAATTGTATTCAGACTTCGCTATACAATGTCTTTGGATTGATATAATGGTTAAGGTGCATTGTTAGGGCATTGTCTTGTCATAAATCAGTGCTCATAAGTAATAGTTTGTATACAATCCATGAAATCTGAACATTGCAATCAGAATTAGTGAAGTTCATAATATATTGGCATTGAGTCTTTGCATTGTTTAGAGTTTCATTGTTGCTCTTTGTATTACGTTCCTAGATTGGTATTGTTGTCTCAATTGTACTTGATGCTCAAAAACAACTATCACACTGGAACACAACATCTCAAACAAACAATTTAGTTGCTTGCCAAGTGTTTGATGAATTATCTCAGTTCAGTTTTGGGGGTTTTTAGTGGCCTTTATAGTAAGGGTCATTACACATAAATAGAATCACACAGATCAACACAAGTATTTATACGTGGAAACCCTCGGTTAGAAGGAAAAAACCACAGTGAGACAAAGCTCTCAATCTTCACTAATACCAAATGAAGATGCCCTGTTAGGAGTTTACAAAGCACTGGTTAAGGTGCTACCCTGTTAAGGGATTTTCACAGAGATCTGTTAAGATCTAAACCCTGTTAGGAGCTGCCTGGTTACAGGACTTTGAACATCAGAAAAGGATGTTACCCTGTTAGGGTATTTTTACAAGGAACCTATTAGGTTCACCCTGATAGAGGAATTTCAATATACTTTCACTTCTTATAAAAGCAATGATCTCTATTGACACTGACTGTCTGATTGGATCATACCTGTTGATCTCTTCCCCCGTCTGCTTGGCTGTTGATCTCTCTATCTTCCCTCACCTTTGTGCCCGTAGCACTGCACAAAAGATATCTCTTCTCTTCTCTATGCAATCTTCAACTATCAACAACAGCAACAACAATCTTGCGTCCTATGCTTTATATTTATACAAGAGTGACCCTCTTGACTCATAGAACTACTAGGGAGTAAACTTAGCCATAACTTCTGCAACGCCTAAGAACTGGTCGTTGTGACTTAAAGTTTACCATGAGATCATCCGTAGAATCAAAGCTAACTTTTGTTAAAAAAATAACTCCACTTCAGAGCGGTGGATGTCTCGTATAATCAAGCTTTTTAACTCAAACTGTGACTCAGACTGATCCACAAAATCTGGATCAAATCTATCTTACAGTTGGAACGGTACCCTTATACTCAGTATCGTTCTATCGGTGCATCTATCGAAATGGTCAACCGGTGCTTACACTCTGTTCTTCATCTATCGGTGTCTTCTAAGTAACATGAGTGAATGGTGACCCTTTACCGGTGTGAATGGGGTTTGTGAAATACACTAATGACAACTCATATTGCTAACATACCACCCCTTCATTCTTTGATTGGATGCTTTCGAGATCTCCTCCATTATGTCTTCTTTTCTTGTAATGGGTTCCTTCTATTTCCCTGTCAAGTATTGCTTCTATTTTGTGGGCTTGACTCCTTTTTCCACATATATGTCCAAGTTCACATGGTTATTTACATTTGAAGTACACATTCTTCCTTTTTAGGTCATCTTGTTATTTTTGGGAGTTTCCATCTCAACATACATGCCGGGTTCCCGGTGCTTTTACATTTGCAGCATAAGTTTCTCTTTTTAGGTTCTCCTTTATGACAAATGTGCCCCTGTCCCCAAGGTTCTTGGCGTTCATTGCATAAATTATTTTTCTTAAGTTCATCTCTAGACATGAAGACCTTGCGGTACCTATCTTTCTTGTGAAAAGTTTTTGTATGCTCACTTTCAGCTTCAATATTTGTAGATGATGTTTCTAGTCTCAAAGTTGTTTCAATGGCATCATCTAGGGTTATTGGTTTAAGGGCACTTACCAATCCCTGAAGTGAATCTTTCAATATTTCAACAAATAGATAGGCCAACCTATCTTCATTAACTCCTGAAAATCTGAATTTAATTCTTTGGTATTCAACTATGTAATCATCCACTAATCCTTGCTGTTTTAATTGAGTTAGTTCTTTAAAATCTTTTTGGGGGTGTTTCCAATCAAATCTTTTGATTAGTTTTTATCTATGCTCGACGGAGTTTTGGGGACGGGGACATTTTAGGGGATGGGGATGTGTTTCCGGTACGGGTACAGGTCAGAGCCAAAATTTAAGGGATGGGACCTCAGGGGATGGCGATTAAAAAATAGGGGTTTTTTTTCATATAGAGAGAAAACTCAAATATGCATATCATGACATTGATAAACCATTCATCATAGACATTTTAGAAGCTCAATACATAGCAAATTAACAAAATTCAAATACTAAGTACTGTCATTGTAAAAATATGGCATACATGTAGCAAAAATCATAATGACATAAAGAGAAATCCAAATAAAATATTAAAAGTAAACAGTAAATAATAACATAGAAGTTTAGCTCCATAATCAGATGTCCATAATAATCAAAATCGATAATGTATCTTTCCTCCAAAATGCAGTCTTTCCTCACTGTTGTTGCTGCTCTATGTTTTTCTCTTCCTCTTAGCAACTTTGATAAAACTACAAATGAGAAGAAGACTTACACTTTTAGTGTTTTAATGGTCAAAGTAGGGTTTAGATTATTTTATTATAAGTTAGAAGCCACATGGGGCCTCCGGGGTCAAAGAAAATTTAAATTTTTATTTTTTTTTGCTCAATTGTCATCCACATGCCGGCTAGGAAAAGGGGGACAAGAATTAGTCGTGGGGATGGACGAGGGACGACAACACCATCCCCGATACTGATTCCCGTCCCCCCGTTTCGACTGGTCTCGGAATTGTCATTTCGGGGACGGTCCCTGATCTGGCCTATTTGGGAATGGCTTGGGGGACGGCAAAAAATCGTCTCTACGTCCCTGTTTCGTCCCTAGTACGAGAACAGGCCAAAAATCATAGGGGACGCGTCCCCATGGAGCATAGATTTTTATGAGATTTCTTCATAGGAGATTACATTTGGATGCCCTTGGGTGTCGATTCCATGGTGCCACCATTCGTGGGCCCGTCCCTCCAAATGTAGGATAGCAAATTGCACCGCATCTTCTTTTGTCATTGGGCTGAGGGTAAGATAAATATTCAACTTTTGTAACCATGCATGGGCTGTTATTTTACCAGATCCATCGAAGTTTGGACAAGTTATTTTATTTACTTTATGTCTCAAGTCCTTACTTGGATGTCTCCTATCTCTTCTGGGTGCTTGATGTCTCTTCCTTCACGAAATTCCCTAAATGATATAGTTCCTCTCACCCTAGGGTCTAAATTTGTGTAGGCTACAGCCATTTCCTTGGTGCTGTTAGTGGGTGGATTTATTTGTTCTTCCTCCCTTGGTATATCATCTCTAAGTAGGAAAGAGGGTTTTGGTATCCTAGATGTAGAGGATCCATTATTATTTTCTGAATGATTTGAACTTATGTCTCTCTCATTCAAGGAATTAGTCTTTAAATTAAATTGAATTACCGATGCTTTGTAAGGCCTGTAGAAGTACTTGGGTTGTTCTTTCATTTTGGTCCATTAATCCTTTGGTTGTCATCTCCATGAATGTTCTGAAATCGTTTTCCCTTGTTTCACCCATGTTATTGTTTTGAGTGGGGTTAAAATTTTCTGCCAGTTTTCTCTTTCCCTTTGTAAGGCTCTTTGTGCCCTTTGGTTATATTGCATTAACTTAGCTTTCATAGGATGGCAAGATAAAAGCTCAGATACCAATTGTGATGTCCTCCACTAGGAGGCTGCCAATTTCTAATGATGAACATACATCACAATCCTTTTAAATTGGATTGAATTAAGAAACAATGAATGTTTCATAATACATTTGACAGTTAACATACTTAAGCCCTGATTCATTCCTTCTCTCCTAAACATCAACCCTATGGAGGATAAAGAATACTTGTCACAGGGCGCTTGGAGACCATCTGCAAACAAGCTTCCTCAAGGTTTCCAAAACACCTGTCTTGTAAGGATTTACACCCATTTCTCCCTATAAACCAATCTATCCTCTTAAGGGGCTTTGGTGAGTGATTAAGGAATAGGCTATTTATATACTAAAAATCGATTATGAATAATTAAGCATATATATTTTTCTGATTTCTCTATTTTAAACTGATATTAATTCTACAACATACACGCTAGACCATATATTGGCCACTTATTCCTAATAGCATTCATATATAATATTCTGTAAATCAGTATTGTTTCATAGATAAGTTACAACATACCAACTTGCTGTTATATGATGCTTGGCAGAAACTAAATATGATTTAATTCCCTTCTGATCTCTTGTGATCAGTACCAAATATATTTAATAATCTATGAATCTTTTCCTCCCCCTCGAATAGAATGATTCCAATCTTCCTTAAACATCCTAGACACCAGATGGTTGCATCTTATGGAGAATAGACATGTCATTTGATAATGACTAATTAATCCTTAACATCACATTGCTTCCTTATGACGATTGATGATAGGTTTATAATGATTGAGTTTGAATATTATTGCACCAATTAACATTTCATTACCATTATTTTCCATTAATGATGGTTTAGTCGAAACCGTAACTTCTCAAGATAAATCACCTCCCTTAATACAATCGTTGTCTTCATACGTAGTTGATGTTTGATTATTGTAACCGCTGTTAATCTTAATGATCGATGTGCCTTCATAACTTAATCATATACATGGACCATAATATCATTTATTATTCATTGACGGGATATGTTTGGTGCTGACTAGCTATAAACTTGTTGATTGTCTTTATATTCAATCCATCAATGTTATCAAGCAAGGGTTCCTGTAATCCTCCTTATTGATCATGGATCATAACCTATTCATTATTGTTCTGTATCGTTCAACTCTATTGGACTTCCACAATAGAGCTGTGTCTATTATGCATGATGGTTGGTGTCTCATACGTTTCACTTCTGTACATGGATGATCATTGCAAGATGATGATTATTTATTGTTCTGGTAACTTAATCAATGCTATTACAAAGATGCTCTTATATGATTGCCGTTCTTGAGATTATTGGTTATCTTATATCAAACGACTATGAAGGAAAGTTAATGCTTGTCTGATATATCTCTCTCTAACTATCACCTTTAGCATATCTGACTTCTTAATTATTGCAATTTTGACTCTTTAGGGACTTTGCAAAATTGAAGGACTTGGTCATAATAATGGGAATATCACAATTAAAGTTTTGAAAGGGGAACATAACATTTCCAGGGTTAATGTAGGTTGATAAGGATTGGGTTGCATGTGTTTGGCGGGTCTGGTTGTAGGAGCTATATGAGTCTACCAATGAGTATGCCATGACATTTACATTTGACAATGAGTTAGATTCTGATTAACCATTGAACTTTGTATCTTAAACTTAATGAAAATATAAATATCTGGATTAAGTGAATGTGAAATTGTCAATTTTTGTATAAATTTCAGCTTCTTTAGCTCATAGTTTACATAAATAACAAATTGCAAATTCTTTTAAAACATTTTGTAATTAAACTTTCCAATATTGATTTCTATATATTATTTTATAAACATGATACATCCCCTTCCAACCCCAAAATATGAAAACAATCTTTATTCCCCAAAACCCATTCTCCCAAATTGTGTCTCTAGTCACAAAAGCTGAGAGAAGCATTGTTTGTTTTCCTCCATAGCAGCCAATAGTCCTAGGAGAAATCGCTTAGTATTTACTGACTTTATAACATGGAGAAAAGAATTCTTGTTTTATAGGACAGTCAATTAATGACTATGAGGGCAGTGGAGTGGGTTAGTGGTTAGGATTTGAAGCAGGGTCTTCTAGTTTATGGCCATGGGATGGATGGCGCTGCGTTGAAAGATGAAAGAAATCTATGCAGAGGAGAGAAAGAAAGGGTCTGCTGGGGTTCACTGGAATCTTGAAACTAGTCCGTAATGACATGTTTGAAGGGCAGGGACTACATGGCTATGTGTTTTAGGTGCAATAAAGATAACATAATTTCTCCCAAGATCTCTCAGAAGAGTTGAGTTATAGGGAGAGACTAAATCCTGTACCTCATCGGGTATTGGGAATATGTTGGCACTTTCCATATGGCTACATTTAAGCACTAAATTAAATGGTTTGTCTTACTGAATATTAATAATTTGACAATGTTTCTCTTTGCATGAATAGGGATTACTCTTCTTTTGACCCTCGTGTATGTTCTAGCTGATTGGCATCCACACTGGAAGGGCCAACATAGTACACCTCTAATATTGCAAGATTATACACATAAAATAGATTAAAGATGTCCTCTAAAAGAGAGAAGACGTCTTTATTATTGAAAAGCCACCAATTCCCTTGAACAGATGCTAATGTTGAAAAACTTGTCCAATGCAAAAATTTCATGGAAGGAACAATGGGTGTATTTAGATGCACAACATAAGTGGAAGCGAAGAAGAATTAAAGGCATGGAGAAGTAAATGATCATGCAATAGGGAAAGTCCTGTTAGTTTACAAAGATATTGTGGAGCAAAATACGGAATAGAAATCGCTTTTTATAGATTTTAATGGCAGCTAGGCTGCTAGTTTACCCAGGAAGCAATGATCTGTTCGTCTACTCCACCTAACAAGGATCTTCTGTTGCTTCTACCCCACTCCATGTCAGTAATATAAGGACATTCATTCCCAACCCAGCCCAGAAGATCAGATCGACATTATTCCGTGTTCTAACTTCTAGGTTTGTAGCACATATAATGGGAAAAGGCCTCGACAAATATAAATGCAAATCCTATCCAAGATCCATCAGATGTTTTCCAAGAAATTTACTTCTCTTGCTAGCTGGCTTACTATGACCAACATGAGAAGAAGAACAGGTTGCTAGCTAGATCTATAAAAGGTGAAATTCATTCGATTAGATGTAGATGCCTGTGCATGAGCTACAAACCTTAGAAAACTTTTCAGAGGAATAAAAGAATTAACAGCCAGTATGATTCCAATGGCAGTACCTCCCTCATCTTCTCCAAATCAGCAACACTATAGATATGCTATTTCAAATTTGCAGTTCAATTACCATGGAAAGAAATACATAATTCACAATACAATAGAGGTACAAAATTCTGCTTCTCTTTTTTTACCTCTTCAAAAAGTAGTTGGATTTCTTCTACATGGACAGGAATAAACATACTCCGTACCTTACTTTGCATGCTTCTGAGACGCCAGTTCCATGTCAAGATTACGATGTTACAGCTTATGTTCACATTTCATATTTTTTAGGTGTTAATCATATCACTGTTGCATTTGCATATGTAACTGTTTCTTGTTACGCTCTATGCAAGAAACCTATCAATTTATATCTCTTGATATCCTTTTCTTGGTGGGTTTTCCTCATTATTTGTTGAGTCTTTTTTGGTAATCTATCCTTTTTTATCACATATAATTAGCTCTTTACCACAAGAAGTTTTTACACATTGATTCTTTTAAGATTCAACAGTTTTTCCTGGAATTCAAATTAAAACCATTTAAGCGTTCTTTTATAGCCTAAGCTTTCTATTGCTTGTTTTTAAAATTTTTGTGATTGTTGTTTGACTTGAATTGAGGCTGGAAAATGTTAATCTGGGATTGGAACATATTTTCCTCCCTTTGTGCAGGTAAAACACCAATTGTGGTAGCTCGTGGTGGACTGTCGGGACTTTTTCCAGACTACACTCCTCCCGCTTATCACTTAGCGATTAACAATAGCGTAAATGCTGTAATGTTCTGTGACTTGCAGCTAACAAAGGATGCACAAAGCATATGTCAGGCAGATATAAGATTGGATAACAGCACAAACATTCAACGTGTTTTTGAGAATCGGAGTGCTTCTTATATTGTCAATGGGAATAATATCAGTGGATGCTTCTCTATTGATTTTACCACTGATGAGCTCTACAATGTGTCAGGTGTGTTAAACAGCAGGATCAGGCATCATATTTTCTTGAATCTGTAAACTGTTAAGTATTATGGTTACACTTTATATATTTCTTCCCAGGCATATTTTATCTCATACCCCACTTTGAGTAGTTTGTCTCTGCACAAATATTTATTAGATGGACCGCTTCTCTATTTTTTGTTTTTATGCTTTTAAGTTTCTAGCCACCTACAGAATAAACACCTCAGAGTGTAAAATTGTATATTCATTCTAGATGGGATTATAATCTGCTCTGATTCTAGTTGTGTTGTACTAAACCTGAATAGCTCATTGTTCACAATGTACATGCGGCAATACCTCAAAAATTAAAGAATCACTTTCAAAAGGAAAAAAAAATAGAATTTAGAAGCAATACACTTCAAGTATTTATTGTGGTTTTAGAAACCAACATTCAAATGATACAATAAGTTGTGGTAAGTTCAATTTTGTTTACACCTACTTTTATCATGGAATAGCTTGTTTTGTTGTGTTTGGGCAATTAAAGGGGTTGCATTATTATATTTTACAGCGATACAGTCAGTTCAAACCCGCTCTGCAGCCTTCGATGCTATTTACCCACTGGTTCTTCCAGAAGACATACCAGGATTTGGCCCAGCTCAAATTTGGTTGAATGTACAGGTACTTTCTACTAGTTTCCATGTTGACAGTTGCTTATTAATTTCTGTTTTGCGTATTTCAGCACTAACCTCCAGGGAAGATTTTAAAAAAGAGAACTATGACATATGTTGAATGAGTGCTATAATTATGAATCTTAATCTGTTTTCAGTTTCTTTTGGATTCTTATGTTGTTCATATCCATGCCAGAATTCAAAGTTTTTAGAGGAGCACAAGCTAAGCCCTCCGTCATATGTTAGATCTCTGTCAAGAAGGATGAGTTTGCATTACATTTCATCGACAGAGATAGGATTTTTAAGGGCCATATCACCAGCATTTAAAAGAAGCAAGACAAAATTGATTTTCAGATTCTTGGAGAAAGACGATATTGACCCTTCAATCAATCAAACATACAGTTCCATGTTAAAAAATTTAACATCTCTGAAAGAAGTTGCTGCTGGAATTCTAGTTCCAAAGACATTCATTTGGCCCCTTGGTGAAGACTTATATTTACAAGCTCCCACAAATCTTGTTAATGATGCACATTCTGCAGGCCTTGAAGTTTTTGCTGCTGATTTTGCCAATGATAGATACGCCATGAGCTACAATTATAGCTATGATCCAATACGAGAGTATTTACAGTTTGTGGACAATAACAATTTTACTGTTGATGGGTTTCTAACTGATTTCTCTGTAACAGCAACAGATGCAATAGGTACATTGTCTTGCTACTTCACTGAAAAGATCAACTGTACCTTTTATGTTTATCTGCATTCCTAATGTTGTTTCTGCTATATAAATTAACTCACCCACAAAATTTATGTTCTCCATATATTTATTTGGTTACAATGAGAATATATTTTTTAAACTTAATCAGACTCCTCAATGATTATACAGCTTGCTATGCTCACAACAAAGTTGAAATGTCATCTAGAACAGGTACATAATTAATTCCCAGATCTAACCCGGTTCTTTGGCTATTGCTAATGTTATAAAAACGAGGGATGGTTGAAGTTTCAGAAAGAGTTCATTACTTTCTATTGGCTGATAAGTGATAACACTTAGCATTCTCAACTTGAAGCAACAGGAAACCCACTAATTATTTCCTACAATGGAGCTAGTGGAGATTATCCAGGTTGTACCGATATTGCCTATCAGGCTGCCATACGAGATGGAGCTGACTACATTGACTGCTCTGTCCAAATAACAAAAGATGGCATTCCCTTCTGCAGAGAGTCACCGGATCTTCTAGTTGGGACAACAATAACATCAAATTCAATCTTTTATCCTTCTCGTATGACAAAGATACCAGTAATCCAGAATAATGAAGGGATTTTCACATTTGATCTCACCTGGGAGGAAATTCAGAGCTTGACACGTAAGTCTTGTTTCTATTCAAGTCAACTGAGTCCCTCTAAAAATTGAGCATGCTTCATGCTTACTTTATTCACAAAAAAATTATGAAAAAAATGCATGCTAGTTGTTTCAATTGTTTGAACAAAATCTGATCATGAAACTTCATTCTTGCATTAGGTATAGTTTGCTTTTGTTTGGTTTTTACTTTTTACACTATAATGATGTTTAAATTCTTTTGGGCCATGCAGCAAACACAATTAGTCCATTTGGGAAACACTATAATCTTTTACGAAATCCTGCTCAAGCTAATGTGGGGAAATACATGACCTTAAGCGCTTTTCTAGATTTTGCAAAGAGGCAAGCAAACATAAGTGTTCTAATGAACATGGAGGTATAACTCTTCAAATTGATAATAATGTAGAAAAGGGAAGATTGCACTCAAACAGCTCCCTTAAAGGGCGATGGAAACTCTGACTTGCAAGTTTCTTGTGTATTTTGCAGAATGCACGAGCTATAGCATCAGAACGGAAACTTGATGTCACAAATGCTACTATTTCTGCCTTAGATAGGGCTGGCTTTTCCAACATAACTGATAGGATCAGGATAGAGTCTGATGACAGCGCTGTTCTGGTCCAATTCAAGGAGAAAACAAAATTTAAGCTTGTTTATAACGTAGAAAAAGTTAACATCACTATCCCTGATTCTGTCATCAAAGAGATCAAAGAATTTGCAGAGACAGTAGCATTAACTAGGTCTGTTGAATTTCCGACTTCAAACCTGCAATTTCTGTTAAATGCCACAGACGTTGTTAGGAGAATGCACCTTCATAATATATCAGTTTTCATCTATACACTGAGAAATGAATATCCTTCTTTGGCCTTTGACTATCTTTCAAATCCAACCATGGAAATCAATTCTTTTGTACAAGTTGCGAAAGTAGATGGGCTTATTACTGCATTTCCAGCAACTGCAAGGGCGTATCTAGGTGAAATTCACTTACTCGTATTAAAACTGTGAATTCTTATTCTGGATTTCCAACTATATTAAGATTTCAGTTTAGGGTTTGACGATACGCAATATGTATTGATTTGTATATAGTAATATACTATACATGCTTATTATATTTTTTTGTTTTTTCAATGGCATCTGATGGTGTACGTGATAGCAGGTAACACTTGTCTTCATCCTCGAACCGAAAATGATCCTTCAATGTTTCTTGTTGTTCCTGGGTCAGCTTTACAGGCCCTACCTGTTGGTATCTTGGGACCTGCTCTGGCCCCCGCTCCTTCTCTTTCAGGGGTCATCAATGCTCCATTACCATCAGTGGGTGCAACTCCTTCACCATCTCCAGCCAGTAAACCCAGTAGTGCCTTTCATACTAGCCAGTCTCTGTTTTCCTGTTTTACAAAAGGCTTATTGGTATTACTATTGCTACTACTATTTAATTGCTACTAGAAATGTTGATTGTAATGCATCCTTTTGGAATATTTTTGTAAGTACCACGCTTATGTGGATAGGGAACATATGATACTTGTAGGATTTATTCAGATCTTGTTTTCAGTTTTATTCTTCTCTAAGTAAATGCTTTTTATGGATTTGAATAAAAGGCCTGGCGTTGTTTTATTTTGGAGGACATGGGGGATGTGTTCTCCATGAGCGTATTTCTTTGTTGAAACAGTAAATTGTTTATTATCTAATTCAAGTAAATCAGATAAAATGATTATGAAACATTTCATACTATTTCTGAATATTCAAGCAAACTCTTCTAATTTCTATTGCAGTTACCAAATAAATAATGATATTATGGAAAAGAATTAGAATAAATCCGCATTTTTGCCAAACGAAAAATCTACAAAAGACATTTGGTTTATATCACTCCAGAAATTATTGCATTGATGATTCCCTTCTTACCATGATATAG
Source organism: Chamaecyparis obtusa (assembly GCA_027943335.1). Taxonomy (NCBI): domain Eukaryota; kingdom Viridiplantae; phylum Streptophyta; class Pinopsida; order Cupressales; family Cupressaceae; genus Chamaecyparis; species Chamaecyparis obtusa. The sequence continues at coordinate 264,784 of BSBK01009974.1, forward strand.
CATAATTAGAAAAAATGCAGTGATTTTTCTTTCGACTATATGAGGGTCGTTCGGTAAACATCAACCCTAGTAGTTGGAAAAATCGTCACCATTCAACATCACACTAGGTTAATTTGAAGCATCTGAAAAAATGGAAACTAAACTAACCTGTAAACACTTAATAAGACTTGTATATAAAATTGAAGACGATTCATAGAAAAATGCATGAATCTCTGGGCTAGTTCACCTGGGCAACTCAATGAAGTGAAACATCATGCCATAGAAAGATGGTATGTACAGATTTGTAAGTGGCATTTGTATTTTCTAACCTGTCTTCATATTTCTGCAAATCTCTATAGGGCAGCACAATACGTGCCGTTATAAAGCTGAATAATTGCAGTATAAATGGTGTGATTATGGAAGAAGTTAGAACTTCGATCAAGTGAATTAACAAGTGATTATCAATGGAGTTCGATGCCACTCTGATGCAGTCAAGGAAGAGATTATAATTAAGGACTGCCTACCCATTACAACCTCAAAACCCTCTCATAATACAAATCAGACTTAGCAAGATTTAACCCATATGTAAAACAATACACAAACATACATTTCTCCCGGGCAAATGCATAGTAGTAATTCTGAAATAGACTAGCAATTCTATTCCGAGTTTCCAACTGACATATAGACTATGTTACCAGAAACCAGAAACCAGAAACTTAGCAAGCGATCATTAAAAAGGGATATTTAGAGGTTGTATAGAAGAAACCTAGTTTATATACATATAATTTTTAAAAATTTATATTTATTATTATAAGAAAATATGTCCAATTGAAGATTGTGAAATACAAAACATTTTAAATACTTTAAAATATTTTATGATAATTGTTTGCGATAATATTTATTATTATTATGAGGAGATCTCTATCTACAAGGTATATTTTGCATAAACAAAAAAATATTTGTTTGGTGATTATAAACATATTAAAGTGAACTAGTTAGGAAATAACATATGATATGTCAAATGGAAAGGTTGTTTTAAAAGTTGGGTAATCTCATGATTATGCTTTATTGTTATAAATTTGCTTCGCATTGTAGCCAAAAATTCAACCATTCTATATCTCAGTGGTATCAATAACTCTTGTCATGGTAGGGATTGTTGGTGTCGACAGTCCCTATCACAACATGGACTATCGACCCCTTGTGTTGACGATATATGTTGATCTCATGGGTTTAAACCCTCATAAAACTCCAAACCCTTAGAATTAAAATTTCATTTTAAAATTTTAATTGCTAGTGAACAAATTTAAATGCCTCGTCAACTTCTAAATATTAATTCCACCTACTATTTATTTAGTCCAATTTTATGGGGGTCACACAAATTTTATTTTTTGCAAACTTTATAATATGGAATTTAATCAAATTGAACAAATTTTTCAAATTCGTCAATTTTATGTCCATATATCTTAATCATTTGTTTTTCCTCTTTGGGACATAACTCTTTTCCATTATGTTTTTTTTTAACTTCTTATAATTGTTGGAAAGCTAGTCTTAAGCACTACCTGATAGTATAGAGTTGGCTCCTTGATTTTTCTATTTTGACACATTTTTGGGGGCCTACAAGTCAAATGTTCTCATTTTCACAATTTTGGTCCTAACTTTTGCATACATAATTTCAATTTCAATTTCACATATGTGTTCAAGAGCATGTTTAGTTGACTACATGATGGTGTTATTTTATCAATTTGATGAGTATTGACGTTGTGTACTTGTTTGATGACTTGTAGTTGCCTATGCTTCTATGTGTGATTATGTGAGCATTCAAGTGAGTCAAGAAGTGAAATTTTAAGGGGGGGCATTTTTTTATTAGATATTTATGATACTACAACTGATTATTGATTTTGCTACTTCTTGGTATAGATTTACATGTGTTTTCCAATGTTGGACTTTGATGATGACATGCACAACATTGGTGTTGATTATGGTATTATGGTTATGTAGGTACATGTTCTACATTGACACAACATAATCTGGTTTGTGGTGACCAGTGATGTTTTAGTTTGATGTTAAGAGGATGTTACTTATCTCTCAGATGCTTATTTGGTTCCTTGACTATGTTACTTGGTTATAGACATCTTTAGCAAATTGGATTAGATGTTGATTTAGTGTTTGAGTCATTTGGTCTATAGGATTGTTCTCTTTAATATCTTGGTTTGCAGTTTGCTAATGTGATGACAAGTTCTCATTTTTAGTGTTTGGATCTATGAATTATGTGATTGGTAGGTTCTATAGCCTATTTGATTAGTGTGAGATAAATCAGATATAGATTGTATATATTCACTAGGTTTACTTCAATGGTTATTCAAACTTTATTATTTGTGGTCATTTGTGCATTGATATGTTTTCTTTTAGATGAGAGGGTGGATTATTAGAGTTCTTAGATATTTGTTGTGGAGACTTGTAGTATACATGTTGTATTATCCTAAATTATAAGCACCTACTATGATGCTCAATTAGGCCCCATTTTGTTGTTTTCAAGATTTCATGTCTGCTATGCCTCGTACAGCCCCGCATTCCCTACATTTCCATCTTTCTCTCCACCTTTCCAACTCCCAAATGAAATTTCATCATCTTTTGGTAGGAAGAGGTCACTTGGCCTGATCTCTTCCTTGGGTTTTTCCCTAAAATTTGAACCAGGGGCCCATCTCATTAATTTAGTAGGATTTCCAGATTCCTATTGGCCTCCTTCGCATTTTGAGCTCTGAAATATTGTGAGAGGTATAAAAGCAACATACTTCTCCTTATTTGGACATCAAACAAAAATAAGACAAGTTGGAATTCAAATGTTCTACAATTTTGCATCCAAGCATTCTCAAGAAAGATTTCAAGCATCCAAAGCATCTTTGAAGGCACTCTTGTCCATTATAGTAAGCTTCTCTCCCATAATGGCCAAGTAGAGGAGACTTCAATCAAGAAAGAAGATCCTTTGTTCATATACACTAATATATCTGTCCATTCTTCAAGGCGAAGGCAATCAAGCATAATAATATGGAAGATCTTTGAGGTGTATTCACAGATCTATGCATTTGTGAAGGGTATCTTTTATTCTCCTCTACATTCCAAGATTTAAAGACTACACTCAAGCAACATACAAACATCTTCATGGACGTCGCGATCTCAATATTTGTTTATGAAGGTATATGCATTTATGAAGTATATTAAATATTTACTTTATATTTAAAATATTTCTTTTCATGCAATTTCATTTCTATTTCAGGTTGATTCCTCAACTAGGGTTTGACTATGTAAAACCACTTTCTACCCAATATTTTCTCCATTTTTCTGTGCGTCGAAACATGTGGTACTCACACTGACTCATATCTAGAAAGTTCGGGACCCTGCAAACAGTCTACAACTAAGTTCATGAAAAAGAGAAGAGAACAAGATACCCCAAGAAACCTCTACTTAGGAATAGGACACCCCATGCAACTTCTTCCCCCTAAAATTGCATCGAATTAAAATTTTAGGTCAATGGTATCTTCTGGTTTTTATTTCTAGTATATGTACAAAGCTGTATGTTTTCTATCATACTTTATTATTTGCAACTTGTCATTTTTGTCTACCTTGTCTTCTATCTTGCATTATTTAATTGCATCTCCCTAGTCAATTACCATATTACACAAAATGAAGGATTATTGCACCTGCTTAACACTTAAGTCCTACTTGAGCCTAGTGTTCATCTTCCTTCGAATGTAATAAAGAATTGGTTAGGTGTTGCATTGAGAAACCACTCTAGATCCCCTTATTGTTTGCCTAACCACTTTTCTATATTATGCTTTTGGTGAACCTAAGGCATAACATTTCAATTTCGATTTGGTGCCTAGAGCTTATTTATATACATAACATTTTATTAGGTTTCAAGTGCAATTATGTTTTCTATATGGCTTAATTACATTTATGTTGCATAAACTTGATGAATATTTGCATTTTTCTTTCTTTGCATCATTTAGACATATCCCTCTTTCATTTCCTTGTGCATGAGTGTCATAACATTGAGTCCTACCTATACCATTCTAGTAAGAAGGAGTCATAGACTTATGGGTTCTTTTGATCTTGAGTCCTCTATGTTTCCCAGGAATATTGATGATATCACTATGCCTACTTATGACATTCCCACTATTATTGAGAATCCCTCTTCCCACTCTTCTCATTGATTTAGATAACACCTTAAGAGTATCTCCTATCCAAGTGCAAAAGATGAGAAATGGTTAGGTCAATAGCATTCTAATAGATAATCCATCTCCTTAGTACAAGGTTTGAGGAAATTGATTCAAAATGATGAGAATGGTGTTCTTTGTTGTGTACAGTTTACCATCTTATTGAAAACAATGTTAAACCTATTAAAGATCATGCTCAAGATCTTGGTTCAACTCTACCTTACACTAGTGTTGAGACTTCTATTCCTACTTCCTTACCTAGTGTTACTACATACACTCCACCTCTCATGACTACATCTATTTGAATTATTAATCATACACATGTTAGTCTTGGAAGTATTCATAATCCTATCATTTCCCAACCATAATCCATGCCTACTTACACCAATGCATCATTTTCATATTCCAATACTTCTTATGTTTCTCATAATGCTAAAAACCTTTCACACATGTCTCATACCAACCTTTCCACCAAACCCACTATCAATAGTCTTGCTCAAACCATGTCATCGTCACAACAACAAATTACTCCCATAACACAATGCAAATTTAATACTCTCACTTGTGACATTGTTAGCCCTTTGTCCTTGGACATCATTTGTGTCATCATCCATTAATATATTGAAATACTTCATTTGGAGACTTGTATTGGAAAAGGTGATCGTTTGACCCATGTGAAGACATTTCAAACATTATGTAGTGAATTTTTTCATGATCATAAACTCATGGCCAAACTATTTACTAGAACATTCCTAGATAAGACCTTGTAATGGTATTGGTCTTTACCTCCTTATTCCATCGATTCATTTCATAAAACTTGCTAATGCTTTCATTCAACAATTTCAATATAATATTGGTCTTAAGATTTCTTTGACTAATTTAATGCATTGACTAATTTTATTGGTAGATTTAAATTTTTTAATGATCATATATCTTATTCTATGTCTAATATTGATGTACAATATATTTTCATTGCTAATTTATAAAAAAAATTAGAGACAAGATTCCACTTTTTGAATTTTCTTCTTTTACTCCATTAGGTGCAATGCTTCATAATTATAAACTTGAAGTGAGTTAATTTGAGATTATCACTCTAATGGCTCTAGTTAATAATTGTGATGTTGCATCCCAACCATTTCAAAAGTTTCAAAACCCTAGAGGCTTAATCAAGATCAACAATTGATCAAACAACATTGATGCACAAGTGGCAACAACATCCTAAGCTATGACTCCTCTGTCTTGTATTTTTAAACCTTCTCATAATTTTACACCTCTTTCTAAATCTTTACATAATAAGATATTTAAGTTAATTAATTCTAATTTTTTAATATTTCATCCCATTAAACCAATTGATCTATCCAATCAAACATCAATATCCTTTGATCCCAAAGTTTTTTGTCAATACCATTGTTACCTGGTCATGATACTAAGAAATATTTCCATTTGAAGACTATTGTCCAAGACCTTATTGATTTTAACGTTATATCTATTTATGGTTTTAATTTAATAAAGAGAACAAATCCATTCTCTCTCCCACCCAAAACTTGCAAATCTATACCAGTCCCTTACCTTCCCATTCTACCAATACCATTGAGTCTACCCATTCCTTGCCATCTTCTTCCACCAATGTTGTTGACCCTCCTACAATTATGAATTGTGATGATGAGTGTATCGAAGACAAAAATGTTGTCAACCTTATTTATCAACACAAATCCAAACCAAAACCTAAGATTTGCATTACATTTAATCCTAAGGAGATTATTAGGGCACCTGATGGTCCTCTTTATATTGCTACAAAGATTAATTATCTTCCCTCTAGTGGAGTCCTTATAGATCCTACTTGCATGGTGAATGCTATAACTAAATAACAACTTTACACAAGACACAAACAAGATCCCTATGAAAATTAGATGTGATGAGTAAGACTTCCAATGGTTTTACTTGTCGTACCCATGGTTTAAGTACATTTCCTATAGAAGTTGGTAATAAATCCTTAGATGTCACCTTTGTTGTCATCCCAACTTTTGATCAATTTCAAATTATACTTTTCCTTCCTTGGCTCACTTCCATGAAATATATTTTTACTCCTATCTATAAGATTTTGAAATATTCTCATAATCGAGAAATCATCAATGATTAACTTAAGTCTCTATTAGCCAGTCAAGCAAACTTTAACCTTGATTTCTTTTGGCCTAGAATTCCTCAACCAATTCAACGTCACAAAGATAATTTATTCTTATCCTATCAAAAATTCAAAGCCCAAAAGGTTTGAGAACTTAGCAATCCTAAGATAGTTTCATCTCCTTGCCCAAGACCTAGACCCGTCAATACACCTTCCATACCTCTTATTTATACTTAACTTCCACCTCCTATATCCTAAAAAAGTCTTGCCAATTCTATATCTCAATATAGTGTGGTTCCTTCCACTCTTCCTCCTAAAGAAGAAAATGCCCTAATATTGTTAGATCCTAAACGAACCCAAGTTTCAAACAAAACTAAATACAACTATTGTGCTTGTGACCACCATTTTAGACATCATGCTAGAGCTCATGACCTTGCTTTGCAAAATAGCTTCTCCCCTAAGAAACCTTCTAATACCTTCATTCCCTTTGACTAACCTATGCATAGCCCAAGGGAGGAAGTTAATCTAAAGAAAACAAATTTAATAAACATGACAATTCTATTCGTATAATAGATTCTACTTTGATTAATTAGATGAAGAAGATATTCTTGATGATGAAGATGACTACAATATTTCTAATGCAAATTATGTTAATTTTAATGATTCTAATGATATGTATGAGATTATTGATGTTAATCATGATTTAAATGATAGATTTGCAAAAAAAGTCCCTATCTCGTAGTGACAAACAAATCAACCCATCATTAGAGCATGGTTCTTGTTTGGAACTTGTGATGACTCCATATACTATGCTCAACATTTTTCCTTGTGTGTCACCCACATTCCCTAAACAATAAAGACTAAGATGGGGGGTAGATGATATGCTTGACTAGCTCCTCTTGTACGTGTTACTCCTATTTGAGCATTAAAGGATTGTCATTAGTATCAATCAGTTATTTAGTTGGTAAAAGAGACAAACAAGATAGTTGGTCAACCATATAAAGCCTACACAGCAAGAAAAGACAAGGAAGATCTCTGAGTTAACTGAACAAGGGTTTGACCAAGTACTCGCATTGAGTGATAGAAAATTACTGAGTACTGAGCTACTAATCATCAAGCATTCATATGAACTGAGAACCAGTAATTTACCGAATTGAGAATCCAATGATTACCGAGTAAACTAGGAAATGGCATAGTAATCTGAAATGGCAAAAACATCTATGCAACAGTTCACACCCATCAGGAAAATGGTTTTCTAAGATTGAGACATAATTAAATATGGATGTAATTATTAAATTATTAATGATTCATATGTAATGTTAGATTTAGGTTATTTTGTTACACAGTTGATCTTAGGTTTTCTAAGATGTTGTAAACCCTAAATAGGTCAAGTCAGTTTGATATAAAATATGTAAAGATGTCATTATGAACAAGTATCATGAAGGAGTAGCCACACTAAGGACATCAGGAGATCAGACAAAGGGTTTTTGACATAAGGTTTATGAAAGAAGCATTTGGTTTTCAGAACAAATACAAGGCTATCGAACATAACAGAAGGACACATACATCACTATGAGGTGATTTATTTTTGATATTTCACAGATCTGAATCAGGCAAGACTTGTATGCACCCTAAAATGGTCACCTAGACTTTGGGCCCCCATTCTTCAATTTATCAAATGATGAAATCAATTTATCAATTTCCTGAATCAATGCCTTGCAATATTTTCAATTCAAATCAATTTCCTTGATCAAATCGTAATTAATTCAATTATTCTAATATTTTCCTAAAGTCTTTATACTAAGTCTCATTTTAATTAAAAGAACAAAATCCCTTTTAAATAAATAAAAAAATCTTTTAATTAAATAATGGAAACCACTTTGCTAAAAAAATAAAATAAAAATAAAAATAAAAAAAGAAAAGTGCACTTTCCAAAGAGATAGAATCTTGACTTTTTGAAAAAGGTTTTTGCCTCTTTATCTCAACCACTCATATTTTTGCCTCTTAACCATGCCTTTTGATTTTGCCTCTTGAGAATCTTGAGCACATGGATCAACCAAGATTTAATCTCCACCATTGCTCATTTATTTTTGCCTCTTAATCTTGACCATCCATTTCTCTTTAAAAGGAGCCCTCTCCTTCTCATTTAGAGATCCATGATTTTATATTGTTATGCTACAGGTTTGGAGAGTGATTTTGGAGAAGAATTTGAGAACTTGAGCTTGAACATTGCAACTTTTCTTTTCTTGTCTTCTTCTCTCATGCCCCATGGAAATCCATTTAGATTAATCTTGCACTTACATAATAGATTAGATTCATTTTTCCTTTCATAGAATAATCTTGCATAAGCATTGAACCTTTCATAGATTAGTTTGCTTTTATGCATTGTTATCATTTAGAATAGCTTCCTTTTTTATTTGCATGCATACTTGATGATCATGGAGACTAGCATTCTTGCTTTTCCTCTTTGAATCTCTCATTTTATGGTGTACTTGCATGGGCATAAACTAGGTCTAAACTAAGGGCCTCCATTACAAACCCTTGCACTCTTTGAATAGAGAGCTATGAGTCACCATTTGAGACCTCATTCTTGAGAAATCTTAGATATAATGACTCATAGAAGTGTGTCAACATTTTAGCACATATTTTTGGTGCCCACCGTAGGGCAAGATATTTAATTTTTGGTCTCATTTTTTTTTTTTTTTTTTTTATGATGATTTTCATGTGCTGTACGTACTTTTGTGCATCTCTGATATGGATTCTCGCCCAAATTTTTTCATTGTATCATGCCAAGTTGTGCTGACAGTAGCACTTTTACGCGTGACAAAGGCATTTTCTCACGCGGGTCTGTGTTCTTTCTTGCACGACTCTATGTATTTTCTCACGTGGCTCTATGTACTTTCTCTCCCAGGTCTGTGTACTTTCTTACATGGGTCTGTGTACTTTCTCATGTGGGTCTATGTACTTTCTTGTGCAGCACTATGTACTATCTTGCATGAAATTTTGACATCAGAGACTTAAAAATTTGTAGATTTACTTTTCGCTTGCTATTTTCTGACATTTAATGGTTGATGTGATCATTTCCGTGATTCTATTTTCTGAGGCAGCATAGCACTCAATTGCAGAGCTTTGGACCTAAGGTGAAGTTGCTACAATCTCTATAATATTTGGATTTTGGGAATAAAATGAATCTCTCATGTGTCTAGCTTGAGTGTTTATTACTTTCATAGATCACACTTCAATTTTGGGCTCTAAAAAGAACATAGATTCACTTTCTTTCATATATGTTTCACATAGTAAATAGGCCTTATGAACACTATTTGTGGAGATCTTGAGAGAGTGAGCTCCATTCACTTGTTTCACATGTGAAGCTCTTCTTGAAGATAGATCCTCTTATAGGTAGGGAGGATACTGTTATTATCTCACGATCTTACTTGGTTTAGTCCTCAACTTTGATCAGTATGTTCTCTCTTGGTCCCACTTAGAGAGCTCGATAGACATTGTTGTTGACATTACAAACCTTGGTGAGGTAGTTTCAGTCTTAGCATGTCAAATAATTTGTTTGCTATGTTTTGGTGAAGTGAAGAGGCTAGAGGATTATGCTTTACTCCCTTTTTGGGTAGTATCAGAAACTCAAATCCTTGAATCTGAACTAAGTCCTCATGTGGTCCATTTTGTGAGTCTTCCTTGTTAGAGAGGGTTAACCGTAGTGGACACTCTCTTTATTGGGTAAACCACATGGAGGGAACCTCAAGTAGTAATAGCCATTTTTGTCGTGGTAGCAACAACCGCTATATAAATGTCCTTGTGGAAGAAATCTCCACAGGTGTGGTTTCTTGTTGGGTTATCAAATCTCCTCAGCATCTCTGATTGATTAAATTTTTAGAATGTGTCAAAACCCCACTGCGCCTGGATTGGAGTTCACCCACTTGAGATTGCAAAAGTTGCAGAGTTGACCATTACTACGAACCATAGTGCAACCAACTTTTTCTTTGCTAGGACTATGTGCGTGACTGAAATTTTTTTTGAGAATATACACAAGTAGAATTTTTAGGGAGTAGAATCCTATGTCACTATTCTTGTTCATGCGCAAGGTTGCTTTGTCCCTTGCTCATTGTTTGAAGATAATTATTTGCTTGAACTCCCTAATTGTTGTCTTGCATGTTTGATTGATGATAAAAATCTGTTGATGCATCTAGTTGGTCATTTAAAATGAAAAAAAATTGAGTTCCTAAGTTTACAACTTACTTTCAAGTGGTCTGATTCTATTTTGTCACCTGGTTCTGTGTACTTTCACACGTGAGCTTGCATTTTCTCATGCGAACCCTGCATTTTCTTGCATCGAATTTCATATCCTCACGCAACATTTCACTACAGTCCTATCAAGGACCTTTGCTAGTTGTTTTAGTTTGATCTGGTGTTTCTTCATGCGAGCCTGACATTTTCTCACGTGGGCCCTGACATTTCTTCATGTGGGACTGCACTTCCTTGCGCTAAACTATCCCGCGGTCTGTCAAAATAGTGAGCTGATTCCTATCCTTTCTATTCTTCCTTGTTCGATCCAGATTATATTAGGTCACTTACCCTGCTGTTAGAAGCCTGTTTGCACCTTGGGTTCATGTGTCTTGACCTCTTGAATTAGTAATCTTTGATTTCACAAGTGACCTTACTTGGAGTCAATAAATTAGAAACCATCCTTATTGAGAAGATAAACCTTTGGATCCTTTGATAACATGCTTGGAGAGTTTTAGTAATCTCTTGTCCATTCACTTCCATACAAATTCAAAATCAATCAATATAACTTGGGTAAATCATCCTCTTGATCCATATGTGTTAGGGTACTCATCCGTTCATCAGGCACCTATGTGGCAGTGTTGGTTTATGCCTCTTGCAAAATTTCTATCACCTCTCTTTTGGACAAGTGAGTGCTTTTACTATCCTAGTTTGGTACCAACATTTCTTAGGGTCATGTTATCACCTAATACCTTTCTTTCATGTTGGTTACAACAAGATATCAAGTAAATCAAGGAAAATGACCTCAAGTAATCTTTGACCAATTACCCTTAGTTCAAACTTGCCAAAAACGTAAGGGAAAAGAACCTGTATTTGATCAATCACCTAGGAACAACTCAGAAGTTTGGTTTGATCCCAAGAGTAACCTTAGTGAGTTGAGTACACCCTTAGCATCTTCTCATTCAGATATGGATATGAGTTACACAATGACTCGACGAGAGGGAAGAAATGGATAAAAGTCTTGATAACATATTCAAAAGACATAGAGATACCATTTTGTTTGGAAGTTTCCCTTGTGAAAATCAACCAGTCTCACCCCTTATCTCCACTAGATATCTGGATGCACACCAAAGGGCTGAAAAAGATAAGAAGCAAGCCTATCAAGAAGAGCAATCACAGCATGATAGCAAAGATGATGAACCTTATGACACTCATGTGACTATGACATACACCAATGATTTGTTTAGGCATTCAATACCAAGTTCGTTGCTCAAAACAACTTCAAGATATACAAACGAAAGACTTAAGAGAATTGAGCGTGAAAAGAAAGCCTTCCTAGATGAACAAGCTGAAAAGGAAGAGAAATTTAGACTCCTAGAGTCGGAGAGACAAGCCTTGTTGGAGATAGAAAGGAGAGCCTCACAAGAAGAGCATGATAGACTCTTGGCTCAGCAACTTAGTGATCAATTCAACAACATGTGTGTTGGTGGTGGAAACAACTCTCCTCCATCCACTCCTCCTAAGACTTGACAAAGTGGAAGACATTCAAGAACACCTTCACAATCTCCTAGTCCTAGGGGAAGAAGGGCTTCACAACATGATCATTATAGGAGACGAACACCTCCAAGGAACTTAAGACAACCTTCACAACGTGCTCACTATGGTTCACAATATGGGGGTAGTAGCTCAAATTTTGGCCTCAACTCCCAAGATTTCATGAAGATACAACAAGAACCACTCTTCCAATAGTATGTGGAGAGATACTTGGAGCAAAACAAAGATAATTTCCTAGAGAGTTTAATCAACAAAGGTGCCAAAGTTCCCTACAAATTTGATGTGGACAAGAAGATTAAGAAGCGAGGTCCATCTCAACAAGAAGAGATCAAAAAACTTAAGAATATGATGGAAAATATGTTGGCACCCAAGAGTTCATTCTCACTTGACTCAATTTGTCCCAATCCTTTTGACAAGAGTGTGAGCATGGAAGACTTTCCTAGAAAGGTTGAAATCCCTCAATATGACAAGTATGATGGTAATGGAGATCCACATGATCATGTGCGTCAATTCTATATCATGAGTTTTGAGTTTCATCAAGATGACTCGTACGTCATGAGATTGTTCCCAAGGAGTCTTAAGGGTCAAGCGATGGAATGGTTCACCAACATAACTCCCTCGTTAAGACTTTCAAAGAGCTCATCCATAGATTTGTCCGACACTTTACATACAACCTTTCAAGATTTGTTACCATGTTGGACTTATGCAACTTAAAGAAAAATCAAGGGGAATCCTTTGTAACTTTCTTGCAAATGTGGAGACGACAATGCTCTCACTACTCTAGGACCATTTTTGAAAATGAGAAGATTGACATCCTTGTTAGCAACTTGGTTCCTGAAATGAGGTATGAAGTTAGGAAAATGGTCTTTGATTCCTTTGACACCATGGTTGAAACCACATGTAGGATTGAGGATGTTTTGAGAGAACAAGGAATTTTGGCCAAACATGGAAACAACAACAACAACAATGGTCAAAATAACAACTCTAATAAGGATAAAGGGAGAAACCCACATTGGAATAGGAACAAACAAGTGGTCAATGGTGGAGTTGTGGACTCTTCTCAACCCAAAGATCAAGCTATTCTTCACTTGTCAAGTGCAGTTCAAGCCATGAAACTCAATGCATCTAATCAACAAGAGCACAAGCCAAGATATCAAAATAAGTCCAAGAAAGAGAGACGTCAATTTTCAAAACTTGGTGATTCATATGAGGATGTCTTGAAAAGACTCATTACCAATAGTCTTGTACATCCTCAAGATCCCGCAAAGTATTATATACCTGATGTTAAGCCACATTGGTAGGATGAGAAAGCCTTTTGCAAGTTTCATAATGGCATTGGACATGATATTGAAAACAACTGGAAACTTAAACATATCATCCAAGATCTCATTGAGACTGAAAAACTTAAGGTGGATGGATTGAACACCAACGCTGATCATAAGGCATTCAAAGAACCTTTGCCCAAGTATGAGAAGGGGGAAACTTCTAAACCTAAGAATGGAAAGGCTAAGGTCAATTACACTTACACAGCTGCAGAGAATGTTGTCAACATGCTTGAAGTTGTAGAAGAGAATGTCAACATGATGAGGAATAAAGATCCCTAAGGTTATGATCTAGATATGGACTCTCCTTCTATCTTTGATGAAGGACCTTTCGTGGTGCTAAGGGGTACTAACTCTAGAATGTCATCCCAAGCTCTCAATGCTATCACCCGAAGTCAAGGTCCCCTTGCTATTAGAGGACCCAGTTCAAGTCAACCAAGTAAACCAAAGCAAGTGGTATCCAAGAATGTCACCTCAAAACCATCAGTTAATCCTAAGTTGAGCTATAATCTTGTTGATTAGTTGCAGAGAACCCCAGCTCAAATTTTGATCTTTGAGCTCTTAGAGTTGTCCCTGAGATACAAGCAAGTCCTTGAGGATGCTTTGTGTGTAGCAAATGTCCCTAACAACTTAGATGTTGATCAATTCCAGAACATGGTTAACCATATTGCCAGCCCTCTTTACCTTACCTTTTCAGAGGATGATGATAAAGCTTTAAGCCACCCACATAATCTCGACCTTCATATTGAAGTCATGATCCACAAAACCTGTGTTAGGCATGTGTTGATAGATGGGGGTGCTGGGCTTAATATTTGTTCCTTGAGTCTTTTAAAGACATTGGGTTATTCTGAACAAGTCATAGATACCAGAAAGAAGATCATTATCAAAGCCTATGGTGAGGCGCAAAGAAGTTCCAAAGGGTTGGCCATCCTTACTGTTAGGATTGGCCCTGTTGAGAAGGATGTTTTATTTCAAATTGTTGATGCTGGTCCCCTTACGTACAATATCTTACTTGGTAGACCATGGATTCATGATATGCAAGCAGTGACGTCTACCTATCATCAGTCTGTTAAGTTCCCCTACAATGGAGTAGAGATTTGTATGCCTAGGGATAACACATTATTTGTTAACTCAATTTCAGCAAGTACTCATGTTCCCCCCAATAGAGAAGCATAAGACTTCAATGCGACCTTAGAAGAATGTAAAGACAAGTTCAAGTTAGTAGACCTTGGCATGGGGGGGTATCGACTCAAGTCCCTTACAAAGCTACCAGTTTCACCTAGGTCTTATGGCAAGCCTTCACAAGAAATGAGACATTCCTCTTCAGCGATGAATTTATTTGGGATGTTTGTAGAGTCCTCAGTGCCTATTCAAGATGAGAAAGAAGAGGTGGTTGTTAAAGGCTGGATTTATAGAGCAGAGAAATACATGCACAATGAGAACTTCTCTCCCTCTCCTAAGGCTTATGGAAGAGGGTATACTTTTGTCAAAAAGATGGGCTATCTTGGACATGGTCCTCTTAGTCATAGATTGGATGCTAGAGCTGAACCTCTTGATCATGCTCTTTTTGGATGCAGGTCTAAGAAGATGGTTGGCCTAGGATTTGTGAATCATAACAAGAGCATTGCTCCTATCCTTGATGAGTCAGATAGTGAAGATGAACCAGAATACATACCTAATTTGACAATCAAAAAGATATGTGTGAAGATTGGATCCCTTCCACTAACCTCCTTTGGGGAGATTTAGACAGTCTAGTCACTTGTGAGACAGTTGCAAATGTAAAACAAGATGAATCAGATGTAGAAGATCTTATCAGAGAACGTCAATGAAAGAATATTGTTCATTTGATGGAGAGAGATATTACCCTTGATAACATTAGAGCTCACACATCAAGATGTCCCAAACCTTCATGGTGTAAACATCCTAGTTGGGATTCAGAAACAGATTCACATGAGTATGAATGGGACTCCCTCTCTAATTCTTCCACAGTTGACATGGATGTTGATGTCATCCAAATTTATAGTTCTCAACCTGAGGTAGTTGACAAGTCACATGTAGGATTAGAGGATTTGAACCTACATGTTGCCTTAGTGGATGATTCTTCACTTGTTAGGACGAATCCTGATTTGGATAGCTTAGAAGGATACTTGGCAGACTCTAACTCTTTGGTCACCAGAGATGATATCATTCACATTCACAACCTTGAACCAGCCATTAACTTACCTCTTGCTCATCCTAACCTCATTGATTGGTCCCAACGCTATCAAGAACCTGAGCTCTTAACGTTCTGAAATGACTATGAGATAACTTGTTCCTTGAATGCCATTGAACCCATAGTCTCTTCCACCAATGAACCAACTACCAACATGACAAAGCCAGACATCAAGTACCTTAGTCACAAAATAAAAAGAAAAGAAAATCAAAGGAATAAGAGTTCTGATGGTGAAAACCATTGTAAGGCGGTGTCAAAACCAAAAAAAGTAAAAAGAAATGATGTATCCAAGGGTGAAAACCTCTCTTAGGTACTTAAGGATGAGGTACTTGATCGTCTCCCTAGCTACTTTCAAGATAGATCTTCAGTGCTTATTGAGCCAACACAAACAATCAATTTGGGTACAAATGAGGCTCCATAGATAGTTCACTTGGCTCGGTCCTTATCACCACAAGAAAAAGAAGATTACACTAAGTTCTTATAGAAAAAGAAGATCAATTTTGCATGGACTTATTCAGATATGCCAGGGTTGGACACTAATCTTATCATGCATCACTTGTCCATAGCTCCGAGTGTAAAACCAGTCAAACAAAAATTGAGAAAGATGCATCCTCACATAGCTCTTCTAGTCAAAGAAGAATTAGAGAAACTCCTTGGTGCAAGACTCATAAGAGCTATTGACTATGCTGAATGGATATCAAACATTGTACCAGTTTCCAAACATCACAAATCCATTTGAATTTGTACATATTTTAGAGATGTCAATAGAGCATGCCGAAAGGATGACTTTCCAATTCCCAATATAGACATGATAGTGGATATGACTGCGGGTTATGAGATTTATTCCTTGATGGATGGTTTTTCTGGATACAATCAGATTAAGATAGCTCTTGAAGATCAAGAAAAGACTACGTTCACTTGTGCATGGGGTACCTATTGTTGGAATGTTATGCCTTTTGGATTAAAAAATGCAGGAGCCCTATCAATGAGCTATGACAACCATTTTTCATGACATGGTGCATAAAAACATGGAAGATTATGTGGATGACACTTTGGCCAAGTCTAAGAAAAGAGACACACACTTAGATGATTTAGAAGTCATTCTAGATTGCATGGAACAATTTCAATTAAGGTTAAATCCTAAGAAGTGTGCATTTGGTGTCACCTCTAGAAAAATTTTAGGATTCATCATTTTAGCAAAAGGAATAGAGGTAGACCCTGAAAAAGTCCAAGCAATCATGGATATGCCACCTCCTAAAAACATTAGTCAAATGAAGAGTCTTCAAGGACGTCTTCAATCCATAAGGAGGTTCATTTCACAGTTGGCAGATAGAGCCCAACCTTTCAATAAGAATTTACACAAAGGAGTTAAATGTGTTTGGAATGAGGATTGTCAAAAGAGCATGGATCAAATCAAGAAATACTTGGCAAATCATCGTATTTTAATGCCTATTATCCCAGGGAAACCACTTATTCTGTACATTTCAATGACAAAATCTTCCTTGGGGGCATTACTAGCTCAACTTGATGAACATGGGAAAGAAAGAGAAATATACTACATTAGCCGTACTCTTGTTTCATATGAGGTTAACTACACCAGCATTGAGAAAGCTTGCCTTGTAGTTATGTTTGCTTCCCAAAAGTTATGAAATTACATGCTTGCACACACAATACACCTCATAGAAAAAATAGATCCACTCAAGTATTTATTAGGTAAGGCTACCCTCATAGGAAGACTTGCTAAATGGATGATGATCCTTTCAGAGTTTGACATAGAGTACATTGAACGTAAAGAAATCAAAGGACAAGAGATAGCAGATCAATTGGCTGATTTTCCAATACAAGATAATGCACCTATTCAAGTTGACTTCCCAGATGAGCACCTCATCTATATGACTGAAAGAACATGGAATATGTTCTTTGATGAATCTTTTATGCAAAATGGTTCAGGAGCTGGTGTGTTGTTTATTTCTCCTCATGGGTACACGATTCCTAAGTCTTACAAGTTATTGTTCCCATGTACAAACAACATTACTAAGTATGAAGCTTTAACAAATGGACTTAAGATGGCCATAGAATGGAGAATCACAAAGTTACACATCTATGGGGATTCACAACTGATAATCAACCAAGTCAATGATGAAT
This sequence comes from Chamaecyparis obtusa, assembly GCA_027943335.1. NCBI lineage: Eukaryota > Viridiplantae > Streptophyta > Pinopsida > Cupressales > Cupressaceae > Chamaecyparis > Chamaecyparis obtusa. Next base: position 282,565 of record BSBK01009974.1, read on the forward strand.
ATCAAACAAAAGATGAGAAACTGGTGCCTTATAAGAAAATGGTTGATTCCTTGAAATGATACTTCACATTTGTCACGTTTCAACAAATCCCTAGATCAAAAAACAAAGTAGCTGATGCTATGGCTACACTTGCTTCACTCCTTTAGTTAGAGCAACATGAATCCAGATTTGAATTCCTAGTGGAAGAGCTACATCACCCTATCTATGACTCCCAAGAAAGTCATGTTATCTGTACCCTTGTCAGTCATGAGTTATCCCATTATGGTGCCATTTACTCATACCTTCATGATGACATTATTCCTAAAACCTTTAACCGATCTGAATGTAGAAACCTTACCTGAAACACCTCTCATCATTCCCTTATCTTTGGTGATTTGTATAGGAGGGGTCTAGATGGAACACTTCTTAGATGCTTAGAAAAGGAAGAATCTAACCAAGCGTTAGTTGACATTCATGAGGGCATCTGTGGGGGATATTCCAATGGTCTGCCATGGCCCAAAGGTTTCTTAGGGCGGGGTACTATTGGCCTATGATGCAGATTGATGAAGTAGATTTTGCAAAGTCATGTGAAAAGTGTAAAAAACATGGTAACCGGATACATGCTCCAGGTAGGGAGCTCATTCCTTCTATATCTCATTGGCCATTTCAGCGCTGGGCCTTTGATCTTGTTGGGAAGATTCATCCCAACTCATTAGGTGGACACAAGTTTATTATCACTGCTACAGATTATTTCACTAAATGGGTAGAAGTTGTCCCACTTTCTGTTGCCTTGGGCAAGATAGTCTCTCTATTCATTCTGAACCATATCATCTGTCGATATGGAGTGCATTTTGAGATTATCACTGAAAATGGATGTCAGTTAAAAAATAAGGACCTTAAGCAACTCTACAAGAAATTCAAGATTAAGTAGCATTGGTCCTCCATTTACTTCCCGCAAGGAAATGGTCAAGCAGAGGCATCAAATTAAACCATTCTTAAAATCCTACACAAGACAGTTTGTAAGAGTGGTAGAGATTGGCATTTATAGATAAATCTAGCTTTGTGGGCTTATAGAATGAGTATTCGTACTCCTACCGGGGCTACTCTTTTTGCCCTTACATATGGTGTTGAAGTAGTGTTACCGTGCCATGAGACTTCAAGAGTTAGAACTTCTAGATGAGAAACGTCAAGCATCATTTGACCATATGAGGGTTTATCAAAAATGCATGTCCAAAGCCTTCAACAAAAAGTTTCACCCTAGAGAATTCCAAGTGGGAGATCTTGTCCTACGCAAAAATCCTAAGAATTAATAGCATAGCGATCAAAAGGGTAAATTGGAACCTAATTGGCGTGGACCTTATATCATTACAACAACTTTTGGGACAGGTGCTTATTTATTATCTACGATGGAGAGAGAGAAGCTCCTTGATCCTATCAATGTCTTGCACCTAAAGAAGTTCTATCCATGATGCCCATTCTTTTTGGGGGCATCCTTTGTACATACTTATTGATCCTAAAAAAATCCCAAAAAAATGATATATTGTCAAAAATTCTAAAAATCAGAAAATGTCCTGAAAAAAATGAACATCTTAGTGAAAACCTAGCAATAGGCACTTTGATGTATCTCCAAAAAAATTATATATTCCAAAAAAAAAAAAAAATTTAAAAAATTCAAAAGAAAAGAAAAAAGAAAAAAAGAAAGCGTGCCTTGGTGAAAACCAGGAAATAGGAGCCTTGGTAGCAAAAATACAAAAAAATTATTAAAAGTCTTGAAATAAAAAATTGCAATAAAATCCATGTGGTGAAAACCTGGAAACGGGTGCTACTTGAGGCCTTTGCAGCCCTATTTCTTAGCACGCATCCTCGACACTTAGCCTTTCTCCATCATGCCTTGTCCTTGTTGCCTTGGTTTGGAATTGGTCTTTGTCTTTATCTAGGGGGCATAACTGTGTTAGCTTTGGTCTCTTGGATGCGTTAGTCTTTAGGACACCTTGCAAATGGTGTTTTTCAACACCACCCCAACTATGTTTTTCAACACAACCCCTAACATCGAGTGTTTTTCAAGACTTCTCAGTTTGGTCTTACCTAATTTTGTCATGTGATCTTACCTGCTTGCAAGCATTCGATCCTTATCCTCGGAACTCAGTATTAGTTAACACACTTCAATTTTTGAACACAACACTTAATGCTTGAGCTATGCCATAATCTTTTCTTTGTGTCCTAACTGTTATTGATTTTCATTGAGTGTCCTTGTCTAATAAGTCTCTCTGGGATGCATAGCTAGAGGACTTGGGGCATGGGGGATGTTTTTATTTGCTATCTTCTTGTGGGTGTGATCTTGAATCTCTTAAGTGTCTCTTGTTGTTCCCTTGAAACACTTAGGAGATTTGAAGCATCATCCTTGACTATTTTTGCACAACCATTCTTATGGTCATCCTAGCATCTATACCTTGATGCGAGCATGGTTTTGCTACATTAAATTGGGTAAGCTAACATCGAAGTCATCTTGACCTTTATGTCTTTAATGCTTATGTTAGAATCTTTCCACATTCTAATCCAATATAAATCACATTCATATTTTCATAGTAGTGCTTGTGACTAGTGATGATTGTGTGATTTTACGATGTTTGTTAATAATGGTCCAATGATGAAAATAAGTTCCTTAACATTCTTTAATGAATGATGAACATAAAATCCCATGTTACAGTTGCTCTATTGCAAGTACACCTTTTCATTTTCATGTAGCTTGCATTGTTAGACTTCATGTTAATTTGCATTTTTAGGCTGCATTAGGAGTTTGAAAGGGTTTTCCTTCATCGTTCTTTTGGACTTTTAATCAACTATGATCACGTTTTGATCTTCATTTCCTTATCTTCTTTCATGATCTCAATCAAAATTCCCTATCTTAAATAGTTGATTGATTTTGAGGCATTCTCTTTCTTGAGGCAAATTCTCTTTCTTCTCTCCATTTCTTTTCACCTCTTCCAAACTTCTATCTCCTATTCACTTTCAACCCACTTCTTTTCTTCTAATTCAACCTTGAGGCATAATCTTTCATGCTTGATGATCTACCTTGGTTTTGTGATCCTTTTATCTTTCATCTTACATCAAGAACCTTATTTTTAGTTTGATTTGATCAAATTTATCAATTTACTATTTCTCCTCTATCTCATTTTGATTTTGATCACGAGGGGGCAGTACCTATCAAACTTCAATCCTTGATTCAGCTTTATCAAACCTATCAATTAAACCTTGCTTGAGACTTGACAATTACCTATTTACAGGGGTGTTTTCCTTGTCTTTTTCAATCAACTTATCTTTGTCCTGATGTGTTCCCGTTCGTCAATCACATGTCTGGGTTGTTTTGTGATCCCAAATAGATCTCACATTTCAACTTCATTCTTTGACTACATGTGTTTCCATGAAGATCACACATTACCCAAAGAGGGGCAAATGTATGCACCCTAAAATGGTCACCTAGACTATGGGCCCCCATTCTTCAATTTATCAAATGATGGAACCAATTTATCAATTTCCTGAATCAATGCCTTGCAATATTTTCAATTCAAATCAATTTTCTTGATTAAATTGTAATTAATTCAATTATTCTAATATTTTCCTAAAGTCTTTATACTAAGTCTCATTTTAATTAAAAGAAAAAAATCCTTTTTAAATAAATAAAAAAATCTTTTAATTAAATAATGGAAACCACTTTGCTAAAAATAATAATAAAAAAAGAAAAGAAAAGAAAAGTGCACTTTCCAAAGAGATAGAATCTTTTGACTTTTTGAAAAAGGTTTTTGCCTCTTTATCTCAACCACTCATCTTTTTGCCTCTTAACCATGCCTTTTTATTTTGCCTCTTGAGAATCTTGAGCACATGGATCAACCAAGATTTAATCTGCACCATTGCTCATTTATTTTTGCCTCTTAATCTTGACCGCTCATTTCTCTTTAAAAGGAGCCCTCTCCTTCTCATTTAGAGATCCATGATTTTATATTGTTATGCTGCAGGTTTGGAGAACGATTTTGGAGAAGAATTTGAGTACTTGAGCTTGAACATTGCAACTTCTCTTTTCTTGTCTTCTTCTCTCATTCCCCATGACAATCGATTTAGATTAATCTTGCATGTGCATAATAGATTAGATTCATATTTCCTTTCATAGAATAATCTTGCATAAGCATTGAACCTTTCATAGATTAGTTTGATTTTATGCATTGTTATCATTTATAATAGATTCCATTTTCATTTGCATGTATACTTGATGATCATGGAGACTAGTATTCTTACTTTTCCTCTTTGAAACTCTTATTTTATGGTCTTATTTTATGGTGTACTTGCATGGGCATAAACTAGGTCTAAACTTAGGGCCTCCATTACAAACCCTTGCACTCCATGAATAGAGAGCTATGAGTCACCATTTGAGATCTCATTCTTGAGCAATCCTGGATATAATGACTCATAGAAGTGTGTCAAAATTTTAGCACACATTTTTTAAGTTGTTATTTACAAATATATTTATTGTTACCTTTGAACTATTATAGCAGATCCAAAATCTCTTAACAAAGTGGACTTAAGAGTTATAGTTTAAATATCTTAACCGAATACACACATGTATTGTGTTGTTAAAATCCCCTAACCATGTAGATCTAGTCAATCTAATTTTTACTCCTAATAGGGCAAGATCATCATAAGTGATCATAAATTGTAGCCTTAATAGACATACTTTGTTACTGCAGTAGTGAAGATTTGTGGGTGTCATCCCCACTACAATTTTTACCTTCTTACTAGGGTTTATGCGATACCAAAATATCTATGTTATGAGTATAAATTTTTGTGAATGATTTATTGTTTAGATTACATGAAAATTGCATCTTTCATTTATTTGAATGTATGTTTTAGACAATGGATTCAGTCGGTTAAATGCTCTCTACTACTACAAATTGTTAGTCTTAAAAGTGTTAAAGGTACTGATTGACCCCTCCCCTCTCAATACTTATCTTTCCATAATCCTAACAATTGGTATCAGAGATAGATCTCTTGTTAAGGAAGTTTAATCACTAAAGAGAAAAGATCTAAGGATGGAAAGATATAAGTTGGATAAGACTATTGAGAATCAAAGATTGCAGATGCAGATCTTTATTGAGAAATTCAAAGAAGGCAGAGAAGAATTGAAGAAGTTACTGATTAGGAGGAAGGATATGGAAACTTGGTATAGTGAGACTGATTATCATGAAGAAGAGATAGATGATCCATTTGAGGCATCTGAATTTGGATTTGGTAGCATATCTGATGCATCTGAAGGAACCATGTCAGATCCATCTGAAAAGAATCTACATCTTACTAAACAAGTGAAAGCTTCGTAGATCAGTCAAGAGACACAAATGGTTAGGACATGATTGATGTTATGAACAATTCTAGGCAGGCAGAACAAGAAAGAAATTTGGCTATTGAAGATAGGAGACAAATGACTGATAAGCTACAAGAGAAGGAATTTGAGATACTGAGACTATTGAGCATCACTTTGAAATCTCCAATCAGATGGTTGTCATAAGTCAGGAAGTCAATCGAGTAAATAGTGAACTTACAAGGAAACTAGAAGATATCAGTGAATTAAGAGAGGAAAATGAAAGATTGAAGAATGAGGTAAAAATGCAACAACATAATGAGATGATCAAGAAAGATGAAGACAATACTAAAAGAATGGATGAACTTCTGATTAGTCAGAAAAGACTTGATAACACAACTAGTTTAGGATACACTGAGCAAGGAGAATCATCAAGACAAGTTGAATAGAAGAATTCCTACACTAATCAAAGGTTAAAGAATCTATCATGTTATCATTATGGAAAACTGGGCCACATATCAAATGTTTGCAGGAGTAAAGAAAAAGGTATTCCTAAATCCACTCCTAAGTTTAATGGTTATTGCTATAATTGTAATAAGTATGGACATCAGGCACATGAGTGCAGATCAAAGTTGAATAGGACACCCAAGCTACCTTACATGGAGAAAAATTTTCACACTTGCAACATGTATGGACGCACATCAAAAGAATGCAAGACAAAGATGAAGCAAGTTTGGACATCGAAAGAATAGAACAAAATCTATCAACCAAGAAGGCAAGGTAATGCATATACTTGGGATTACAACACATGGGTTAATTGCACAACATGTGGTAGGTATGGACATATAGAAACAAATTGCATGAGAAATAACTGGAGAGGAAGATCTCATAATTGGAAAAATAATGGTATGACATGTTTGCATTGTCACAAGGTCGGTCACCTAAGCAAAGATTGTAGAGACCGAGCACTAGAGTTACAAAAAAATGTAAATGGAAACATAATTGAAGAAATCACAAGAATAAGGAATCAAATATGGAGAAAAGAATCAAATGACAATGGTGGATCAAGCACTACAGTTAGTGACACCTCATCCATTAGATTAGGTGATATCATCTCCTCCACCTAAATAAAAAAGGGTATGTATGGAACTGAATTTCAAATCCGCTATATTATACAATAGTTCCTTATATTTAGTGATTGCATACCAAATCAACATGAAATAAGATACACCATGGGATTACATGTTTAGAACTTAAACTATGTATAGTCCGTAAAAGCATAACCGAGTAGATGTTTGCTAGTCGGTAAATATTGGCAAGGTTAACCGAGACGTGGTATCAACTGAGTAATATTTAAGTGTTAACTGAGCTTAAGTTCTTTTCAAAGTGTAACCAAGCACAACTACATCTACCAAGATGTGGTAGGTCAAGCATTAAATACATAATTTTGAGTGGGAAATGAATTTTTGGGTATAAATACACGAAGGACTTTTTTTCACACAGCGATTATGAAGAACCATTGTGATTTCAAGCAAATTTGAGCGAAGAGATTCTAGAGCATTTTTAGTATATATTTAAAGGATTCCCAAGCAAGTTCATCACGATCAAAGTAAGTTTCGCATCCACCGAGTTATTTTATAGTTTATTTGTGAAGCCCTAAATATTATAAATGATGGAATCCTCATCCTGAAATCCAAGTCTAGGAGTGATAAGTCAGTAAACCTAATCAAGTCCGCAACCCATGATGATCCAAAATACAAGTTACACCCCGAGGTTGCATCTCAAATTGACCAAACTAACGCATTTTCTAGTATTTTGCCTAGGGTTTTGTTGGTCCAAGATATCTGTGCATATATCCACTACAAAATTGGTGAAATAGGGGATTTTGAGCTTCAATCCACCTTCTAGGAGATGAGCGTCAATGGAAAGCTCAAGGATGAGCATAAACATTTGGAGGTGAAGGGTTTAATGAACGCCATGTATTTCCTGAGGGAGTTCAAAATATAATGGATTAGGGTTGTATTGAACTGAGTTCATGAAGAGAAGTTATGGCTAGATGAAATGGTAAAAATAACAAGGGACATTATACATGCAGTCACTGTCTACCCTATTACTGATAAATTAAAATATATAAGGAGTGCACTGAGAACCAAGAATGAGAAGTTAATCAGAGCAGAATGGGATGACAGATGTATGAGAGTCAACACTATTGTTGATCCTGAGACAGGGTTTGGTTCTTATGCAGTTGGTTATAAGATATTTCAATCAAGTAGGCCGAATAGTGTACCTTGTGGAGTGGTAGACATTGCCTACAAGATTATCATGAAGGGTTTTCAATTCGACCTAGCCGAGATCCTACTGAAATAGTTAGATGAGAATATGAGAACCATCAAGTCGGCAAAGACAAATACCTATAAGTTTGGTTCACTATAGATTTGCATATTTTTCTATGTACAAAACTTCTTTCCCTTAGTCGCTAATGTTGTTTGGGATGTTAACTGACCGGTCATTATAAAAATCAGTGGTTTCATTCAAAGTTTGGGTTAGAATTTCATTAGTGTCATGGATGTTTATTTTGAGCAATTTAAGGAGAGAATGTATCAAAGGAGCAAGTGTTGGCAAGTTGAATATACTAAAGTATGATTGTATTTAGTGTTCTCATTATGGAAACAAAGTCATATAGAGTTTTGGAGTCAGCGCACATTATCATAAGGTCAGAATATGGCTAAGTATAGAAGACTAGACAGTTAGTAGAGCACCAAAAGATCAGAGCATCAACGTGCATGCATATGAATGAGTTATGGTATGTGCCCTTGAAGTTAAGATGGTAAGTGTGTATTCATGCTAAGTCTAAGAGCACATGATCAAATGAGATAGTATGAGGAAGATACAAACAGATGAAGTGTCACAGATAGTGAGCGGAAGAATAGAACAGAGCATAAGGCCAACTATTTGTATTTTGGTTAGTGTTTGTAATAATGATTTGTAAAGGCTATGCACCTATTGTATTTAGGTCATAGACATGCTATTATGATTTTATGTAAACACTCTTGAACCAATTTATTTGGTAGCGTTGTATGTAATAGGTTAAAGGGCCAACCTAGTTAATTATTTTATAAGTGCATATAAATATGACATGTGCCTTGGTAATTGTGTGAGTGATAAGAAAATAGAGAAAGAAGAGCAGAGAAGTATGTGAAGATTAGTCAGTATGTTGTAGAGCTTCACAAGAGGTTAAAGCATCAATGGATCAAAGGAACTGATCAGACAAGCAGTGTCATAGCACCAATTTATCCAGTAGATATAGTGTGTATCTGAGATCAGAAGGTTGTATCCTTCACCACTTGAGAAGTGAGCTCTAGGAGAGTGTGTCCCCACCCCTAATAGGGTTATTGTAAAAGAATCCTAACATGGTTTGACCTTTGACCTGGTCACTGTACTAAAAGCATTGTAAAAGAACAACTCCTAACAGGGTTGCAGATCTTCTAACAAGGATCACAAGACACTAGTGCAGTTCTTAGTGGGTGTCAATTCCCACCGGGGTTTTTACCTATTTGTGTTTCCCCGTAACCATATTGGTGTTATGTGTTGTGATTGTTTACCTTTTTTACATTGATGTTTATTTCAGTACTTAAGCAATCAAGTTAAGTTTCAAGAGTAAAGTAAAAAGATTAAATATAGTGAACAATGATTCACCCCCCCCTCCCAGTGTTCCCATTCCTAACAATTGGTATCAGAGCTCTGGTCCTCTGAAGAGAAGTTTAACCACTTGAGGAGATTAATGGGTTTAGAAGAAGAAAATCATCTAAAGAAGAATCTTATGGAAGCTCTTGAAGACCTTTACAGATATGAGAAAGAAGTTGAAGAACTAAAATTGGAAGTCAGTGGCGCACAAGTATTCATCAAGAAGCTAAGAAAATATTTGAAATATTGTTCAAACAACGATTTAGGGAAAATGGCCAAAAAGATAAATGAAGAGAACACATCTCTGAAAGATCAGATTGAAGAATTGGATGATAAGCTAACTAACAATCAAGAAGTTTATGAAGAATAGATCAAAGAGAACCTTCAACTGAATGAAGAATTGAGGCAAGCAAACATGGAAATCTTGGAGCTAAGAAACAACAAAGAAAAGTTGGAATTCGAATTGAAAAAGGCAAAGAATCACATTGATAAATTACACACAAGTAAGGATATGATAGAATCTCAGTTATATGCTCGGAAGCTTAAAGGAGATACTAGCGGTATTGGATTCAATGAAGCACAAAATCAGATTGATGTCATGCAAGAAAATATGAAAGCACCAGAAGACACTACATATGCTAAAGAATCTGGAAATTAGACTAAAGAAAATGTTGAACCATCAACTAAGGATGAGCGCAAGCTAGTTGACCAAAATTTTTATGCCTGTAACAAGCATGGACATATTTCAAGGGACTGTAAAGAGGCAAGACCTTTCAATGGCTATTGTTATTCATACAATAAATTTGGTCATAGAGCTATGAATTGTAGAACAAGTCAGAAGAATAAGACTCAACATAATCAGAGAAATTAGAATCAATCAAATGCAAGAAGTTCTTAGAGTATTACATGTCAGATATGTAATTATAAGGGTCACTCAGCTAGAAAGTATAAAATGGTAACCCATATCAATGTGCCAAGGAATTTAAGGCCTCCAGTTATTTGTCACTCTTGTAACAAGGCTAGACACATCTCAAAGTTTTTTAGATCAAGAACGCAAAGTCAAGAAATCCCTAAAAAGCTAGAAGAATCAATATTGGATACTGAAGGAGAAGTCAAGTTTGTGAAAGCTTTAGAAGATGTGAGCTTGATTTGGTCAGAGGCAAAGAAGGATAAGGTTGATGAGTATGTATTGGATGCATCCGCAGTGGACACACCCTCTACATCTGGATGAATGACTCTCAGGGTCATAGGGGGAGCTAATTTAGCTCTAGACCCCTATGTGGCCGGTATACTCACCCTCAGAGTATGCGCCTTTGGATTTAACATTTTGGAGATTATGTGATGCTATTGGCAAGAGCACACTGCCTAATCAATTACAAGATAGAAGTTGGAAATTCTTACTCGATTTCTAATTTACACAGCAAGCATTAATGGTAGAAATTTCACTTTATAGTCTACAAAAACTTACAAGTCACTCATTGCATTCAAGTTTGAGCGATTGGAAACCACAGGAGCCCTAGCAGTTGAATTGTGAAGTGTTGAAGCTATATTTACCAGTGAAGAAGTGTGATTGATCAGTTGCGAAGCCCTAGTTTGACGTGTCAATTCATAAGTATTTGCAAACTGATTTAAACTGTTAACCAAGTAAGTCATGGCTACACTAGTTGTGTTTGATGTTTCTGAGAGAAAGAGATACGTTTTCAAGAGGCACCCTTTTAAGTCAACCTTAGATGACCTAGAAGGTGCATTTTCAAGAACCCCAATGGGAGTCCTGCATGTAGAAGACATACACACATATGTATATTGCAAAAAGGAGCCAATTGGCTTAGATAGAATTAGGTTGCATCTTGAGTCAATGATGAAACCTGATAACACATTCATAGATGAGTTTGCACACCTAGAAGACCACCCTATCATTGAGTATGCTACAACACATAAATTCTATGAGTCTGACTAGATTAAGATCTTGTTGAGAAGGATCCATGATGACCTATTTTGGATAGGTGAAGTACCAATCACAATCATAGCTGACCTCATTCATGAGATAACAGGTTTATCTAATACATGCACCATTCTTCCAGTTGGGAAGGATGTCAAGAAATTGGTTGAAAAAGCCTACAAATCCCAGAGTGACAAGCGTGGGATGAATATTGAGCCAATTGAGGAGAAGGACATCAAATTAATGTCTATGATTCTTGGTTACAGATTCCAGCATGCCAACAGGGTCAACAGTGTGTTCGTAGCCACTATTCTTGTAGCCATAAGGATAGTCAGTGAATAATGGTGAAATGGATTCACCATTGTGGATGAGATAGTTATGTGTATGGACGAAAGTGAATAGTGGTAGATAAGATATTATGATATGAAAGAAGGAATATAAAACCTATCCTTAATCCAAATTCCCAAAAGGAAAGATCCAAATGGATTAATCACAAAGAAATGATCAATGCACACATGAATCAAACAATGGAGTACATGAAGAAAGGAGGAAATCCTATAATATATTGTAGAAAGTATGTACTTGAAATATTAATTGAATAGAAGGAAAATACTAACCTCAAAATAGGGAAAATTTGGAAAATGTTGATTTCTGATGTCTGTGCACAGTTTCAGGAAATTCTACAACCTACTACAGACTGAAAATGCCGAGACAGAGAAAACCCAGAAAACTTTTATCTTTCTGAGGTTAGGTCAACTTTGACCCAGATAACGGGGCAAGGTCTTACCCTAGGGAAAAGTCCTACCCCCCACTGAAGGTTGTCCTTAACCTAAATCAACTTTGACATAAATTACGTTCGCAGATCTCAGAAGTTCACTGAAAAGGGTATCCAGATTTGAACCTCAATTCGCTGTCTTGTACCTATATCTGTAAGAAAAATAGTTTTTTGTTGTTTGGATGGGGGGTTTGCCTTGGTCAAACCCTAGTTTAGGAATTAACTTTGAAATGTAATTGAAATTGCAATATGTATAAACAAAGTAAATGAAACTATTCACCTTGCTTATGTTGAAGTCCTTGTGGAGGATTCAAATCCTTGACTCCACAAGTAGGGATGCTCCAAATGAATGTAGAAATGTAGGATGTCTCAAATCAATGGTATTAGATCTTCAACACCAATCTTGAATGTATCTTTTCATAGGAAGAGGCTTGAATGAATGTGGATGGAGAAATCTTCAACAAGAGGGCTCCATAGAGATTGAATCCTTCAATGGCTAACAATGGATCTCCTTGATGAATACTTGAATGCTTGGATGCTTGAATGCTTGAGGATGAATGAATGCTTTCTTTCTTTCCTTCTCCTTATTTCTTGCTTGATAATTTCTTGATCTCTTGAGAGCTAGATATCTTGATCATGAAAAGTGGATGTCAATTACTTGATCGTGGATGTGAAAATGAGAGGGGAAGGCCTCCTTTTATAGTGATGTAGGGCACAAACTTCTAGAGAATGCCGACATTGGAGAATAAAATCCTAATTAACCTTAACCACTATAAATAGATGTAGATTAAATACAATTTAAGAGTTTACTATTCCGAAACTTGAAACAACCGACCCAGAAGCAGAAAATTAAAACTTTTCGAAACCCGACATCCTGAAACTTACGAAAACTAAAATTTGAACTTGGGGTCAGGGATGAGGTTGAAACTACCCTAGGTTAGAGTCAAGGTTTTCCTTGACCTAGGTCAGGGTCTAGGTCTTCCTTGACCCTTCAGGTTGTCCTTGACCTAGAAAGTCAAAGTCTTTAGATTCTCAGAGAAAGTCTGTTAGAAAGAGGCTGGAAACAGGGAGAGAGATGCATAACGATGGGGAAACAGTCAGATCCCTACATTCATGATGAATTCCAATATCTATTGATCATATTGAAATACCTGGAAGTTTTTGATGTTATCAGGGATAGTCGGTACAACCACGAGTTCCACAAAGAATTTCTTCAATTTGGATTTCTCCAGCGGTTGTAGGGAGCTTGCAGACACTACTAAAGCGTCGATGATAGTATTATTTCTTTTCCAGATGCTCTGAATGTTAAAGGCTTCAAAGTCTTTGATTAGGTCCCAGATGTGGTTGTGGTACGAGACCAATTGTTTGTTGATGCAGGAATACTAGCTCTTGATCTGTCGGACTATCAATTGTGAGTCACCTTCCACTATTATTGCTTTCACTTTCTTCTTGTGTGCCAGGAAGAGACCATGGGTTAGAGCCTCGTACTCGGCAACATTGTTGGTGTAGTAGAATTGCAATCAGTAAGAAGCATAGTATGAACCCCCACGAGGGTTAACTAATTCGATTCCATCTCTTGCTCCTAGCTTGCAATTAGAGCCATCGAACTGAAGTTTCCATACTGAATGATTTTTGTTAGAAGGTGTCTTCACTTGGGGTTCTGGGATTACTTCCAGTAGAGGGGTCTTAGTTCGGGGTTTTTTAGGGGTCACAAGTGGTGATAAGTCTTCTTTAGTTGGGGTTTCCAAATTTTCCTCATCTAAACTTTCTCTTTTGGCAAGTGGAACCCACTTCATCTTTTTCTTTTCTTTGACATCACACCAAACTTCACTGCATGGGGTAAGGAAGCCATCATTAGAAGAGCTCCACTCTTCTTGTATAAAGCACTCGGTCGTAGGGCCTTGGGGTTCTTCACTAAGAGGATATTCCTCCTCACTTGAACAAGTTGCTGCATTCTTGGGAGGTTTGGATACGTCTGATATCTAGTTAATAACTTGGACCACTACCTCTTGACAACTTTGGCACGTGAACTCCAAATGGTTCATCTGATGAAGACAATAGTACCCGAGTAGCATCAGTATGTTGGGATTAGCATCTGGGCACAAATGTTTCATATTCTTTTTCATACCACTTATGAATTCTGTGAGAATTTCTTCAGAGGTCTAGACATCTACCAAACCTTGAACGGGGCTATTGTCAAAGTCTTCTTCCTTCTTGAGTTGAAATGTGAACGCCTTGTAAAAATGGTACACTCCCAAGTCAGCTTGTGAGAACAAAACTTCATTCAGGGCATTGTACTCGGTTATCATTTGTTTGAGCTTGGGCTCTGCATCTATCTTAATCTGGTTATTGAGCCCCTTCCATGGCAACCAAAGTTTGGTAAAGTCCATGGAGAACCACCCTCTCAAAGATTGGGTCCATTATCAGCTGAGTAGCATGCCATAAGTCTCTAGGATGTCTACTACATGAATATCGATGCAGTCCTAGATCCTAGGGTTGGCTGTTAGCTGAATACATGTGTCCTTCAAGACCCCAATGACCTTGACTTCCGTTTTATCGAGCTAGATCACCACACGATTCGTTAGCTGAGGATTCATTCCTAGCCTCCGACATATAGACAATGGCATCACATTACACGAAGCACCTGAGTCAATTAAGAAATTATGCAGGTTCTTTCCAAATATTTTGAGGCTAAGTAGGAACAGGGGCACTTCTACCCTATCTTTGAACATGGTCGACATTTCCTCTGCAACATTTACATTAGATACATTCTTGGCATTATTGCTAGGTGAGGCTGAGTTGGAATGATCCAAGGATTTTAGGAGAGCTTCTCTTTGAGTGGGACAACTCTGTATCATATCATACATCAACATATTCATTCTAACTTTCTTCAGTTCCTCTACTACACTATATCTTTCATTGGCCCAAACTGGATTTTTCAACGCGGCTGGTGGATATGGTGTTGCCTGAACAATAGTGGTACTAGGTCCCTTCAGGGGCATAGGATTATTGATGGCCCTTGGATCAGGTGGAGTGGGATGCATACTTTGAGGAATGCCATCTGTGAAAGGCTCCCTCCTAATTCTCAAGTTTTGGGTATTTGTATTGTTTTTCTGGAAAGTATTGACTTCGGAATACTCTGGTTGGTTTCTTGATTGAATGGGAAGATGAACTCTTCCTCTGAAGCGTTATTGACTAGAGTTCCATCCAAACTTAGATTGTATGACTCAAATGCCATGGCATTGAAATAGGCCTAGGAACTCTTAGGATCTTGAGTTTGTTGATTGTCAGAGTCCCCCCTTTATTCATAATCTAGTTGATGCATGTTGGGACCTTGGGTGTAACTGGCTTTTGATGAACTGAAGAAATTGGCATTGTCTGCGGGAATAATACCATTTTTTGGAAGTGTATTCCAAGTCCTATTTTTCCTTTGTTGCCCAAAATATTTGTCTTGAGAGTCGTTCCCATAACTTTCTCCATTGTTATTATTGTTGTTTCCCTAATTTCCATAATTATGGTTCTGATTTTAAGAGTAGGTGTTCGGGGCAGCAGCTGGCCATGGATAATTTTCTTGATTTAGAGTTGGGTTGAGTTTCATTTGGGTGATCACCCTGGTCAACTGGGACAATGTCTTCTTCATGGCATCTAACTCATTTACTAGAGCTTGATCTGGTTCATTTGGGATAGCAACCTTTTGTTCACACAAGGCTGCCCTGTGTGTGTCATACCCCGGGTATGTGATGGCCAACGGTGGGGCAGCAACATACAGACTTGGTACTGGATTGATCTTGGGGGTTTTTTTCATTGGAAGTTGATTGTTTGATATGAATGGACTAGTCCCAACAACATTCCCTAATGTTGGTGGGATGCCATAATTCCCACCTTCTTGCGGGTCCATTTGTTGAGTGAACAAGATAGCTTCATTGCACACTTTCTCTAAAGTGTAAATATCTCCTGGAGGCAGCCTTTTCAAGAATATAGACGTTAATGGGTCTAAGGTGTGCAAGTACACTTATATGGCAATCCCAACTGGTACTATATATGGACCTTCAAGCTTCTAGTACATCTTGTGAAAATGATGGTTGAACATAGCGATAGACTCATTGAGATCTTTTCTCACTGAGATGAACTGGTGATGAAGAGTTGCCAGATCCACATACAATTTGAATTGATTTAGGAACTTTGTTTCAAATTCTTTCCAAGTAGCTACGGATCCTCATGGAAAATTCAGATACCAATTATATGCAAACTCCTCAAGTGTGTAAGGGAAGAGGCAACATACGATGTCTTGATGAGCAATCTCTTTTCGATTGCACAATTCCTTGAATGCGCAGACGTGTTCTTCCACTGTCCTAGATTCTCCATAGATAAAACATGGGTAGAATTTCTTAGGATTCTTGGGTAGCTGATGTAGCTGTCCCTGCAAATTTAGTGGTGAAATTTGAGCATTTGCAAAAAATGCCATTGGGGCTAGTGGTGGAGGAGCAACAAGGGGGGCAGCAATGGCTGGAATTGGAGGAAGATTCAGATGATCCGAAGTATCCTCTCAGTGCTTTGTTTTGCTGTTGCGAGGTCTACAGAACTCTGTAAGTTCAGATTACTCTCCTTTGTTGGGTGAAGATCTAAGGACTCGACAAAATCTCTCTCTCGAGAACGATCCAATATTTCAGGGTGTCCCTTTTGAGGGCCCTCCTTCTAGCACCACTTCTGTTGAGCGTCATTTTTACACGAAAACAACGGCTAGGAATTTGCATGAGAAACTTCCCCTCTTGGAAGATTGATGGAATCAATCTCAAGGTTCCTTCTGGCTGGGTCTCAACCGCTTGGATAACTCAATGGAAGACAAATGTGAATTTATTAACAAGGAGGCCTTTGCTGGTTCTTCTCTCAAGGGAAACTACAAAACAAACTTTATGAACCCAAAGTTCTCTTCTTTTTGATACGATTTTTAGATTTAAGAATGAAAGCAATGCTGATTTAATTAATCTACTGAAAGTAATTTTCAAAGAGGGCTAGAAAATGTAGGGTAAAAAGATATTTGAAAGAAATTGCTGAAAAGAAATCTAACAGACATATGCTAACATCACACCACCATGCAAATTAAATAACCAAGAAGATGAAGAAACCCACAAAATAGAGATCAGATCATGTCACAATCTTCATCTGAATGGATGCAATCATCAACAAAATCTAACAAATGCAGATGTATGATAAGTCAAAACTCATCAGATCATGAAGCCACCCTAGATGTGTGCACACATGAGACAAGTTAATCTTCAAGCACCAAAGAATAATCTTCTCAAAAATTCATCACAACATAGCAATGCAATACCAGCAAACACCGAACTAAATGATTGCAGTCTTAAAACCATTAAACAACCAATGGGCTCTTTGAAATAAAGAATGAGCAAATCACACATTCACAAATTTCACATAGATAGCAAATAAATCACACCATGAATGAAGCACCAATTGTATTTGTTGTATTAATCATCAAATCGACCCTCATTACATTATTTTATTTTAATTTATAGAGCTCTACTCTTATTTTTGTAGCTAGGGTTTCACTACAACTAAAACTTGAAAGTAAATCTAAAGTAAAGCTTGCATTAAAGAAACTACTTTTAAAGCTTAACTAAGCTTGCATAGCATAGAATTAATCCTCGTGCATTACAAAGATTTGAATAAATCAGGCATTAAACAACTAAAAAATGGAGCTGGAACTTGCGCATGCACTGGATAATCTTCATGTTTTTGCCCTTGATCTTTGGCTCCCACTTCTCCACGTGGACCCAACTAGAAGAGATCCCAAAATCATGCACAAACGATCCCCAAAAGGAAGCCCAGATGACTGGAAAGTGATCTCTGAGATAACTAGAGTTAACTTTTGGACGTGCCAAAAAATGCCCAAATCTGGATAGTTGGTTTGAAAAACTCAAGACCCAAAATTGACTAAGTACCAAGCCCTTCATCTCCAAAATTTTGGACTTGTCAAACTTGTAGGTGGCCAAAAACTCCCTATGGTCGAAATGCCAAAAATCAAGCACTACAAAATTGGCTAAGTGTCAAAACAGAATTTCCTGTACACAAAATTTGTCAAATTTTGAACTGGAGGCTCACTAGCTAGGAGGCACTTTTGGATGTGCTTTCTTGAACCTATCCACTATCTCCAACACCTCATCAAAGTCTGCCATCTTGATCCCTTGAAGGATCTCTTTCTGCCTATCTCTAAAGTCGATCAATTCTTTTGCAAAAGCCTTTATTTCTTGCTCTTGACTTAGCATTTTCTGAATTTCCTCCTTCTGGTAGAACATCTGTTGGAGGTCTTCCTTAGACTTTACCCCTCAGAATATGCCTAGATATTGATTGATGATGTCATTTACTAAATGCATAGTCTTATCATCATCTTCATCAAACAAATCTAGATCTAAGCCTTCAAAGAACTCCTACAACTCCTTTGCAAAAAGTGTGCTATCTTCCCTTCTTTTATTCAACCTCTTGAGAATCTTCTCAAATACAGCCCATGCCACTGCTATCACTTGGATCCATTCTTCAAAATTATCCAACTCTACCCCTTCATAAATCTTCATCAACACCTAGAAGTATTTCTTTCTTATCATTGTTAGCTTATCCAACACTTTTTTCCAGTTGAGGATGGTCTCTTCTACACCATTTTCTTCACTCATGATCTCCACTAAAGAAGTTATTCCCATCAAAATGTTTTGGAAGGGCCTTAAGATCCTCCTGATAGATTAGCTAGAGAACTTCTCAAAATCCAGCTTCCACTCAGCACAAGCCTATACAAAAGAATGTGGAACATCTGTGTCTATATCCCCCTTCTTCTCCAAAATTGCCTGTAATGAGGGTTCAGGGTTATTAGGGTCAATTGGACCCGCTGTCTTCAAAATGAATTTCTTCATAGCTTCGTACTGCTCATCTAGAGATTTTATCCTTATTCATGAATCCCACAGCGTGCTTCAACCCCAAAGTAGCCAAGGTTTTTCTACCTTCCCTAGTTGGTTCTCCCAAGTCTACGTCCTCCAACACATAATCATCCAGAGTGATCTCATTTATACCAACATCCATTGTAGGAACAACCACCTATGCTTTGCACCTCCTTGTTTGGTCTTGTGTTACATAAGACATTCTCCTTGCTTGGGGAACGGGCACCGTTTGGTAGAAAACATTCCCTAATGTGGTCATGTCAACCTCATCATCAGTGTATACTCTAACCCTCAGCTGCACTTCTTTGGTAAACCATGTTGGCTTTGAGAATGCATTCAATGGCTCATAGGGAGCAACCAATGTAGAAGAGGGTTCTAAGTGTTCTCTTCTTATTTCCTCTTGAGCTTCTTCTTCCATTTCCTACTCATTCCTAGTGTCCTGTTCATGTTGTCCCTCATCAGCAGTTTTCCACTCATCATCCGTTTGCTCCCCAGTATCTATTTGTGGCTTATCTTCTTCAGTAAGTGGTTTGTATTCTACCTGTGACTCTCCCTTATCATCTGGCTCCTTGGATCCTACATGAATTTCCTCCATTTTCTCTCTGCCAGTGACTTCTGCTTCTTTCTCCGGCGCCTACAAGCTTTGGGCACTGATCTAATGTGAAATTAGGGAGGAATATTGAGTGGGGGAGGCATAGGAGACACAAGGGGAGTGGTTGAATGGGCTGGTGGAGGTGGAACCATGATGGGAATGTGGGATGAAGAAGGTTGCTAAGGAAACAAAGTATTCTATACGGGAGTGGAAAGTGGAGTAGTGGGAGGCTATTTAAGTGGAATGGTGGGAGGTGTGGAAAGATGAGGTGGAGGCAGAGGTCAAATGGATGAAACCAATGGTACCTATGTACTTGCTCTTTCCTTTGAGGTGACCTCAATAGAAGAGTCCTTTTCTAACTCATTAGTTTCTCCTTGGTCCTCAGTCATCTCAACATCAGTTTTTCCTTGAGGTCCCTGTTGTAGATCCTCCCCAATGCCGCTAAAAAGACTAGTGAATTGCATAGGGGATTTTTTCTTAGATTCCTTAAAACCATGCAACCCTACAAAATCTATGATGTTGAATTCATTATCACCGAGGGCATCCAGATTTATTGGCTCTACCTATATAGCCCCTTCAGCATCCTTAGGATCATCATCCGTTATCCTTCTTTTCTTTAAGAATCCCGCAGACCGGGTCCTCCTACTAAGGGAAACTTCATCCATTTGATCTTCATCATCCTCCACCAGGGTATCCATTTGTGTAGATTTTGAGCCTCTCTTTCTCTTGTATAAATGACCATTGACCACTCCAGACGGCTTGCGCCCTATGATCTTGAATTTCATTTTCTTTGTCGAGCTTGGAGAATCATGGTCGCTAGGTGAAGGTGCTTGTGGTGGTGCAATACTTACGATCATCCTAGTTTTCACCTTCTTAGAGTTCATGGCTAGACCATATGTGGTGGGATGCTAATATCAATACACAGTTTTTGGCTTCAGAGGGGTAACCTCTTTGAACTGTGGTTTCAGTATCTTTTCTCCCTTCTTTTCTCGAGAGGGTTTCTCTGGGAGTTGCTTCATGGGGAGCAGTTGCATTGGAAAAGGACGAGCAATCTAAGACTTTGTCAGCTTAATCACATGCTAGGCTCTGAAATCCATGCTGTCATTCTCATCTCAATCCACCTCCACATTCAAGATGGCCCTTGTGAACACCTTGTCTATATTGTATATAGAATCCAAAACTATATCCGAATTAGCATCTACCACCTTCTAAAAAATCTTCAACAATAGTGCACCCTATGCCAGCTCTAGACTCATCTGGCAATAGTCATGGACTCTTACCTCATAATCATCTACACAATTGGCCCAATGGTCTTCAATATGCAGCCATGAACATAGTGTCTCCCCATTATATGGCTATAGGGACCAATGGGGTCAAAGTGAGGCCTCACTAGGTTGTAGGTTGCCAATGGGAATTCATCCCATTGCCAAGTCAATGACTTGTAGACTATCATGTCAGGTACATAGTGGGGGCCTATGGAAATAGGAAAGTCCCAGCAATGTTTCTTCTTGTGTTTGATATGCTCATGGGCATCAGACAACTACCTTGCTATCTCCAGAAGAATTACCCTGTCAAAAGGGTACCTTGGGAGCTTCTTGGGTGCTAAGGTGCTTCCTACCACTCGAATGTATGTGAATGTTTAGAATTTTATATAAAATGCCCCAATGGCCTTTACTTTAGCCACTGCTTCTATTGATAACCTTTTAGCATAGTCACCCTCAATGGAGCATATGATTGCAAAAATGAAGGCATCATTAACTATTCTAAACTCTGGGCTATTGTGTGTGAAGAAGTCTTTCCTCACTAATTGAGTGTACAAAGTGAATGGCCATGTGTTTTGTTCTCCGATGTTTCCAACTTTGGTTAATCTCAGATATACTACCCTGGCGGCTAGTAAGTACATGACATAGGATGTCATGTAGAAGTGGGCATGTGTCTTCACCCGAATCAGTTGTTCATCCAACTGGTCACTTAGAATAGCCGCCCAATCAAACCTTTCCTGCCTTTATTTTTTTTTCGGGATCAGGAAGATCATCCAAGGTTCCAATTGGTGGGACTTGGACAGCTCATACATCCTCCTTATCATTGTTATAACTACCTCGATATCTTCTTTCATATAGCCTCTCCTCATATCAATTCTGTCAAGTCTATTCTTGGGCAATTACTGTATCAAGTACTCATTATTGACAATGTTATGAGCCCTCTATATGTCTTTGTTGTAAAACTCCATCCCCTTGTTGATATTGAAATTGAAGAACTCATCTACCCCTTTGGGCAGATGGAAAACATCTTCAATGTTGTCAGGCCTCAAGTCCAAGACCACTTCTCCAAGGCTATTCTTGACCATGCACTCATCTGGCACATAGTTATTGGCCAGTGTGTTGATTAGGTCCGCTGACTAGATGGAGACTGGGTGCACTACCACATTTACTAGAGAATAGTGGACTAATGAAGTGTAGTGCTCTGAATGGCCCACTGGCTAAGCACACTTATTTAGGTACTCATTCCAACTCACATTCCCGATATCTGTATCGATTATCCCTACGTGCAAGTCGATTACCTTGGACGGTGGGTGGTATCCTTTGAACTAATACTTCATTACTGGTGATGCCAATACCTTCTTGACCATATTTGTGGAGAGGATGAGACATGAATGAGAAACATGATGAGAGGAAAAGAGCCAAAAACAAAATATATTACTAATTTTCAAGTTCAAATATGTCAGAAAAGGAATTTTCAGCCTTTCAGACCATGGGAGGTGTCGCATCTTCGAAAGGTCGAAAAGGCCGAGACTGCTGAAAGAGGCCTTACTGCCATGTTCAAAGAACTTTTGGTTAATTAGAGATGCAAAAACCCTGGAGGGCGAAAAGGCTGACACATCCAAAAAAGCTGAAAGGCCGAGGAGGGGTTCTTATCTTGACAAAAATGGTGAATTGGGGAGTGAAGGATCTTCGGCGTACGAAAAGGATGATATGGCTGAAAGTGCTAAAATCAAGGAGCATAAAGTCCACTTCGGTGTTTCAGAGGCCAAAATGTTTTGGTGTACGACAACACTGAAACACCAAAAATGATCTAGCACTTGGGGATTTTTGTCGATGCATGAGTTGCTTCAAAAGTTTCAGACCTTGAAGGTCTAAAACTAGGGTTTATAGTCAGACTTGAAAAGTGAGTTTGATGGTGAGTTTGACCACAAACTCACTAAGGGATGCAAGGTGACTACCTTGACAATCCCTAAGGCTGAAAAAGGCTGACTCTAAGCAACCTAGACCTAAGGACAAGGCTGAAAAGGCTGAAAAGATGCAAACCCTAAACCTAGGACAAATTGAAAAGGATGAAAATAGAAAGACACTATTCTAAGACCAAAAAAAAGGAGAGAAAAAACCACCTACCTAGGAAATGAAGAACTCGACGATGACTAGCAAGGAGACGAGATCCAAGTGATGAAAAGGTGACAAGTGGTGAAAAAGGAAGTAAGAGGAGAAGGAGCGAGCACAAAAGTGAGGGTTCGAAAAAACTCATGTGCCTTTTATAAGGTATGCAGGGTTGCTGATGTAAGAACCCTGTGAATTAGCCTTTCAGCCTTTGCGGGGGTGTCGGACCTCTGAAGGGCTGAAAGTCCCGAAAGGCCAACTCCCTTGTGAGAGTCGGACTTCCAAGGTTGCCAACCATTGAAAGGTCCAAAAATGATCTCAGAGCTGAAAGACCCAAAGATGCACTACTTGCTCTATCGAGCCCTTCACACTTTCAAACATTTGAAAGTGCGAAAGGGCGACAAGGCCGAAAAGGCCGAAAACTAAAAAAAACTAAGGACAAAAAACCTAAAAACAACAAAAAGGGAGACAAGCAGAAAGCAAGAGGGGGGCCCCTTGAGCCCATAAGGGCCATTAGGGGAGTGTGGTTGTGGGACCACAACAAATAGCCCAAACAAAGAAAGAAAAATGACTAAAGCTTCCTAGAGCTAGTCCACCTGGAGACAATTCTGATTCGCAATGAGCCAAGTACAAAGATCTTCGGATTGAGTATGTTTCTTATCGTCACCAAGGTTGAGAAAACCATAACTTCTGCATCCAATGTGTGAGAGTGTGCGCTCAAATTTTCCTAAAAACCTTTTGCTGTGACCTCTCGATGATCATCCCATCCTTATTAGGCCATTGCCCACCAATCCAAAGTTAGCCATTAGCCAACTTAACCTTGCTCTATTGCTAGACATGCGTTAATAGCCCCGATAGAGATTGCTAAAGTCACCCTTTCTTGACTACAGATGAGCTTTGATAGAAGTCCTTAAACTTCATAGGAGGGCTCTTAGACTCGATTTGCTTTAATTTTTAAGCTGATCCTTTTGAAAGCATCCATTTATCAACAAATTTATTTAGTGTGGACTGCTTGGTGCTCCTTGTAGCTTTGTAAAAACACCATCCATTGCTCTTTCTTTTTCTTTTTTTTGGAAAACCGGGGCAGCATGTAGACTGTGCTGTCTTGGTTTCGAGCATTTCTTTGTTTATCTCATCTTTATGCATTCCTCCTTTTTATTTTCCCGCTCTTTACTTTTAGTCTGTATTTCAATTAGGGAAGGGTTCTGACTTTTAGGCTTCCTTCATGACCATGGGCATCTCCCAGCGCAAATTGGAATCCTATTTTGAGAAGCTCGTGGTTCAAGATTTTCTTTTAAGTGTGTTTAAGTGTTGAGGATGGTTGATTCTGGTACACTTTCCTGAAGAGTTTGAAAAGAAATAACCTTTGCTCTGATCACTATCTCTGGCTCACTGTAAGATGGAACTACTTCTGAGGTTTAAACCATGAGAAGCTTTACTCATGTCTGGGCTACCTAAACAGACCACTAAAACTGAAAGCAATGACCTCCTGGAACGAAGACCTAAAGAAAAGAAAAGGATGAAAAAACTGACCAAGGACTAAGAAAAGACAATATAGTACAAGAATATACAGTAAAGTACAAGGGGCCAATCAAGACCCAAAATAATGCTTCAGAAATTGGCCATTGACTAGTAATGAGAGCAATTCTCCATCAAGAGAACTAATCTGAAAGGTATTCTCTCCCAGGATCTCAGCAATCTGGAATGGGCCTATCCACAAACATTGGAACTTGGTGTGGCTGCTTGGTTTTTATTTTGCTTTGTCCCACATTAAGACCAGATCAGAAATTCGGAAGGCTTTTATGGTTGCTCTTTTGTCAAACCATCATTTGACAATAGCCTGGTGTTTGGCTACGTGTTCCAAGGCCATAATTCATTTTTCTTCAAGGTTTAACATATTCATGAGGCGAATCTGCACCTAATCCTCACCCTCGATGTATTGATCCATGAATCTCAAGATTGGTATTTTTAGGTTCATCAGAAAGAAGGGCTACAAACCATACACTAACTAGTAGGGAGAGGTCCCTAAGGCATTCTTAACTCTGACATGATCTGTCCACAGAGAATATTTCAATTGGGTGTGCTATTCTTTGGGATTGTCATCTAAAAGACGTTTGATTACTATCATTAGGTTCTTGTTGGTTGACTTAGCGACTCCATTCCCTTGCGGGTAGTAATTGGATGAGAATTTTAGAATTACCTGGTTCTCAAAGGCCCATTGAATGAGACTTGTAGATGAAAAGTAGGGGGAATTGTCACATACCAAGAAAAAAGGCATGCCAAACCTCATGATAATGAACTCTTCCAGGAATTTGGTGATCACCTCAGTGGTACAATTTTTCATAACCTGTGCCTCTGTCTAGCACGTACAGTAATCAGTTGCAGTCAAGATGTATCGGTGGCCTACCAAGGATGGAGGATTGATCATTCCCACAAAATCTAGCCCCCATTGGGTGAACGGATGCACTTTGTATACTGGTTGTAAGGGCATTGCCAGATGTCTTTCTTGAATGGTGCTGGTTTGGCAAACATGGCAAGAGCACACATGCTCGTGAGTATCTTTGAACAGAGTTAGCTAGTAATAACTGGATCTTAGTATCTGATGAGCTATAGCTTCTGCTGATCTATGTCTAGTACCATACTTATCATGAAATTTTGTGAGAACTAGCTCAGCTTCTGTTCGATCTAAACATCATAGATACAATCTATCATAATTGCGTTTGTAGAGCTTCCCATTTTTCAACATGTATGAACTGCTCTTATTATTAAGTGCCCTCCACTGGGAACCATTCAATCCATCCAGACAATAATTTTGTAGCAAGTAGTAGGCTATGTCTTGATACCATATGTTAGTGACTATTCCTTCATTGGTGTACACCTGGCACACCAAAGCTTGTTCCATTTCAGCCATAATATTGGTGAGGCCTTGACCTCTCACCAATTTCATCAATTGGATCTCAATGTGGAATTCCTACAATATTTCCATCCATTTTCGTCTTTGTTCTCTGAGTTCATTTTGCATTAGTAAGGATTTGACTGCTGGATATGGAATAATAGCAATGACCTTACTCCGAAGTATGTAGTGTCTGAATTTCTCGATAGCCTTGACCAAGGTGAAAGATTGTTTATCCAAATTAGGATACTTGAGTTCTACGTTCTTTAGTGGGCAACTCATGAAAGCAATCAGCCTTTCATCTTCACCTTCTTTCTTCTGCGTGAGGATTCTTGCACATGAATGTTCTGAAGCAAATGAGTAGACTTTAAATGGTAGAAGATAATTAGGACTGACCAAGACTGGAGCAGTGGCAATGGATGTCTTGATCTCTTCAAAGGCCTCTTTAGCTGGAGTGTTCCATTCAATTTTAGCATCCTTCTTCAACATATCGTTTAAAGGATGCACTATCTCTACAAAACCACTGATGATCTTCCTGACAAAGTTGATTTTCCCAAAAAAGGACTTCAATTCCTTCCTGTTGTTTGGTGGAACCAATTTGAGGATAGCTTCAACCCTTTCAGGGTCAATTGAGATGTCTATCTTAGATATAATGTGCCCAAGAAGTTTTCCTTGAGTCACCCCGAAGATACACTTCTTAGGATTCAAAGAAATCCCATAACGTCGATACCTCTTCAAAACTTTTTGCAAATCTTCAATGTGGTCCACCTAGTTCCTGGAGAAAAATTTGAGGTCATCCATATATATAACAATGCACTTGTTGACCAGATCCATGAATGCCTCATCCATAGCCTGTTGGAAAGTAGCTCCTACGTTGATTAGACCAAACGGCATGCGACGATAGGCAAATGTTCCCCATTTTGTAGTGAAGGCCATTTTTAGGTGGTCTTCTTCCTTCACCATGACTTGGTTGTACCTTGAGTAGCCATTTAGAAAGGACATCATTTGGGAACTATTGACCACCTGTAACACTTCATCCAAGGAAGGCAAATGATAGTTATCCTTCTGAGAGGATCTGTTCAAATTTCTAAAGTCCATCTAGAGCCAAACCTCTCCACTTTTGTTCCTTACAAGGACAAGATTGGGGACCCAAGTTGAATGTCAGATGGGAAAAATTATCTTGGCATCAAGCAACTTCTGCACTTCATTTTGAATTACTGGCTCAATCATGAGGTTTACTGGTCTTTTCCTCTGGCAGAAAGGTTTAGCATCTAGGTTCAACAGGATGTTGTGGACAATAACATTGGGATCATAGGTTTTCAAATCTTCATAGCACCATGCTATGATGTCTTTGTATTCAGTGAGGAGTTCGACCATCTATTTCTTTTCTTCCAGAGTGACTACCTTGCCTATACAACTTCCCTAGGTTCGAGCTCCTTTCCCAAGTTGTAGAGTTCAAAATCATCTCCACCTATTACTAGTGTTTTCCCTCTCTCTCGAGCATGTTCATCTTTGTCAAAAATTCTCTCTAGAGCCATCATACCTTTCGAGATGGAATTTGTTTTCAAATTCAAATCCCTAAGTCATCAAACTCCTCTATTTCATCTTCTTCTTCGTCAATGCTCTGTTTGTCAAAAATCCTTGCATTCACGATGAATTCCAATATCTGTTGATCATCTTGAAATACCTAGAAGTTTTTGATGTTGTCAGGGATAGCTGGTACAACCATGAGTTCCACAGAGAATTTCTTCAATTTGGATTTCTCTAGCGGTTTTAGGGAGCTTGCAGACATTGCTAAAGCATTGGCAACAATATTCTTTCTCCTCGGGATGCTCCGAATGTTAAAGGCTTCAAAGTCTTCAATTAGGTCCTAGATGTGGTTGCAGTACGAGACCAATCATTGGTCGGTATAGTAATACTGGCTCTTGATCTACCGAACTATCAATTGTGAGTCACCTTCCACTATTATTGCTTTCACTTTCTTCTCATGTGCTAGGAGGAGACCACGGGTTAGAGCCTTGTACTCGGAAACATTGTTGGTGCAGTAGAATTACAATTGGTAAGAAGCATAGTATGAATCCCCATGAGGGTTAACTAATTTGATCCCAGCTCCTGCTCCTAGCTTGCACTTGGAGCCATCGAACTGAAGTTTCCATACTGAATGATTTTTGTTAGGTGTCTTGACTTGGGGTTTCATGATTACTTTCAGTAGAGGGGTCTCGGTTCGGGGTTCTGTAGGGGTCATGAGTGGTGACAAGTCTTCCTTACTTGGGGTTTCTGACTTTCCCTCATCTAAACTTTCTCTTTTGGCAAGTGGAACCCACTTCATCTTTTTCTTTTCTTTGACATCACACCAAACTTCGTGGCATGGGGGTAGGTAGCTATCATCAGAAGAGCTCCACTCTTCTTGTATAAAGCACTCAGCCATAGGGCCTTGGGGTTCTTCACTAAGCAGAGATTCCTCCTCACTTGAATGAGTTGCTGCATTCTCAGGAGGTTTGGATACATCTGATATCTGGTTAATAACTCGGACCACCACCTCTTGACAACTTTGGCATGTGAAATCTGAATGGTTTGTCTGATGAAGATGACAGTACCTGATTAGCATCAATACGTTGGGATCAGTGTCTGGGCCCAAATGTCTCATATTGTTTGTCATACCACTTATGAATTCTGTGATAATTTCTTCAGAGGTCTGGACATTTACCAAACCCTAAATGGGGCTATTGTTAGAGTCTTCTTCTTCCTTGAGTTGAAATATGAACACCTTGTCAAAACAATGCACTCCTAGGTCAGCTTGTCAGAACAAAACTTCATTTGGGGCATTGTACTCAGTTATCATTTGTTTGAGCTTGGGCTTTGCATCTATCTTAATCTGGTTATTGAGCCCCTTCCATGGAAACCAAAGTTGGGTAAAGTTCATGGAGAACCACCCTCTCAAAGATCGGGTCTATTCTCAATCAAGCAACATGCCATAAGTCTCTAGAATGTCTACTACATGAAAATTGATGCAGTCTTGGATCCTAGGGTTGACTGTTAGCTAAATACCTGTGTCCTTCAAGACCCCAATGACCTTGACTTCAATTTTATCGAGATGGATCACCACACGATTCGTTGGTTGAGGATTCATTACTAGCCTTCGGCATATAGACAATGGCATCACATTACACAAAGCACCTGAGTTGATTAAGCAATTATGCATGTTCTTTCTAAATTTTTTGAGGCTAAGTAGGAACAAGGGCACTTCTACCCAATCTTTGAACATGGTCGGCATTTCCTCTGCAACATTTATGTTAGATACATTCTTGGCATTATTGTTGGGCGAGGCTGAGTTGGAATGATCCAAGGATTTTAGGAGAGCTTCTCTTTGAGTGGGACAACTCTACAACATATCATACATTAACATATTCATTCTAACTTTCTTCAGTTCCTCTACTACACTATATCTTTCATTGGCCCAGACTAGATTTTTCAACGCGACTGGTGGATATGGTGTTGCTTGAACAACAGTGGTACCAGGTCCCTTCGGGGGTGTAGGATTATTGCTAGCCCTTGGATCATGTGGAGTGGGCTGCATATTTGGAGGAATGCCATCTATCAAAGGCTCCCTCCTAATTCTCAAGTTGTGGGTATTTCTATTGTTGTTCTGGAAAGCATGGACTTTAGAATACTCTGGTTAGTTTTCTTGATTGAATGGGAAGATGAACTCTTCCTCTGAAGTGTTATTGACCAGAGTTCCATCTGAACTCAGATCATATGACTCAAATGCCATGGCACTAAAATGGGCCTAGGAACTCTCAGGATCTTGAGTTTGTTGATTTTCAAACTCCCCCCTATATTCATAATCCAGTTGATGCATGCTGGGACCTTGGGTGTAGCTGGCTTCTGATGAACTGAAGAATTTGGCATTGTCCGTGGGAATACTACCATTGTTTGGACATGTATTCCAACTCCTATTTTTCCTTTGTTTCCCAAAATTTTTGTCTTGAGAGCCATTCCCATAACTTGCTCCATTGTTATTATTGTTGTTGCTGTAATTTCCATAATTATGGTTCTGATTTTGAGAGTAGGTATTTGGGGCAGCAGCTGGCCGTGGATAGTTTCCTTGATTCAGAGTCGGGTTGAGTTTCATCTAGGTGATCTCCTCGGTCAACTGGGATAGCATCTTCTTCATGGAATCTAACTCATTTACTAGAGCTTGATCTAGTTCATTTGGGACAACGACCATCTATTCACACAAGGCAACCCTATGTGTATCATACCCCGGGTATATGATGGCCAACGGTGGGGCAACAACATACAGAGTTGGTACCAGATTGATCCTGGGGGTTTGTTGCATTGGAAGTTGATTATTTTTTGTGAATGGACCAGTCCCAGTAGTGTTCCCTAATGTTGGTGGGATGCCATAATTCCCACTTGCTTGTGGGTCCATTTGTTGAGTGAACAAGATAGCTTCATTGCACACTTTCTCTAAAGTGTCAATATCTCCTGGAGGTAGCCTTTTCAAGAATATAGACGTCAATGGGTCTAAGATGTGCAAGTACACTTGTATGGCAGTGCCAACTGGTACCTTGTATGGAGCTTCAAGCTTTTGGTACATCTTGTGAAAATGATGGCTGAACATAGTGATAGACTCATTGAGATCTTTTCTC
Source organism: Chamaecyparis obtusa (assembly GCA_027943335.1). Lineage (NCBI taxonomy): Eukaryota > Viridiplantae > Streptophyta > Pinopsida > Cupressales > Cupressaceae > Chamaecyparis > Chamaecyparis obtusa. The sequence continues at coordinate 312,741 of BSBK01009974.1, forward strand.
ACTGAGATGAACTGGTGATGATGAGTTGCCGGATCCACATACAATTTGAATTGATTTAGGAACTTTGTTTCAAATTCATGCCAAGTAGCAATAGATCCTCATGGAAAATTTAGATACCAATTATATGTGAACCCCCCCAGTGTGTAAGGGAAGAGGCAGCACACAACGTCTTGATGATAAATCTCTTTCTGATTGCACAATTCCTTGAATGTGCAAACGTGTTCTTCCGATGTCCTAGATTCTCCGTAGATAAAATGTAGGCAAAATTTCTTAGGATTCTTGGGCAGCTGATGGAGCTGTCCATACAAGTTCAGTGGTGAACTTTGAGCATTTGCAAAAAATTCCATTAGGGCTTGTGGTGGAGGAGCAACAGGCAAGGCAACAATGGTTGGAATTGGATTAAGATTCAGATGATCCAAAGTATCCTCTCCGTGCTTTGTTTTGCTGCTGCGATGTCTGCAGAACTCTATAAGTTCAAAGAACTCCCCTTTGTTGGGTGAGGATCTAAGGACTCATCAAAATCTCATGGGAGAGAATGATCTGCTATTCTGGGGTGTCCCTTTTGAGGGCCCTCCTTCTAGCGCCATGTCTATTGAGCATCATTTTTACACAAAGACAACGGCTAGGAATTTGCATGAGCAACTTCCCCTCTTGGAAGATTGATGGAATCAATCTCAATGTTCCTTCTAGCTGGGTCTCAACCGCTTGGATAGCTCAACGAAAGAAAACTGTGAATTTGTTAACAAGGAGGCCTTTGCTAGTTCTTCTCTCAAGGGAAACTGCAAAACAAACTTTAGGAACCCAAAGTTCTCTTCTTTTTTATATGATTTTCAGATTTAAGAATGAAATCAATGCTGATTTAATTAATCTATTGAAAGTAACTTGAAAAGAGGGTTAGAAAATGTAGGGTAACAAGAGATTTTAAAGAAATTTCTGAAAAGAAATCTAATGGACATATGCTAACATCACACCACCATGCGAATTAAATAACCAAGAAGATGAAGAAACCAACAAAATAGAGATTAGATCATGTCACAATCTTCAGCTGAATGGATGCAATCATCAATGGAATTGAACAAATGCAGATGTATGAAAAGTCAAAACTTCGTCACAACACAACAATGCAATACCAGCAAACATTGAACTAAAAGATCATAGACTTAAAACCATTAAACAACCAATTGGATCTTTGAAATAAAGAATGAGAAAATCACACATTCAAAAATTTCTCATAGATAGCAGATAAATCACACCATGAATGAAGAACCAATTGTATTTGTTGTATTAATCATTAAATTGACCCTCATTACATCATTTTATTACAATTTATAGAGCTCTGCTCTTATTTTTGCTGCAACTAAAAATTGAAAGTAAATCTAAACTAAAGCTTGCATTAAAGAAACTACTTCTAAAGCTTAACTTAGCTAGCCTAGCATGGAATTAATCCTCATGCATTACAAAGATTTGAATAAATCAGGCATTAAACAACTCAAAAACAGAGCTGGAACTAGCGCATGCACTAGATAATCTTCATGTTTCTGCCCTTGATTTTTGGCTCCAGCTTCTCCATGTGGACCAAACTGGAAGAGATCCCAAAATCATGCACAAATGATCCCCAAAAGAAATCCTAGATGACTGGAAAGTGATCTCTAAGATAACTCGAGTTAACTTTCAGACGTGCCAAAAAATGCCCAAATCCCGATAGTTGGTCTGAAAAACTCAAGACCCAAAATAGACTAAGTACCAAGCCCTTCATCTCCAAAATTTTAGACTTGTCAGACTTGTCGGACTTGTAGGTGGCTGAAAACTCCCTATGGCCGAAATGCCAAAAATCAGGCACTACAAAATTGGCTAAGTGTCAAAACTGAATTTCTTGCACACAAAATTTGGCAGATTTTGAATTGGAGGCTCACTAGCTGGGAGGCACTTTTGGATGTGCTTTCTTGAACCTATCCACTATCTCTAGCACCTCAACAAAGTCTAGCATCTTGATCCCTTGAAGGATCTCTTTCTTCCTATCTTTGAAGTCAATCAATTCTTTTGCAAAAGCCTTTATTTCTTCCTCTTGACTTAGCATTTTTTGAATTTCCTCCTTCGGGTAGAACATCTATTGGAGGTCTTCCTTAGACTTTACCCCTTGGAATATGCCTAGATACTGATTGATGATGTCATTTATTGAATGCATATTCTTATCATCATCTTCATTAAACAAATCTAGATCCAAGCCTTCAAAGAACTCTTGCAACTCCTTTGCAAAAAGTGTGCTATCATCCCTTCTTTTATTCAACCTCTTGAGAATCTTCTCAAATACAACCAATGCCGTTGCTATCACTTGGATCCATTCTTCAAAATTATCCAACTTCGCCCCTTCATAAATCTTCATCAAAACCTAAAAGTGTTGCTTTCTTATCATCATTAGCTCATCCAACACTTTTTGCTAGTTGAGGATGGTCTCTTCTACACCATTTTCTTCACTCATGATCTCCACTAAAGAAGTTATTCCCGCCAAAATGTTCTGGAAGGGCCTTAAGATCCTCCTGAGAGATAAGCTAGTGAATTGCTCAAAATCCAGCTTCCACTTAGCACAAGCCTATACAAAAGAATGTGGAACATCTATGTCTATATCCCTCTTCTTCTCCAAAATTGCTTGTAATGAGGCTTCAGGGTTATTAGGGTCAATTGGACCCGCTATCTTCAAAATGAATTTCTTCATGGCTTCATTCTGCTCCTCCAGAGCTTTTATCCTTTCTTCATCTTTATTCATGAAGCCCAGAGCATGCTTCAAGCCCAAAGTAGCTAAGGTTTTGCTACCTTCCCTAGTTGGTTCTCCCAAGTCTACCTCCTCCAACACATAATCATCTAGAGTGATCTCATTTATACCAACATCCATTATAGGAATAACCACCTGTGCTTTCCACCTCCCCGTTTGGTCTTGTGTTACATAAGACATTATCCTTTCTTGGGGAACCAGTGCTATTTGGTGGAAAGCATGCCCTAATGTGGTCATGTTAACCTCATCATCAGTGTGTACTCTACCTCTCAGCTGCACTTCTTTGGTAAACCATGTGGGCTTTGAGAATGCATTCAATGGATCATAGGGAGCAGCCAATGCAGAAGAGGGTGCTAAGTGTTCTATCCTTATTTCCTCTTGAGCTTCTTCTTCTTCTCCCATTTCCTACTCATTCCCAGCATCCTGTTCATTTTCTCCCTCCTCAACAGTTTGCTGCTCATCATCCATTTTCTCATCAGTATCTTTTTTTGGCTTTCTTCTTCAGTATGTGGTTCCTCTTCCACCTGTGACTCGACCTTGTCATCTGGCTCCTCGGATCCTATATGAATTTCCTCCATTTTCTCTCCACCAGTGACTTCTGCTTCTTTCTCTAGCTCCTGCGAGCTTTGGGGCACTGATATAATGTGAACTTGGGGAGGAATATTGAGTGGGGGAGGCATAGGAGACACAAGGGGAGTGGTTGAATGGGCTGGTGGAGGTGGAGCTGAGAGGGGAACGTGGGATGAAGAAGGTTGCTGAGGCAATAGAGTATTTTGTACAGGAGTGGAAAGTGGAGTAGTGGGACGCTCTTGAAGTGGAATGGTGGGAGGTGTGGAAGGACAAGGTGGAGGCAGAGGTGGAATGAAGGAAACCAATGGTACCTATGTACTTGCTCCTTCCTCTGAGGTGAACCCCAAAAAAGAGTCCTTTTCTAGCTCATTAGTTTCTTCTTGGTCCTTGGTCATCTCAACATCATTTTGTCCTTGAGGTCCCTGTTGTAGATCCTCCCCCATGCTGCTAAAAAGACTAGCGAATTGCATAGGGGCTTGTTGTTTAGATTCCTTAAAACCATGCAACCTTGCAAAATCTGTGATGTTGAATTCATCATCATCGAGGGCATCTAGATTTATTGGCTCTACCTATGTAGCCCCTTTAGCATCCTTAGGATCATCATCCGTTATCCTTCTTTTCTTTAAGAATCTCGCAGACCGGGTCCTCCTACTAAGGGGAACTTCATCCATTTGATCTTCATCATCCTCTACTAGGGTATCCATTTGTGTAGGCATTGACCCTCTCTTCCTCTTGTATACATGACCCTTGACTACTCCAGACGGCTTGGGTCCTATGATCTTGAATTTTATTTTCTTTGCCAACCTTGGAGAATCATGGTCGCTAGGTGAAGGTGCTTGTGGTGGTGCAATACTTCTGGTCATCCTGGTTTTCACCTTCTTGGAGTGCGTAGCTAGGCCATATGGGGTGAGACACTCATGTTGATACACAATTTTTGGCTTCAGAGGGGCAGCCTCTTTGAACTGTGGTTTCAGTATCTTTTTTCCCTTCTTCTTCTTTTCTTGAGAGGATTTCTCTGGGAGTTGCTTCATGGGGAGCGGTTGCATTGGAAAAGGATGAGCAATCCAAGACTTCGTCAGCTTAATCACATGCTGGGCTCTGAAATCCATGTTGTCATTCTCATCTTGATCCACCTCTGCATTCAAGATGGCCCTTGTCGACACCTTGTCTGTATTGTATATAGAATCCAAAACTTTATCCGAATCAGCATCTACTGCCTTCTGTGGAATCTTTAACAATAGTGCACCCTGTGCCAGCTCTAGACTCATCTGGCAATAGTCACAGACTCTTACCTCATAATCATCTACACAATTGGCCCAATGGTCTTCAATATGCAGCTCATGAACATAGTGTCTCCCCATTATATGGCTATAGGTACCAATGGGGTCAAAGTGAGGCCTCACCAGGTTGTAGGTTGCCAATGGGAATTCATCCCATTCTCCAGTCAATGACTTGCAGACTTTCATGTCAGGTACATAGTGGGGGCCGATGGAAATAGGAAAGTCCTAGCAATGTTTCTTCTTGTGTTTGATATGCTCATGGGCATCGGACAACTGCCTTGCTATCTCCAGAAGAACTACCCTGTCAGAAGGGTACCTTGGGAGCTTCTTGGGTGCTAAGGTGCTTCTTGTCACCCGAATTTATGTGAATGTTTAGAATTATATATAAAATGCCCCAATGGCCTTTACTTTATTTGCTACTTCTGTTGATAACCTTTTAGCATAGTCACCCTCAATGGAGTGTATGATTACAAAAATGAAGGCATCATTAACTATTCTGAACTCTGGGCTATTGTGTGTGAAGAAGTCTTTCCTCACCAATTGAGGGTACAAAGTGAATGGCCATGTGTTTTGTTCTCTGATGTTTCCAACTTTGGTTAATCCTGGATATACCGCCCTAGCAGCTAGTAAGTACACAACATAGGATGTCATGTAGAAGTGGGGGTCTATCTTCACCTAAATCAGTTGTTCATCTAGCTAGTCACTTAGAATAGCCACCCAATCAAACCTTACCTACATTTCTTTTATTTTCTAGATCAGGGAGATCATCCAAGGTTCCAATTGGTAGGACTTGGGCAGCCCGTACACCCTGCTTATCATTGTTATAGCTTCTTGGATATTTTCTTTCATATAGCCTCTCCTCATATCAATTCTATCTAGTCTGTTCTTGGGCAATGGTTGCATCAGGTACTCATTATTGACAATGTTATGAGCCCTCTGTACGTCTTTGTTGTAAAACTCCATCCCGTTGTTTATATTGAAGTTGAAGAACTTATCTACCCCTTTGGGTAGATGGAAAACATCTTCAATGTTGTTGGGCCTCAAGTCCAAGACCACTTCTCCAAGTCTATTATTGACCATGCGCTTATCTAGCACATAGTTATTGGCTAGTGTGTTGATCAGGTCCGCCGACTAAATGGAGACTGGGTGCACTACCACATTTACTAGAGAACATTAGACTAATGAAGTGCAGTCCTCTAAACGAACCACTGGCTAAGCACACTTATTCAGGTACTGATTCCAACTCACATTCCTTATATCTGTATCGGTTATCCCTGCATGCAAGTCGGTTACCTTGGACGATGGGTGGTATCCTTTGAACTGATACTTCATTGCTGGTGATGCCAATACCTTCTCGACCATATTTGCGGAGAGGACAAGACATGCATGAGTAACATGATGGGAGGAAAAGACCCAAAAAAATAAAATATTACTAATTTTCAAGTTCAAATGGTTGAGAAAAGGAATTTTCAGCCTTTCAGACCATCGGGGGTGTCGCATCTCTAAAAGGCTGAAAAGGCCAAAACTTCATCACAGGACTCCCTAAGGTACAAGGAAAGGATTGCATCTACGTGGTAGTTGATCGGTTAACTAAGTATGCTCATTTCTTTGCGATAGCAACTGATTACAAGGCCCCACAAATAGCTGAGGTTTTCTTCAAAGAAATTTTAGACTCCATGGAGTACCAAGGAACATATTCAACGATAGGGATAGTCAGTTCCTAAGTCAATTCTAGCAAGAGTTGTTTCGACTAATAGGAACAAACTTAACCCCTAGCACTAGTTACCACCCCCAGACATATGGGCAAACAGAAATTGTAAACAAGTGGATAGAAGGCTACCTCCATAATTATGTCACTAGCCAGCAAAGAACTTGGATCAAATGGTTGCATTTAGGAGAATATTGTTACAACACTACTCATCACATGTCAATCAACATGAGTCCGTTTGAGGCATTATATGGATACAAGGTTGTCTCCTTTGGGAACTGGATCTCTATGGACTTTATGCAACATAATATGGATTTGTTAAAAACCTTAAAAGATAATCTTCACCATGCTCTAAATCAACAAAAGATCTATGTCGATCGGAAATGCATCGAGAGGACATTCGAAGTTGGAGATATGGTTTTCTTAAGGCTTCAACCTTACAAACAAACCTAAAAAAGAGCAGAGCAGAAAAGTTAAAACCTAGATTCTATGGGCCATACAAAGTCTTAAAAAGATGTGGAGAAGTGGCCTATGAGATTGAGTTACCTGAAAGCAGCAAGATACACAACATTTTTCATGTATCTACACTGAAGAGAGTCCTAGGGAAACAAATCAATCCATGCACTGAACTACCCCCTATAGATGATGAAGGAAAACTTGTTCTAGAACCCGAAGTTATCTTGGATAGACGTGAAAAGAGATTGAGGAATAGAATTATTTCAGAATGCCTAGTAAAATGGAAAAATCTACCGGAGGAAGATGCCACATGGGTGAGAGAAGAAACCATTTCTCACTCAACAATTGCTCGAGGACAAGAAAATTCAGGAGGGGCGGATTGTCATGACCCCATCAATGCATGTACAATAATATTTTATGGAAATTGATCAAAATAGTCAATTAAATATTAATTATCAATATAATAAAATATTAACTATTAATTAATATCAATATAAATGAATATTAATATTGATAATTAATCGATAAATAAATACATAATAGAAATATTAATTGTCAATATTAAATAAAATATATGGATAATAATATTGATAATTAATCAATAAATAAGTACATAATAGAAATATTAATTAATCAATAAATAAATTATATTGATCATTTATATACAATAGAATCAAATATTAATTATTAATTAATATCAAATTAATGCTAAATAAAATATATATTAATTAATAAAATATTAATCATCTATATATAAAATATATCATTTATATAATGTTTTAAACTTATGAATTGTTTTAAAAATCGAACATGTTTTAACTCCATATGTAAAAACGAGCCAGTTAATAAACATCACGAACAAACATCACGTCTGCTCAAAATCCCAAATATTTAACATGGGAAAATAACGTTGGAATGATATAGAAGGAATAAGATTGAACCCGAGAGGAATTTCAAGGAAACGTAGAAGCAGACACAACAGGGGTCACTGACGCAACCTCAAACAGGCGAGACAACTCACACGTCACCTACAGGTATACTAAACTGTGTCGGGAGGAACATTGCTGTGAAGAAAGGCCAAGGAAGTTAGCATACAACGGAAGAAGTGGAAGAACCATCAGGGCCATTAGGATATCAGTAAGGGACCCTGCGTAAGCACTATAGTGCCAAAAATAGAGTGTTACAGTAGCGCAAATAATACAGGTAAGGGCATTTTTTTTCCTCATTCTATTGAATCCTAAAAGATGTATACTGTCATCAGGAATCAATATAAATAAAACTAACCACATGAATAAGTATTTACATCAGTGACTTAAGTTCCAAACAATACTTACATAACAAATCATAACCAATGTCAAAATTAATACAGATAGATTCAATCTTAGCATTTTGGGAATGAGACTACGTAGGTAAGAGGGTAGGGCTGATGGCTAAGGCAAGAGAGGAAAATTTCCTTCTTGGGCTTAAACCAATCGAGTCATGGGACCCCACTACAGTGATTTCCAAATGACTGGCATGATTGAAAATAAGGTTAAATAGTCCCTCATGAAAGTCACCAAGGAGGAGCTTTGGACTATGAGCCAAAGTCCTGCCAATAGACTCAATGAGATCTACTTTAACCAAATCAAATATACATTTATATATATCTAAGCTATTATTAATGGTAACCTCACAAGAACTGACTTATGAACAATCATAATAATTCTCTAAAATTGTTGTCTAAAAATAATACAGGGAAGCAATCCATATATGTAACTGACAAGGGACATTACAATAGACGTGATGTTTGTATTTTGGTTAGTGTTTGTAATAATGATTTGTAAAGGCTATGCACCTATTATATTTAGGTCATAGACATGCTATTATGATTGTATGTAAACTTGCTTGAGCCAATTCATTTGGTAGCGTTGTATGTAATAGGTTAAAGGGCCGACCTAGTTAATTGTTTTGTAAGCACATAAATATGACATGCGCCTTGGTAATTGTGTGAGTGATAAGAAAATAGAGAAAGCAGAGAAGAGAAGAAGTATGTGAAGAGTAGTCAGTATGTTGTAAAGCTTCACAAGAGGTTGAAGCATCAACACATCAAAGGAACTGATTAGACAAGCAGTGTCACAACACCAGTTCATCCAACCAATATAGTGTGTATCTAAGATCAAAAGGTTTTAGCCTTCACCACTTGAGCAGTGAGCTCTAGGACACTATGTCACCACCCCTAACAAGGTTATTGTAAAAGAATCCTAACATGGTCTAAACTTTGACTAGATCAATGTACTAAAAGCATTGTAAAAGAACAACTCCTAACAGGGTTGCAAATCTTCTAACAAGGATCACAAGACACTAGTGCAGTTCTTAGTGGGTGTCAATTTCCACTGGGGCTTTTACCTATTTGGGTTTCCCCGTAACCATATTGGTGTTACGTGTTGTGATTTTTTTATCTTGTTGTTAGTAAACAGATTTGTCCTTTCTTATTTCTTATGATAATAACTCTTAATGCCCAAACTATGAACAATATCTGAATACAACAGTTGAAAAGCCACTTTATGATTGCTGGCTTTTCTCTGAATTGGAAGGTACAGCTCCCTTATGGAATGATATGCAATGAATTATGTTTTGGTCCTAAAGCTAACACAGGGTATGCTCTTAACCCGAGAGCAGAAGAGGTAAACCGAATTAAGCCTAAACAGAACTTAATCCAAGCAAGGAGATCTTTCTAATCTATGAACCAAGTTGTAGAACTCACACATACTATGAATCCATACACTCAGTGTCTAACCAATCTACAGCAATGCAACCGCAATGATTAAGAACTTCCAATGAGTCTTCCCCTGAATCTACCAAAGCACATCCTACTTTGGTTAATTCATATCCTTATAACAAAAAGAATGAAACATCCTTCCTTTCTTCTTGCAATTCAGATTTAAAAGAAAGAAACATAGAAACCACTGCTAACTAACTAATGGAACAGAAAATTATTGATATAAAACACTCTCTACTGGCTCCGCAATATCAAGTCTGATACATCAACAATTTTTCCGACCTTTGTATTTACTTTTTCATTAGTTTATATAGAGATTACATCATATGGCCTTCATGAGAATATGAAGTGTTTCAAATTCTAAAATTTGGAAAGACTAGAGACAGCTGCTTTTGACATTACAACAAAGGAAGCCAGACAACTTTGTCTCTTCATCTAATTTGCCTTCAAGAAGGTGAAATGAACAGACTTCTACAACATACACTTGAAGATGCTACACGAACAGTTGCATGATTGTTTCCATGAAAGAATCATCACTGCCAACATCCCTGTTCTATGTTTTATAAGAAATCAACCTCCAACTAGCTCTGGTTATAATTTTAAATTAATGGTGACTCATGTCTTATCATCATGAAAATAAAAGACATCCAATAAGAACACTGTGCTTGACATATCTATACTACTATTCTTCCTATTTGCCGTAGTTGATATAGTGATATTTATCACTTCCTTTAAGCACTTCAATACTGGAATCATCTTTAATTTATTCCACTGAGAAGCCCATCGATCTCTAAAAAATTCATTATCGATACCACAACTGACAGAATCCATCACTTTCAAACGTTCTTTGTGAAAATCATATATAATAGGTGCGGAACCCGTAACAGTGGAGTGTTGGATTAACTATTTTCCACCTGTCAACTTTAAGTGCTTATGTAACTTAAAGCACATGCCTTTAAAATTTTAAATAATAATCTTTTCCTTTATGCCAAGTTCGGGTGACAATCACTTTTTGCCTTGTCGCATGATCGCAAGACTATTATTATATTCATGCAATCATGCGACCACTCCTCTTTCTTTTATGCCAAGCTCAGGTGTCAATCCACGTGCTGAAATCCCGCTTTACGTCGAAGCATATTCCTTCCACTTCTGCACACCTACCGACATTAACTATTTACCTTTTTGCATGATCGCAAGATATTTTTTTATTCCTTGCGATCATGCGACCACTTTACTATTAGCACACATGGATTCCAGTAGAGTACCATCTGTTTAGTCTTTCTTGTCATTGACTTTTCTTACATGCCCGGGCTTCCATTTTGCCTTGTCCCATTTGCTTAATCTCGTCGCCGATTTATGTTGTCGCATGATCACATGGTATTATTTTAATTCATGCGATTATGCGACCGCTCTATAATTGGTGCCCGTGGCTCCGTTGAGACAGGTGGCACCTTGTTGCTATTTTTTGAGCATCTTTCTATTGCGTGATTCCAACCATCGTTGGATTGAAACCTTGGAATGTTTTGAATCGTCGATGCGATGTCATAACTCAGGTCCCGCTGAGAAACAGGGCCCACCAGAACACATGGCTAGATCTTGCATGATCGCAAGACAGTTCTCTCAGTCTTACGATCTTGCGACCTCTGTTGATTCTCCTTTAGTACGCCGCACGGTATAAATGCCTTCGGACCCACCGTTCCATGTGGCTTCATCTCGCATGATCGCATAGGATTATTTTATTTCATGCGATCATGCGACCGCTCTCTCATTGGTGCACGGGCCCATAACTTAAAGCATGTGTCTTTTAAAACACTTCAATATAAATAAACTTCTCTTTTAACAAAAGCCTATGGAAATCACACCCTTCAAGTGTGAAACCCGTACATTACCAATTCTTCTTTGCGGAAAATGCACCAGTGAGTTGCGAAATCCACCTTTGGAGCAGTCGAAAATGGAAAACCCGCTAGCCTGTAACTTCTTCATTTTAGCACCAAAATTCATGCCGTTTTCACCAGTGAGTTTGTGAGGACTCAAAGAAGCGACCTATGCTTTTATATTATGAAAAGCATCATACTTTATTGCCTATTGAAAATGCATTAAAAAGTGTATATTCGGCTCTGTTATGCCGGGAATAGAGGAAAACTAAGTTCAAAAAGAACTCATCACTGTTGCATGCCTCTGCCTTTTTAATTGCTCCTTAATCATCTTACATCAGGAAGTTCTCAAAAAAAATTGAATCTAAATTCATGTCTGTCCAAACTTTACTTTTGAAACTTGAATCAACCTTCTTCTGATTCCTTGTAAGTGCCTGAAGATCATGACTTGGAATCATCATCCTGCTTGAGAAAGAATATCAATGGGAGCACATTATCCTTGCTGGGTTAGGATCTATAACCTACCCATTATGACAAGACTTCCAAATAACCCAACCGGCTAGAAAAGATAAGACAATAGCAGGGGAACCCGACAAGGATAGCCTATCCAATGAAAGACTTAGACCTAGACTGAGACATGACCAGACCTTACTATGAGATCAAAATCTTCCACTTTAATAGCATGGTTATGGGGTGAAAAGTGGGGCAACAGTTGGCTCTGATTGGGGACTTAAACATTCCCATGTTTAAGAAATGAATCCTGAATCTCTGGTTTCGCAAAAAAGGTAAACAAAGAGGGCGACAACACAACAAAACTGAAGCAGGAACAAAGGAAAAGAAAACAAGGAAAAGCAACTAACCTAGAGAACACAAAGGAGCAAAACACAACTATGTACAATACAGGGGTTACCTGTTTTCAATTTGCCATTTGATAAAGTTTCAAGTCCTGACCATTGAAGGTCAGTAGTAGTACCTCGCCATCTTGATAAGCCAGGTTGAAAGAATTGTTTTCCAATGCTTGATGAATCACAAATGGCCCCTTCCACAAGCTGTCAAACTTCTTATGCATTCCTCTAGGAGCACTGCATTTATCCCATAGCAGCACACTATCACCTATCTTGAATTTTTGTGGTCTCGCCTTCCTATCAAATATCTCTTTCACCCGCATTTGGTGTTGGGTGATATGATCAAATATTTTTTCTCTCTCCTCTTCCAGCTTGCTCAGATAAAGAATCCTCTTTTCTAATCCATCCTTGTAGATGTCATCTTCAATAACTGTTCTGAGTTTGTTTGTGGCCAATTCCAAAGGTAAAGGAAGATTTGCTTCAGTTCCATAAACTAGCTTGAAAGGTGATATACCAATTGCCCTTTTTGGTGTTACCCTATCTGCCCACAATGCCTCATGAATCTTTTTATGCCAGTTCTTCTGATTATCTGATACTAACTTCTTAACAATATTGATCAGATTTTTGTTACTGGATTTGGCCTGGCCGTTTCCTTGTGGGAAATAATCTGATGAATGGCTAACAATGATTCCATATTCAAAACTGAAACTAGTAATCTCAACTGAAGAAAAATAGGCCGCATTGTCCATTACTAATTTAAGTGGAACACCAAACCTAACCAGTATGTTTTCTTTGAGGAATTCACATACCACTTCAGAAGTTGTTTTCTTTGTTGCCTTGGCTTCCACCCACTTGGTGAAATAGTCAGTGGCAGTTATTATATACTGGTGACCAGCGCTGGATACTGGATTGATTGGCCCAATGAAATCAAGGCCCCACTGCTGGAAAGGCTCTTCGATGATGACAGGCTTCAATGTAAGAGCATCTAATTGAGGACGTCCAGTGAACATTCTGCATTTCTCACACTTGGCTACCCATGCATAGGCATCTCTGAACATACCAAGCCAATAATAACACTGTCTCAATATTTTGAAGGCTGTAATTGAAGATGAAAAGTGTCCTCCACAGGCCTCATCATGGAATGTCTTCAACAATTTTTCGTGCTGCTGCTTATCTACACACTTGAGAAAAGTGTCGTCTATTGCCTTTTTGAATAGTTTGCCATCCCAAATCACAAATTTGGCTGCCCTTAACCTGAGATCTCTTTTTTGTCTTGTCGTTAGGCCCTCTGGACACTCTCCATATGTTAGAAAGTAAGTAATGTCCTCAAACCATGTGTCTCGAAGACCCACAGCTAGAACCAATTGTTTTTCTTCAGATTCTTGTAGCTCTTTTTCAGCTTTGTCTTCTACAATTGCTCTACACAGAGCATTCCCCTTTATCAGCTTAGTGGGCAGAATTTCTATATCATATTCCTGTGTTTTTTCTATCCATGATCCTCTGGTATTGCACCCCACTTCTTGCTGCATCAGCACACTTTTAACTACTACATCCAGCACATAAACTACAGAATGTGAATGCGAGATGTAAAATCTAAAGTTTTTCAATGCCTTGACCACTGTAAATGCATGTTTTTCAATCTGAGAATATTTTAACTCATGATTTTTTAGAGGAATGCTCATAAAAGCTATTGGAGCTTGTATGTCTTCATCATTTTTTTGCATAGGTATATCTGATAAAGTATGTTCGGATGCATAACAATAAATAATAAAATCTCTGCTATAATCTGGATGACATAATACTGGAGCATGAGCAATAGCATTTTTAATATTTTGAAAAGCCTGCTTACCTTCTTCACTCCATTTAAAATTTGAATCACCTTTCATCATATCTATGATGCATTTAGTTGTTTCAGCAAAGTCTGGTACAAAATGCCTAAGGAAATTAACTTGGCCAAAGAATGATTTAACTCCCATTTTATTTACTGGCAGAATTAATCTTCTGATGGCTTCAACATGCTCCGGATCAATTCTGATTCCTTCTTGAGAGACTATATGGCCAAGGAGTTTTCCTTCTGTTACACAGAATACAAACTTTTTTGGATTGAGGGAAATCCCATCATCTTGACATCTCTACAATACTTTTCTCAAATCCTTAGTGTGATCCTTTCTTTTCTTTGAAAATATAGTAAGATCATCTAAATATATTACTATGATTTGATCCTTCAAATCATAAAATGTCTTACTCATGCATCTCTGAAAGGTGGCACTAGCATTGATGAGCCCAAAAGGCATTTGGCGGTATGCAAATGTACCCCATGGTGTAGTAAATGCCGTCTTATGCTGATCTTTTTCTTGAACTTCGACCTGATTGTAACCGGAGAATCCATCAAGCATAGACATCATTTTTGATCCAGCCACTGTCTGCAACAAGTAATCCATATTAGGAAGTGTAAATTTATCCTTAAGAGATGCCTGATTCAAATTTTGGAAATCAACACAAATTCTGATTTCTCCGTTCTTCTTCCGCACTGGCACTATATTAGCTATCCATGTGGAGTGATGGATAGGATAGATAATCCAAGCTTTCAACATTTTATCCACCTCCCTGAATATAGCATCTGCAACTTTAGGATTATAATTCCTTTGCTTCTGTCGGAAAGGCACTGCATCAGGCTTCAAAGGAATCTGATGTTTTATTTTTCCATCTCCATAGCTTTTCAAATCTTCATAGCTCCAAGCGAAAACATCTCTGTATTCTAGAAAGAGCAGTTTGGCAGCTTCTTTTTCTTTAGGCGAACAACATTTACCAATGTTTATCATCTTGGGATTATTATCATCACCAATATTTACTCCTTCATATTCACTAGTATCAGGCCCTTTTCTATCTCTTTTCTGTTTTACATAAGCATCATGCCTATTAAACAACTTTTCTAAAGATACAAAATAAGGAGGAATGATATCACCTGGTACTTGAACATCATCAAATTGCTTTCAATGGCTAGAACTTTCTTCCTCTTTTTCATGCTGATATTCAGAACTGATTTTGCCATTTTCTAGAAACAATTGAAATCTTTTGTCATCCTCAAACACCTGCCATGAATCTATATTATCTGGGACATCAGTTCGATATACAACTTCAATCTGATACTTCTTATTTTTAAAGTTCGGATGAGGCAACAACAAAGACGTAGAGACAACCAATGAATCCGCTTTGGTATTCAGCTCTCTTGTTATTGCTTCAATAGAAAAGGCATCCAGACCTTCTATTTGATCCCAAACTTTATTTCTGTAGTTTTTTAATGTATGATTTTTCACTGAATATTGTCCTCTAACCTGCCTTACTATAAGCTCTGCATCACCTTTAGCTTTCAACACTTTAACACCTTTTTCTTTTGCTGCTGCTAATCCCCGTAGTAAGGCTTCATATTCAGTGGTATTATTGGTATTTCCAAACTCTAATTTGAATGCCATAGGTTCAGGTTCTCCTTGAGGAGGAATCAATACAACACCTGCACCTAATCCTGATGAAGAACAACTTCCATCAAATTCAAGAACCCATAAGTCTAATAATTCCTTTTCTTCACCTGATTTCTTTTCATTACCATCTTCATCCTTATTCCCGTTTAGAGATTCTTCAGTAAACAGCATGTAATTACCAAATTCTAGTTCTTGATAAAGTATTTGAGCCTTGGGATCGTCTGATTTCATGACTGTATATCTCGCCTTTTCCTCAGGCTCCAACTTGATTTTCTTATTCCCAATGGGTATGATAGCATGAGACCAATCCAGCTTTATTTCCCGTCCTAGGTCTCTACAAAAACCTCTACTTAAGAGAAGCCCATAACTTGATGAAATGTCAACTACCAAGATAGTCATCAATAGTTTCTTTTTAGGATGAGACGCCAAAGCCACCTGTGCATCCTTGATTTGACCAATTAAAGGAACTTGTTTGGCATCCATCGAATAACATTTCCCATACACCTTAGTGAGATTAAGATTCAAAGCTTTGGATATAGAACAAGGCATGACATTATTTGATGCGCCTGAATCTATTATATAATTACTTAATTTTCATCCATTAACATAGAGTGAAACATAGAAGGGAGGAGGTTTTTGTCCAGGCGACATTGCTAACACAATAGATTCTTCTTCTTTAAACAAATTAGCTGTCAATGTTTCATCCCCTTCTACCATAGTAGCCCTATTATTTAATTCTGAAACATTTCCTTGACACCGTTCTACTAATCTTTTAAATTCTAGAGGATGCGATTTTAAATAATCCAGAAAAGAAATCTGAATTTTAGATTCTTCACAGAATTGAACAGCATCAAAAGATAATTTATCTTTACCTGGCTGAGAGCTTGACGCCTTCTGATCAGTATCAGCACTGATTCTCGCAGGACTAGGATCACTTTTATGAGGATTGCTAAAAGACTGGTTCTTTAATTTCTGATTCCTGGTGAGCACTGTATATGAGTTTCCATCTATAGTAGCATAGCATTCACCTTTAGATTCAGAATCAGATTCATACTCCACAAATAAATTTCCAGAGTCGCCAGTTGATTATGTATCCTCTTCTACAACAGGAGCTGCTATATTCAGTTCATTGGCGGTCAATAATTGCATCATATGGGCAATTTCTGGGCAATTCTCATTAGTGTGATCTGTAGTCAAATGAAACACACACATATTTCCTTTTTTTGGTGCAGCTTCAATCTGCAACCTAGGTTGAGGGCCTATAAGTTGCGAAAATCTATTGTCTATGTTTCTTCCAAGCATATTCTAAAAATTACGCTGATTAGAATTATTAAATCCTGGTAATTGCCTTTTCATGGAAATCAATTCATTGGACAATTTTTGAATCATTTCATTAGATGACAAGGTACTACTTGAACTTCCTTTATTTTGTAACTCTCTTTTCCATTTTCCTGCTGAAATTAAATCTTCTTCACATTCAATAGCTTTCTTTTGTGCATCCGCTAAATCTGTGGGACGTGCCTTTCTCAACTCATAATTGATATTTGGAGGCATTGCACTTATGAAAAATATTTTAACATTACTAGCAGTAGGTCTATCTGCAACAGGGATTCTACTAACAATCTTATTAAAGGCAGCTACAAAATCCCTCATGCTCATTTGAGGCTATTTTTTGATGGATGTCAATTGTGTCAATAAATGATGCTCATCTTCTGCTATCTTAAAACAATCCTCAAATGCTGTTCTCATCGCATTCCAATTGGCGATAGAACCATCATCCAGATGATAAAACCAATCCGCTGCACTATCTATTAAAGTCTCAACAAATAATCTCACAGCAACATCCTCATGTGCCACCCCTAAAATATGAGTAGCAATAAAGAAGAGTTTAATATGTTCATCAGTGGTGACTTTTGCATCTCCTAAAAACTTAGGAAATTTTATTCTTGATCCAGCAGGGAGTGGATGATAAGCTGCTAGTGCTAATGGTCCTACTGCAGCAGCCCATGGAGCAGCCATGACAGTCCTAGCATAGTATGGTGGAAAATTAACAACTGGCGGAGTAGTGGTACCGTGAAGTGTTAACACTTGACAAGTGTTTTGTGAAGTGCTTTGATTTCTAACAGGAGAAGAAGGCCTACTCTAACTTTTCCTTTCTCCTTTCTTTCTAGGAACTTCTAGGATGGGAAAACCAAGCTCTGCTAATGTATCAAATATAGAATCTCGTCCACCCTGTTCTCTGGTACTCCTGAGGAATCTTATTTGCTCCAGGATGATGTAGCTTATTGATCAAATGACTATTTGTGTCCCTAGCAGAGTCGCCAAAAATCTATTAGTAAAAAGATTTGTCCTTTCTTATTTCTTATGATAATAACTCTTAATGCCCAAACTATGAACAATATCTGAATACAATAGTTGAAAAGCTACTTTAAGATTGCTGACTTTTCTCTGAATTGGAAGGTACAGCTTCCTTATGTAATGATATGCAATGAATTATGTTTTGGTCCTAAAGCTAACACAGGGTATGCTCTTAACCCGAGAGCAGAAGAGGTAAACTGAATTAAGCCTAAACAGAACTTAATCCAGGCAAGGAGATCTTTCTAATCTATGAACCAAGTTGTAGAACTCACACATACTATGAATCCATACACTCAGTGTCTAACCAATCTGCAATAATGCAACCGCAATGATTAAGAACTTCCAATGAGTCTTCCCCTGAATCTCCCAAAGCACATCCTACTCTGGTTAATTCATATCCTTATAACAAAAAGAATGAAACATCCTTCCTTTCTTCCTGCAATTCAGATTTAAAAGAAAGAAACATAGAAACCACTGCTAACTAACTAATGGAACATAAAATTATTGATATAAAACACTCTCTACTGGCTCCGCAATATCAAGTCTGATACATCAACAATTTTGCCGACCTTTGTATTTACTTTTTCATTAGTTTATATAGAGATTACATCATATGGCCTTCATGAGAATATGAAGTGTTTCAAATTCTAAAATTTGGAAAGACTAGAGACAGCTGCTTTTGACATTACAAAAAAGGAAGCTAGATGACTTTGTCTCTTCATCTAATTTGCCTTCGAGAAGGTGAAATGAATAGACTTCTACAACATACACTTGAAGATGCTACACGAACAGTTGCATGATTGTTTCCATGAAAGAATCATCACTACCAACATCCCTGTTCTGTGTTTTATAAGAAATCAACCTCCAACTAGCTCTGGTTATAATTTTAAATTAATGGTGAGCCGTGTCTTATCATCATGAAAATAAAAGACATCCAATAAGAACACTGTGCTTGACATATCTATACTATTATTCTTCCTATTTTCCGTAGCTGATACAGTGATATTTATCACTTCCTTTAAGCACTTCAATACTAGAATCATCTTTAATTTATTCCACTGAGAAGCCCATCGATCTCTGAAAAATTCATTATCGATACCACAACTGACAGACTGCATCACTTTCAAACGTTCTTTGCGGAAATCATATATAACAGGTGCGGAACTCGTAACAGTGGAGTGGTGGATTAACCGTTTTCCACCCGTCAACTTTAAGTGCTTATGTAACTTAAAGCACATGCCTTTAAATTTTTAAATAATAACCTTTTCTTTTATGCCAAGCTCGGGTGACAATCACTTTTTGCCTTGTCACATGATCGCAAGGCTGTTATTATATTCATGTGATCATGCGACCACTCCTCTTTCTTTTATGCCAAGCTCGGGTGTCAATCCACATGGTGAAATCCTGCTTTGCCTTGAAGCATATTCCTTCCACTTCTGTACACCTACCGGCATTAACTATTTATCTTTTCACATGATCGCAAGACATTTTTTTATTCCTTGTGATCATGCGACCACTTTACTATTGGCACACATGGATTCCAGTAGAGCACCATCCGTTTAGTCTTTCCTGTCATTGACTTTTCTTACATGCCCGGGCTTCCATTTCACCTTGTCGCATTTGCTTATTCTCATCGCCGATTTATGTTGTCGCATGATCGCATGGTATTATTTTAATTCATGCGATCATGCGACTGCTCTATAATTGGTGCCCGTGGGTCCGCTGAGATAGGTGGCACCTTGTTGCTATTTTTTGAGCATCTTTCTATTGCATGATTCCGACCATCGTTGGATTGAAACCTTGGAATGTTTTGAACCATCGATGCGATGTCATAACTCAGGTCCCTCTAAGAAATAGGGCCCACCAGAACACATGGCCAGATCTCGCATGATCGCAAGACAGTTCTCTCAGTCTTGCGATCTTGCAACCTCTGTTGATTCTCCTTTAGCACGCCACATGGTATAAATGCCTTCAGACCCATTGCTCCACGTGGCTTCATCTTGCATGATTGCATAGCATTATTTTATTTCATGCGATCATGCGACCGCTCTCTCATTGGTGCATGGGCCCATAACTTAAAGCATGTGTCTTTTAAAACACTTCAATATAAATAAACTTCTCTTTTAACAAAAGCCTATGGAAATCGCACCCTTCAAGTGTGAAACCCGCACATTACCAATTCTTCTTTGTGGAAAATGCACCAGTGAGTTGCGAAATTGACCTTTGGAGCAGTCAAAAATCGAAAACCCGCCGGCCTGTAACTTCTTCATTTTAGCACCAAAATTCATGCCGTTTTCACCAGTGAGTTTGTGAGGACTCAAAGAAGTGACCTATGCTTTTATATTATGAAAAGCATCATACTTTATTGCCTATTGAAAATGCATTAAAAAGTGTATATTTGGCTCTGTTATGCAGGGAATAGAGGAAAACTAAGTTCAAAAAGAACTCATCACTGTTGCATGCCTCTGCCTTTTTAATTGCTCCTTAATTATCTTACATCAGGAAGTTCTCAAAAAAAATTGAATATAAATTCATGTCTGTCCAAACTTTACTTCTGAAACTTGAATCAACCTTCTTCTGATTCCTTGCAAGTGCCTAAAGATCATGACTTGGAATCATCATCCTGCTTGAGAAAGAACATCAATAGGAGCACATTATCCTTGCCGGGTTAGGATCTATAACCTACCCATTATGACAAGACTTCCAAATAACCCAACCGGCTAGAAAAGATAAGACAATAGCAGGGGAACCTGACAAGGATAGCCTATCCAATGAAAGACTTAGACCTAGACCGAGACATGACCAGACCTAACTATGAGATCAAAAGCTTCCACTTTAACAGCATGGTTATGGGGTGAAAAGTGGGGCAACACTTGTTTACATTGATTTTTATTTCAGTACTTAAGCAATCAAGTTAAGTTTCAAGAGTAAAGTAAAAAGATTAAATATAGTGAGCACCGATTCACCCCCCCTCTCAGTGTTCCCATTCCTAATAGCAAGATATTAGGTCAGTTGGTTGAACAACATAAAGATGACATCTGCTTCCTAGTGGACATCAACACTATGCTAATCAAGGCAGTTGAGCCAAGGACTGCTTGGTTACCCCCTATGGGCTACAAATTAGATATTAACTTAGATTCCAAGTCAATACACACATTACTAGCCAAGCCCAAAGATCCAAAGGAAACTAGGTTCGGTACCTATGAAGAGGAAAAATTATGAATCATAATGGATCTAGTTGGAGTGAAGGTAAGTAGGAAATCCAATAAGATGATTGATACCTTGGTAAAACAATTTGGTGATGAAGTAGAAGAAGAAGAGACATCAATAGGTAATCTGGTTGAAGAGGAAACCGAAGAATAATTATTAATTGGGAATAGTGAACATGATGAGGAGGAGTCCGAGTCTGACAAGGATATTCAATATACACTGGTCACTTGGCCACATGAAAGAGAAAAGAAGAATCACCTACAAGAGCAAGGACAAGGTCCTCAATAGTTTCTTCTCCTCCCTTGAAGAAAGGAGTAGTAAAAATTTCAAGGCCAACTCCTATCAAAACCTATCAGAAGAAAAAGAGAGGTGCACAAGTCACCTCTGAGAAACCTAAAAAGAGGAGAAGGTTGATAACGGAAAAAGATGATGTTGATGAAGATGATGAAGAAAAAAATCAAGATAAATTTAAAGTTGTTGTGAATAAAGGTCAGCCAGTAGGTGAATTAGCTGAAACTATAAAGGAAATGGGTGGACTAGGTAACCCCAAATTAAGTTGGTATGTACATATGACTACCAAAGATAAAGAAAAGATTGAAGAGGCCATCATATAAATGATAATAAAATTTAACAAGGTACCTATTGAATTTTATAAGTATATTCCAAAAGTATTGTATGAGAAACTTTTAGCAAGGTTGATTTATGCCCTGCACACTGAAAAGAAAATGAGGGAACATTCATTGATTTTGGCTATCCCTACTCTATCGGTTCCTGAGATAGAAGAGTTGATGAAACAATACTCAAAAAAGTTTCTAATGAAGGGTAGAACCCTTAACATATTGGCAGGAAACCTTGAAGAGGTTGATGAAAACCAGAAGCTTCTATGGACTACAATTTTAAAAGCCAAAGAAAAAGCAGATCAACTGGCATTGGTAGTAATTCCTGAGAAGAACACAAGGAAAGGAAAAGGAGTTCACTTAGACAATGGAGACCTATCCCCCAAGGAGCCAATTGACTTATCCAACACTGAGGTAGTAGATAACACCATTGCTATTGATTTCTAAATGACTGGATACAAAGAAGAATATAGATAGGATACTTCCGAGCAGTTAGTCACACTAGGGACAAATGATGTTTTAATTGAAGACATCACAAATGGAGATCCTGATGACATAAATAATGATGAATATATCACCATTAGACACAAGCGAGGAGAATGTACCCATTGAGGCAACAAGAAGTGAAATTCTAGGTGACTTATCGATATTGGTACAAGCAGTTGAGGTTGTAATATAGGAGGAACTCAAAGGCTCAACCCCTGAGAAACCAAAGGATACACCTGAGGGACAGGGTACAACTGAGCATAAATCTTCCAATAAGCCTGAGCATACAGAGGCAGAAACACAAGCATCGAAAGTGAATAAATTGGTACAATCAACTATAGAAGACACCACAACAAATTCCCAAGGACAAGCTACTGAGACACTGGTCACCGGGAAAGCAAAGGTAGAAAGTGTGTATATTGAGACAAACAAGTCAAATCTGGACACTAAAGCTCTAGTTCCTTATACCAAGTCACCAAAACCAGAGAAGAAAAAGAAAAATAAACATGGTAAGGGTCCTATCACACTTGATGAGGTTATTAAGATACTTGAATGTGACCCTAGGACATTAGACCCCAAAGCATTGAGAAGATATGGGGAATTGTGCACAAGGAAGGATGCACAAGAGAAAATGAAAAGGGAGAATAAAAGTAAGAAAATTTTGGAAGATGTTAGAGATATTCTACTGCAAGTAGTTCCCGACGTCAATGTTGATGAGGTAACTCCCATCATTGACGAACTTGTAACTCTATCCGGTCACATAAATGCCCCTAATATAGATACTAAGAAAATAATAGAAGAGCTAGCAGAAGCAAAGATACAATTGAAATTGGAGGAGAAAATAAGCCAGGAAGTGACAATTAATAAGGTCAAGCTCTCAGAGGTTATTACTGAGCTTGAAGCCACAATTCAGAGAATAATTCAAATTTTGTTTAAGTTGTGGACTGTGGACCAATTCACTACGGAGATTAGTTAAAAGATAAAGAAACTAGATGAAGAGATAATGACCAATGCTAATAATTCTCTAACTGAGCCAAATGCTTTTCATAAGCACATTTCAAAGGTTCAACAACTTTAGCGGTTGAGAATAGATTTGAGGAAGCAAGAAGATGCTATAAGTGATCAAATCACCAAGATTCAGATGAGTTGCTTCCACATTTGAAGATCATGGAGCATCATTTTAATAAGGCAAAAGATTTAGTTGCCACCCCAAAAATTTTTGTGTTGGAAAATATATTTGATATGCATGCACAAGTTGGTTTAGAGCACATTGATCTCGAGAATCCGAAAGAGGAATGGGAAACCCTCTTGCCATCACTCAAGAAAACCCATCAACATATTTTTGACAAGTTGTAAGTAAATTATTTTTGTTTGGCATTAATTTCAAAAAGGGGGAAAGTCTATGTATATAGATTATATATATATGCCAGTATGTACTTCACACCGAGAGCATGCACAAAGGGGGAGTTTGTAAATTAGTGAGTCAATATATTTTTGGAGTGTGTATATATTTGTTTTGGTAGTCAATACATATACATAAGTTTTTGATACTAATGCCAAAGGGGGAGAATGTTACTCCTATTTGATCATTAAAGGATTTTCATTAGTATCAATCAGTTATTCAGTCGGTAAAAGAGACAAACAAGATAGTTGGTCAACCATATAAAGCCTACACACAGAGAAAAAAAAGGTAGATCTCTGAGTTAACCAAACAAGGGGTTGACCAAGTACACTCACCGACTGATAGACAATTACAGAGTACCAAGCTACTGATTACTGAACATTCATATGAACTGAGCACCAGTAATTTACCAAATTGAGAATGCAGTGATTACCGAATAAACCAAGAAATGACATAGTAATCTGAAATGGCACAAAAATATATGCAATAGTTCACATAGATTAGGAAAATGGTTTACCAAGATCAAGACAAAATTAAATATGGATGTAATCATTAAATTACTGATGATTCCTATGTAATGTTAAATCTAGGTTATTTTGTTACACCGTTGATCTTAGGTTTTCTAAGTTGTTGTAAACCCTAATTAGGTCAAGTCAGTTTGATATAAAATATGTAAAGATGTCATTATGAACAAGTATCATGAAGTAGTATCCACATTAAGGATATCAGGATATCAAAAAGAGGGTTTTTAACATAAGGTTTATGAAAGAAGCATTCAATTTTCAGAAAAGATAAAAGGCTACTGAGAAGAACATAAGGACACATACATCACTATGAGGTGATTTCTATTTGATATTTCACAGATCTGAATCATGAAAGACTAGGTTGTTATTTACAGATATATTTATTGTTACCTTTTAACCATTATAGAAGATCCAAAATCTCTTAATAGAGTGAACTTAATAGTTCTAGTTTAAATCTCTTAACTGAGTACATACATGTATTGTGTTGTTAAAATCCTCTAACTAGGTAGAACTAGTCGATCTAATTATTACTCATAACAGACTAAGATCATTAGAAGTGATAAAAAATTATATCCTTAACCGACATACTTTGTTACTGCAGTAGTGAAGATTTGTGGGTGTCATCCCCACTATAGTTTTTACCTTCTTATAAGGGTTTATGCAATACCAAAATATCTATGTTATGAGTATGAATTTTCACGAATGATTTATTATTTAGATTAGATGAAAATTACATCTTTTAGTTATTTAAAAGTATGTTTTAGATAATGGATTCAGTTAGTTAAATTCTCTCTACTACTACAAAGTTTTAGTCTTAAAAGTTTTGAAGGTACCGATTCACCCCTCCCCTCACAGTACTTATCTTTCCATAATCCCAACCGTACAATGGATTTTTTTTTCATGTTGTGTTGTGCTTCCCCTATGATGTGATGCTTGATATATGTTTTGTTTATATTTTATTAGACAACCATTTTTGTTCTGTTGGCATAAGGTGATAAAAGAATCAATCTTTTGTGACATTCCCCTATTTCTATCTCATTGATTCTATATGTCATATATGTGTTATGTCATACATGTGCTATTTTTTGTAAATGTGTATTTGTGTTGTTTGATCGGGGATGATAGAAAGTAGTAGAAACCATTCTTTTTGGTCTTTGCAATGCCGGTCCGAAAAAGACCCTTTTCAAGTGTCTCTTATGTGATCTTCTTCCATTGTGCTCATAGTTATGCTACCTTTGGGGGATTATGTAAAATTTATTTTTCTATATGAATAGTGGCAATTTGGAATCACCACTATTTGTGTATGTGTGTGGGGAAAATGTAAGATTAAATCCTAAATCCAAATTCCCAAAAGAGAGATCCAATTTGATCAACCAAGAGGTTAATACACAATAAAATCAGTCTATGAAGAATATGAAAGAGAGAGAGAAACCCTATACTTCCCAAAGCTTGAAATCTGAAATAATTGAAGTGCAAATACTCATCTTGAATTAGGGTAGATTTGGAAAATGCTGAATTCTGGCTTATGTATGAACTTTCTAAAGATTCTGTCACCTGTTCTGGATTGAAAATGCCGAGGCAGACAAAACCCAGAAATCTTTTCTCCAAATTCACATAGGTCGACTCTGACCTTTTCAAAGGTCAAAGACCACATTATTTATTTGAAGTCTGATTTTGATTCTGTTTGCAGATCCTGAAAGATTGTCGAAAAGGGTATCTGAATTCATTCTTAGATCTGAGATTTCACACCTGTACCTACAAGAAAATGGGGGTTTTTGGTTGTATGGGGGGTTTGCCTTGGTCAAACCCCAATTTAGGAATTAACCTTGAAATTGAATTGAAATATATTGTGCATAAACAAAGTAATTGAAACAAATCACCTCGCTTATGTTGAAGTCCTTGTAGAGGATTTGAATCCTCAAATCCATAATTAAGAATGCTTCAATGAATGTAGGATGTCTCCAATCAATGGTATTTTGATCTTCAACACCAATCTTGATTTGATCTTTGCATATGAGAAGGCTTGAATGAATGGAGAAGGATGGATCTTCAAGGGGGCCCCAAGGAGATTGAATCCTTCAATAGCTAACAATGGAACTCCTTGATGGATGAATACTTGAACACTTGAATGCTTGAAGACTTGCATGCACTTGAACACTTGAGAGCTTGATTTAGAGAGACGAGATATCAAAATGAGAGAGGAAGGCCTCCTTTTATAGTGATCTAGGGCACACTCCTCTAGATGGGCCACCTTAAAGAATTAAATCTCAATTAGGTTTTCACCTTTAGAAAATATACCTTAATTAAATACCATTAAATAATTTACCATTTCGGAGCCCGAAATAGCTGACTCGGAAGCGGAAAATAACTTTCCCGAAAACCAAATTAGCGGGAAATGAAACTTTGAAATTCTGGTATGAAGAGGTCAAGGTCGAGGTCGACCCTAACTTGGTCAGGGTTGAGGTCAACCCTGACCTAGTTAGGGTCAAGGTCAACTTTGACCTCAAACCCTAACTTTGTCAGGTTCTGCAACAGGAGTTCCAGGGGTACCAAAAACTTGGAAATTGATGTCAGATCAGGACCCAGTGTCTGGAATAGACAAAAAATCCTTAGAATGATATGATGAAGGACTAGGAAGTCTCATTTCTGAACCCTACCTAGAAAATGGAGCCATAGAAGAAGGAAAATCAGGAACGTCCTTAAGACCTTAACCCTAATTTCACCTAGAATGAAGAAATCAAGTGCAGAGAAGAAGTGGAAAATGGGGAGAAAGCCAAATACATGAAAATACCCAATCAAGGCACTTAACATGACCCAAAACCACCTACTCAGAGGGCTAAATGCTCTTAACATGGAAGTTCTTCCATTTTAAGATGATACATTAAGCCCCCACTTTAGCAAGAGTATGGACTCCATGAAAACTCTTGGTAAAGGAGATAAAAATAACAAGATAATCTTATCATAATCTAAGGGACAAAGAGAAATCCCAAGCCCCTAGGGACTGAAGTCTTCATCGACTCTTAAATCATAGATAAGAGAGACATCTCTAAAGAGAGAAAGAAAAAGTGTGATTACCTCACCCAATGAGAACTTATGTCCCATTGTGAACCACACAGGAAAAAGGTGCAACTAGAAAGATGGAATTGAACCGCCTAGTGAATGTAGCTACTCACTAGTCAACCCATCAAGGATTTATCCTTAGGAATATCCTATTCCATAAGAATAAATAAAAAACAAAAAGAGATCCAGTCTTAAGGACACTTCTGACCTTAAGGGATCACAATATATGTGTATTTGAAACTGGAGGGATCAAGAGATCCTAATATAAATCCATACTTTAAGGATTAGTTCTTAATCCAAAAAGAAAGATTAAAAAGTAAAGGTGCGTGTCTTCCTCAGGATTTAGCAACTTATGTGCGTTACCTTTAGAAGATATAGCATGTTTTGAATTTTTTTTTATAAGTGTGTGTGTGTGTAATAAGTGAGCAGAGTGTATGCTCCCATGTTAAAGTCATTGCTAACACTTGAATAGGAGCAATGGCTTTAACAAAAACATAAACAGCTCCACTGATTACGTTTCCACATCAAGATGCCCCTAGATGAAGACAAATCAAGGGAAATATCACAGAAACATATAGAGAACATGGAAGGGATCTACCTACCATGGGGTCCACAAAGGAGGAAAGATTACATAAGATATACGAAGAAGAATCTTTTCAGACCATGACATGGAGACCAAAAAGAATTAGTGCTACCATATCTCGAATTCAAGCAGATTACACAAGGAAACATTTACGAACAATAGCATAGTTACAACATAACTTTGAACAACGCATAGAAGAATAGAGATACATATAGAGGAATTTGAACAACAGTTTCGATTCCTTCATCACCTTGTACCAACTGAGTAACAAGGATTGTATAAAAGAATCTAACAACATTTAGCAAACACATTATAGGAGAAGCATAATACAGCAAGAAAACACACAACAAAACTACCACGAAGGACAAGCCGATCAAGCGTGCCGCCTACTTTCCCCATCTCATTGTATATCATTTAGGGTAGGTGGGTAACTCACAAGAGGGACTATATCCAATATAGTAGGAATGATAGCCAGTTCCAAACAAGGATCCTCTTGAGAATCACTATGTTCGATACTAGGTGTAAGAGTTAATTGAGATGAAAGCATATTCGACAAATCAATGTCAATGTCAATAGTCTCATATTCATCATTAACATCATCAGTATCTTCAAGAGTATCTTCTTCATCCAAATTAATCAAAATAGGATCTAAAATATGAATAGAATCATCATAATCATGCATGTGAACATCATTATTAGTAACAACATTATGCGTAGGTGTATTCGCAGAAAGTAGAGATCTTTTAGCTTTAGCATGAGCATGGCACTTTTTACGATGTTCATTAGCAAATCGGTTACATTTTGATTTATTTGAAATAGGATGAGAACTAGGAGGAACAATCACAGGATCCTTCATAGGTTTTGTAGGAAGATCAATAAGATTGTCAACCATAGGAGGAGAAATCACAGGATGTTTGATAGATTTGGTAGAAGGAACTTGATTAACAGAGCTAGAAGCCATAGTTGAAGGAGGTATTGAAGATGTAGGTAAAAGACCACGATTAAGATCCATAGGAGGTATGCTTAATTGAAGAATCTTACAATGTTTATAAGGTTGATATGATTGAAAAAGATTATCAGGGTGAGGAGGACATGAATTAGGTAAGGAAGGACAAAAGAAATCCAGAGCAGCACAATCTCTAGGCCTAAAAGGTTGATATAGACTATGATTGATCATCTTCACTTCACCATCATGAATAAAATTAAGACACTTATCTATAGGTGAAGCAATAGCATGCATGGCAGTCAACCAAGGCAAACCTAGCTTAACTTGAAATTGATCAGAAGTAGGAACCACAACAAAGGTAGTGTTCACAAGTTTTCCAAAAAGTTAAACTGGTAAAGTAATAGAACCAAATGAGGGATAAAGAAAACCATTACAAGTTTGAATCCATACATCTGATGTATCATAGAATTCATGTTGTAAGATTTTCATAAAAAGATTTTCTTCAGTGATAACATTGACTAAGGAGGTAGGATCAACAAGACAACCACGAGTAGGTATCTAAGCAACCCTAGCAGCAATGTAAAGGGGACCATCAGGAGCCTTAACAATCTCAGAGTCATCAAAGGTAATCAAAAGTTCCCGAGGTCACTTATCCTTAATTTGTTGTTGAGGTTTAGGTTGAGGTTTCACTTTAGGTTTAGGTTTAACTTGAGGTGAATGTTGAGGTGGAGATATAGACTTAGCGACATGCTCCACTTGATTAACGACATGATTAAGATCATCCATCTTGGAATAATATACAATTTCCATAGCATATGGTTGACCAATAGTATTAGTATCATGTGTAGGTAAAGGATTCGTATAGATTTGAAGGTTTTGATTAGGAGGAGAGACAGATTGATTCCCACTACTATCCAGATTATCAATAGATAAAGCTTTAGCATCAATGAGATCTTGGATCTTATGTTTTAAAGAATAACATCTCTTAGTATCATGACCATTCTGATGATGATATTGACAAAAAACATTGTGATCAAAAGATTTAGATGCAATCATAGTAGGTAAAAGAGGTCGAATAGGAGGTAAAGTAATCATATTAGTAGCTAACAACATATTCATAATAGCATGTAAAGTTTTAGAAAGAGGAGTAAACGTATGATTTAATCAAAAAGTAGTGGATGCAGAAGTGGCATTATGCAATGCAACAACAACCTAATCAGCAACTGCATTTGCTTGTTTGTTTATCTTGACATAATTATTGAATTTTTGAAACTTGTTTGGATTAGGAGCAACATCACTCTTATCAACTGGAACAGGAGCCATTGGAGTGTTTCTCTCAAATTGACTCACTTGTAAATGATAATGATGAAGAAGTGCACAAAGTTGTTGAAAAGAGGTAAATTCAGTAAGTAGAATCTTATCTCTAATATCCTTTTGCAAATTTGAAATAAACATATGTTGAATATCAATATCAGGAATAGGATAAGAAATCTAAGCATGCAAATGCTTAAATCTACCAATAAATTCAGTTAAATTTTCTTTAGCACTTTGTTTACAATGCATTAAATCAGTCAAAGACACTTGTGGGCCAATATTGTTTTGAAATTGTTGAATAAAGGCATTAGCAAGCTGTGGAAAGGAATCGATTGAATAAGGAGGCAAGGAACAATACCATTGTAAGGCCTTGTCACGAAAGCTTCGAGCAAACAGTTTCGATAAAATCCTATGGTCATGAGCATAATCACTACAAAGGATTTGGAATGTTTTAACATGATGAACATGATCTCCTTTTCAATTATAATTCTCAAGATGAGGCATATCGACTTGCTGAGGAATAGGAGTTCAGATAATATCCCTAGACAAAGGACTTCCCATGTCACATGTAGGAATACTAAACTTGTTTTGAGTTAAGGAAGCAAGTTGTTGTTGTAAGGATGATACAGTTTGAGCCAAACTAATGACGGTGGAATTAGCAAAGGAAATAGGAGGCGTAGCAACATTAGACACACTAGGTAAAGTATAAGAAGCTACAGGAATAGAAGAAACAATTGGAGGAACACTAGGAACTACAGTTGGAAGTGGAGTGGAATAAGTGAAAGGAACACTATGATATGAAGGTTGTGATGCAGGAAGGGACATGGGAGGAATACTCATAGGAATAGAGGGAATTGTCATAGTCACCAAAGGAGGAGTATAGATAGGAATACTAGATAAAGGATTAGAAGGAGGTTCAACACTAGTGATAGGAGTAGTGAAACCTAAGTCTTGAGCCTCTTGAGTTAAAGGTTTAACATTGGAATGCACAAGATGAGTAATACCATGCAAGAGATTAACAACTTGATCACTATCACGGAGAACTTTCTTAAGAGACTCTATAGCTTGAATAGAATCTTGACCATGGTTTTCTTGAAGAAGCCAATTACCCATTTTATCAAGTTCAGTGGAAAGTTTTGGACTTGTTCAGGAGGAACCCTTAAAGCATCATCCTCATCATGAGATGAGTGAGAAGAGTTTTTCTCCATAGTAGGAGTAGAATCATGAAGAATCAAGTTATCATGGGGAATCCTAAGGAAAGGAGAAGATTCAGGCTCAAAGGCACCCATGAGTCTACGACTTCTTCTAACCGGAATGTTATAAGTAGGACTAGTGGTAGTAAATCTCATAAACCAATATAATGCAAATGAACTAAACTAAGAACACATAATGCATGAATATGAAATCTAATTAGCATACAAGATCAATCACAAAGGACAAATCTAATACCAAAAAGAGAATCTAACACCAAAAAGAAAAAGAGTAAGCTAGTCAGGTTCACCAAAATGAATAGTGGCAATTTGGAATCACCACTATTTGTCTGTGTGTGGGGAAAATGTAAGATTCACTCCTAAATCCAAATTCCCAAAAGAGAGATCCAATTTGATCAACCAAGAGGTTAATACATAATCGAATCAGTCTATGAAGAATATGAAAGAGAGAGAGAAACCCTATACTTCCCTAAGCTTGAAATTTGAAATAATTGAAGTGCAAATACTTACCGAATTAGGGAAAATCTGGAAAATGCTGAATTATGGCTTATGTATGAACTTTCTAAAGATTCTGTCACCTGTTCTGGACTGAAAATGCCGAGGCAGACAAAACCCAGAAATCTTTTCTCCAAATTCACATAGGTCGACTTTGACCTTTTCAAAGGTCAAAGACCAAATTATTTATTTGAAGTCCGATTCTGATTCTATTCACTGATCTTGAAAGATTGTCGAAAAGGGTATCTGAATTCGCTCTCAGATCTGAGATTTCACACCTGTACCTATAAGAAAATGGGGATTTTTGGTTGTATGGGGGGTTTGCCTTGGTCAAACCCCAATTTAGGAATTAACCTTGAAATTGAATTGAAATATATTGTGCATAAACAAAGTAATTGAAACAAATCACCTCGCTTATGTTGAAGTCCTTGTAGAGGATTCAAATCCTCAAATCCACAAGTAAGAATGTTTCAATGAATGTAGGATGTCTCTAATCAATGGTATTTTGATCTTAAACACCAATCTTGATTTGATCTTTGCATATGAGAAGGCTTGAATGAATGGAGAAGGATGGATCTTCAAGGGGGCTCCAAGGAGATTGAATCCTTCAATAGCTAACAATGGAACTTCTTGATGGATGAATACTTGAACACTTGAATGCTTGAAGACTTGCTTGCACTTGAACACTTGAGAGCTTGATTTAGAGAGATGAGATATCAAAATGAGAGAGGAAGGCCTCCTTTTATAGTGATCTAGGGCACACTCCTCTAGATGGGCCACCTTGAAGAATTAAATCTCAATTAGGTCCTCACCTTTAGAAAATATACCTTGATTAAATACCATTAAAGGATTTACCATTTTGGAGCCCGAAACAGCCGACTCGAAAGTGAGAAATAACTTTCTCGAAAACCAAATTAGCTAGAAATGAAACTTTGAAATCCTGGCAAGAAGAGGTCAAGGTTGAGGTCGACCCTGACCTAGTCAGGGTCAAGGTCAACTTTGACCTCAAACCCTAACTTTGTCAGGTTCTGCAACGGGAGTTCCAGGGGTACCAAAAACTTGGAAATTGATGTCAGATCAGGACCCAGTGTCTGGAATAGACAAAAATCCTCAGAATGATATGATGAAGGACTAGGAGGTCTCATTTATGAACCCTACCTATAAAATGGATCCATAGAAGAGGGAAAATTAGGAAAGTCCTTAAGACCTTAACCCTAATTTCACCTAGAATGAAGAAATCAAGTGTAGAGAAGAAGTGGAAAATGGGGAGAAAGCCAAATACATGTAGAGACCCAATCAAGGTGCTTAACATGACCCAAAACCACTTACTCAGAGGGATAAACACTCTTAACATGGAAGTGCTTCCATTTTTAGACGATACACTATAGTGCTTGATATACAATAGTTACCATATGAACATACTAACAATAGAGTTAGTAGATCACTTTTGTTCTCTCTTTGTCACGTGTTCTATTTATTTTTGTTTGTCCTTGATTGAGGGCATCTATGTTGGCATAATTGATGCAAAGATGTTGTAGAGATTATTGAGTATGTTGTGGTACATGTTTGATGAAAAGGAGATCATTTATTTTGTTTTCATTGATGTCAACTTGGTCTTGTGTTGGTTGATAGTGACCTGATATATGTTTGTTTGATGAATCCAATGTGCAGTGAGTTTGTGAAGGAATTAGTGTGTGCAATTCTTAAGGGAGACTATGAGATGTCTCTAGATGCATTATGCATGACCGCACATTATTAAAATAAGTATGGAGTGAGTTATGATCGATTAAAGGGCATCAAGATAGACTGAAGAATAAACAGTGACAAATGATGAATGATTTGATTATTTTATCAAATCAGTATGGATCCAAGTGTTGTGGTCAAGATATGTTTATCTTGACTAGGATATGTTGTTGAAACTATGATCACAAGTTGATAGATGTAGGAGAAGACATTATTTCAGGGAATAGAAGATCACTCTATGAAAGTTAGCAAAATATTTGAATAAGTTTGATTAGTTGATGTTAGATCAGTGAGTGGTGACGATGCGGTTAGTTGCGGTGGATCTACCTGTGATCCAAGTTTCAAGGTGATATGGCATTATAGATTTTTTATGATTATTTAAAGTTTCATTGTTCGAGGTGATCAAATTTAATCAAGTGTTGGAAGCATGTTGAATAAGTTAAAAGGTTTGATTGTTCTTGATTTAATTCTAATAAGCGATGGATTTGAGGGATGAAATGGACTTGAAATTGTAATTTGTTGGATTGTAGAGAGGGAGAGGGGGTGAATCAGTAATCCTTGATTCTAAATACCTCTAAATTATTTCTCTAATTAACTCTCCTTGTCATCATAACCATCCATCTCATCATATCTAATCATTAAATGCCATTCCAATCCTTGTATTTAAATCCTATTACTTTCTCGGTGGATAACCTTGAATTTTGGTTAAATTTTCTTGATGCTTAAAACTTCATGCTTGGTGCCTTGAGTTCCTTTTCCTTTACTGAGTGACTTTTCCTTCTCGGTAGTGAAAATGGTTTTGCTTACCGACTTGTAAAATCTCCATTACCATGCTTTACCAACTTGACATAATCATATGTTAGGTAGAAAAAAATTATATCAACATAATCTTAACATTGTCTAATTTGTATCAGTTTCCCATTTATGTTCTACAACTTCACAACATCTCATTTCTTGTTCTTCTTAACTTATTCAACTTATATCATATAAAAAATGATATGGAAACATAATATAAACCAGAAATCAATTGCTTGACATCAATGACAATATAATAACTAATCTAACCTTTCTACTATCTTATATTATTATGATCTTGGTCAGTCTTCATCATCATGATTCATCACCATCAGTTAATTGATCTCCAACATTACTATCAGCTATAGTAACAATCTCCCTCTCTGACATTGATGGAAACACTAACAATATTCATTATTCAATTGATGATGGTTACACTTCACTGCCATTCTTATACTCCCTATGAGTTGTAACTTCATCTTTGCTTGGTCTTCTTGTATAATATTTCTCCCTCTTTGATGATTAATTTTTTGATCTTCTCTCTACTTTATTCTCCCTTTACTAGATCTTCATCTCTCACTGTGAAACATTAATACCTCAACAACATTCTTCCTCTACAATCATCATTGATATTCTCCCTCTTTGTTATTCAAAATTTTCATCTCCTTCTACTCCAGTAACCAATTGGTTTACTCTCCCTCTTTGACAACAATACCAAAGACATATATACTCCTAAATTTTTTTCTCATGCAATACATTATACCTAAAATATATTGATCTCCCATTGTAGTAATAAACTTCTTTTCACAAATTCAAGCTTCACCTAAAGAGTGAACACTAGAATCAACTCACAAGATAGATATTCTATTGAATACTTGGATTGATGCAACATGCATCATGCCTTAGTGAACATTGGATAGGGGAGGAACCCCTAACTTACCTCAGAGATACTCAAAAGCATCCTTCAATAGTGGCTTGGTAAATATATCAACTATCTATTCTTTAGAATTCACATACTTCAATGTCACATGCTTATCTTGTACTTTCTCTCTCAAGTAGTGATACTTAATAGATATATTCTTTTTCTTTGAATGCATCACCAGATTCTTTGATATGTTTATAGCACTGGTATTATGACAATAAATTGTAACTAGATCAATAATCTCTTCTTTCATACCTTCAAGTAATTATTTGACCCACACAATTTTAGAACAATTCATAGTTGCAACAACATACTCAACTTCAATAGTAGATTGTGAAATATAGCTTTGTTTCTTTCTTAAGCATGTCACTAATCTTTCTCCTAAAAAGAAAGATCTACCACTTATGCTTTTTCTGTCACCAATGTTTCTAGCCCCATCAACATAAATATATACCTTTAGATCAAAATATCCTCCTTTTGTGTATAACAAACCAAAATCTTTAGTCCCTTTCAAATATCTAAATATCCTTTTAACTGCAGACATATGTGTCTCCTTTGGGTTGGCAAAAAACCTTGCCACAATACTTACTGAATGTGAAATATTAGGCCTAATGTATACAACATATTGTAGTTTATCAATCATGGATTGGTAAAGTGTCTCATTCACTTCCTTTGTGTCATCTTCATTTGATAATTTACAACCAGCAGCCATCAGTGTTCCAACTAGTTTTGATTCTTCCATGTTGAATGTCTTCAAGATCTCCTTGATATATTTAGATTGTGCTATGCAGATCCCATCATTAACTTGTTGAATTTGTAGTCCAATAAATAATTTAATCTCTCCAATTATAGACATCTCAAATTATTTTCTCATCTCTTCAAAAAATGATTTAGATATTATCTCATTTCCTCCAAATATAATGTCATCAACAAATATCTCAACAATCAGGATTTTATCAACACTATCACATTTCAAATACAAATTGTTATCATCACTTTTCCTTTGAAATATAATCTTGACTAAATAAGAGTGTAGTGTTTCATACCATGCTCAAGGTGCTTGCTTCAATCCATATATAGAGTGCCTTATGTAGTTTTTAGACCATATCCTTGTCACAATTCTGAACAAATCCTTCAGGTTGTTCAATGTAGACTTCTTTTTCAAGAATTCCATTTGAAAATACAAACTTAACATCCATCTGATAAACTTTGAATCCTTTATATGAAACATATGCAAGTAATATTCTTACACCCTCTATTCTAGCAATAGGGGAAAATGTCTCACCATAGTTAATATATTCTTCTTGTGCATACCCTTTGTAGACTAATCTTGCTTTATTTCTGATCACATATCCTTTCCCATTGAATTTATTTTTAAAAATCTACTTTTTTCCTATCACATTCTTATCCTTAGGTCTCGGTACTAGTGACCAAGTGTTATTCTTTTCAATTTGATCAATTTATTCTTTTGTAGCATTAATCCAATCTTCATTTCCTAGTGCATCCTTTACTAATCTTGTCTCAAATTTAGAAATCAAACATGTGTTATCCTTAAAATTACTTCTTGTCACGACTCTTGCATTCTTGTATCTAATTATTCTACTCGGTGAATGGTATCTTCTAACGTATTTTTTTAATATAGGCTCGATAGACTGTTCATCAGTATTTTCATCTCTCGGTGGAGGCTCATCTTTCTCATGAGTTCCTTCTTGTTGTAGCTCAATTGTATCAACCAAATTATCTTCTTGTACATAAAAAAATCTTTTGTAATCCTCAGGTTCCTTTTTTCTATCCTCTTCATTCCTTTCTACAAATTCATCAATCCTCACATTTGCAGTTTCAACAATTTTGTTAGTAGCCTTGATCAAACATTTATTTGCTTTTCTCTTTGATGAATAGCATAGGAATATAGCTTCATCTCCTTTTGAGTCAAACTTTCAATTTCTAGCATCTTTCAGTATGTAACACCCACTTCCAATTTTTTTAAAAGTAACTTACATTTAGTGTGTGACCATACCAGAGATCATAAGGTTTCTTGTTGGTACCTTTCTTCAATTGTACTCGATTTAGTGTGTAGACTGTAGTACTTATGTATTTTCTCCAAAAATTTTGTGCAACCCTTTTTTCAATAAAAAAATTTCTAGCATAGTCAACTATAGATCTATTCCTTATTTTAGCTATACCATTGTTTTGTGGAGTTCTCAGTGTAGATACTTGTCTTTTGATTCTATTTTTATTGTAGAAGATAGTAAATTCATCAGAGATAAATTCACCTCCTCTATCTGATCTTAAAAAATTCATCCGTTTACATTTTTTCTTTTCAACTCTAGCTTTATAACAATTGAACATTTGGAATGCATCAGAATTCTCTTTTAGAAACATAAAAAACATCATTCTTGAATAGTCATCAACAAATAAAATGAAATATCGATCTCCATAGTAGCTTTGTATCTTCATAGGACCACAAAGGTAAATATGAACTAATTCCAAAATACTAATGGTAGAATAAGATTTTCTTGAGAAATTTGACTTGGTCATCTTACCAATCTGACATTCCTTACACATCACTTTATTAGGTTTGATTAATTTTGGTAGACCTCTGACTTTATTATTTTTTCTCACTTTAATTATGTTATCAAAATTTACATGACAAAGTATTTTGTGCCATATCTATATATCCTCAATTTTAACAAACAAGAAACTCTTTGCAGTAGTATCAAGATAAAATAGGTTACCTTTTGATTGTTTACTAGTTCCAATTAGATCTCCATCAGTAACATAAATCTTCACCTTTCTATTCTAAAATTCCAGTTGGGGGCAGTATTGTTCAGTTGTGCAATACTTAATAGATTATAGTTTAGTCTTTTAACCCAATATGCATAATTAAATATCATCTTCTCATTCAATACAATGGATCCTTTACCTTTTACATGACATGGAGCATCATTTCCAAATATGACAAATCCTCCATCATACTCTTCTAGGTTATCAAACTTATTAATATCACTAGTCATATGATGTGAACATTGACTATCAATGATCCATGGGTCAAGTTTACTTACATGAGAAACAACTTCTTTTTCATCTTCATATTTCTCTTCATCTGAGTCTTCCTTTAGAATAGCATAGACAACTTTATATCCTTCTTCTGTATCATCAGATTCATCATCAGTTACACCTTCCTCAATTAGGTAGCAATACTTCTTGCCTTTATCCTTGTAATCTCTAAATCTTCGATGTCGGTTGTCTCTATCATTCTTATCATTCATGTCATTTTAAGGACATCTAGATACAATATGAACAATCTTATTACAATTGAAACATTTCAAGGGTAATTTGCCTTTGTACTTTCCTTTACCTCTCGATAGTCTTTTAGTCAGTAGTGCTTCCAATTCCTCTTGTTCTTTCTCTTCGGTTAGGATACTATCATATTTATTTCCATATGAATTACTGTGATTTTCTCTTTCTCTTCTTGAAGTTCCAATACTCATAGATGATTTGAATGTAGTTTCAATGGTCATTAGACTATTATCATAATTGCTAAGCTCAAATGTAGTCAATTTACTGACTAAGGCTTCAAGAGTAACAACATTATTTGGTATGGATCTCAATTATTGAATATAAGATACTCTAATAGCATACTTGGAAGAAAAATTTCTCATAATTTTACTTACCACTTCTTCATTGGTCAATGATCCAACAACACCTCTAATGGCACTAACAACTTCCTTGATTTTGTAACTATATTGAGTAATGTTCTCTTCATCTTTCATTCTCATTTCATCATAGTTTCCTTTGAGACTATCAACCTTGGCTTTTTTTACATGTTGATCTCCTCCATATATAAGAGTAAGCCTATCCAACATCTCTCTTGAGTTAACATAGTCCTTAACATCATTGAATTCAACATCGGTCAGAGAAGAAACAATCTCTATCATAACTGAGTTGTGTTACCACTTTTCTCTCATTTGATCAACTGCCATGGGTTTGGGAGGTAGTGGACTATAGTCATTATCTAGAAGATTTAGTGCAAATTCTCCAATCCCAAATAGATACAATCTCATCATGCTTTTCTATGTTGAAAAAATTTCCTTGTTCAACTTAGGTACTTTTCTCCTATACATCTTTGGATATTTTACTCAAGTCTTTCAAAATTATCTCTTTAGAGTACTTAGCTCTAATACCAATTGTTGGATTATGGAGAGGGGGGGTGAATCAGTAATCCCTGATTCCAAATACCTCTAATTTTTTTTCTCTAATTAACTCTCATTGTCATCATAACCATCCATCTCATCATAGCTAATCATTAAATGTCATTCCAATCTTTGTATTTAATTCTTGTTCCTTTGTCGGTGGATAACCCTGAATTTCAATTAACTTTTCTTGGTGCCTTGAGTTCCTTTGCCTTTACTGAGTGACTTTTCCTTCTCAGTAGAAAAAAATCTTTTGCTTACAAACTTGACAAATCTTCATTACCATGCTTTACCAACTTGACATATAATCATATGTTAGGTAGAAAACAATTATATCAACATAATCTTAACATTGTCTGATCTGTATTAGTTGCCTATTTAAGTTTTACAACTTCACAAAATCTCATTACTTCTTCTTCTTAACTTATTCAACTTAAATATTATATATCAAATGATATGGCAACATAATATAAACTAGAAATCAATTGCTTGATATCAATGACAAGACAATAACTGATCTAACCTTTCTACTATCTTGTATTCTTCTAATCTTGGCCAGTTTTCATCATCATCACCATCAGTTAAACAATCTCCAACATTACTATCAGTTATAGTAACATAATTAACAACTGGTAATACATTTTAGGGTTCAAAGATCAAGTGGGAATGATTTTAATTCAAGTATAATATGTTTTGTAAGTCTTCTAAGGCCCTAATGAGCATGTAATGTATATATATGTAAATCAATAATTTATGCAAGTGTAAATCATGGTTACGAAGGTGCAGTCGAGTAATGATTGAAGATAATCTGTAGGAGAAATACGTTTTGAGCTTAATTGGATTTGAAGAGGAAAAGGAGAAGTGCTACACCTAGATCATTGTACTTGTTGAATCCTAATAGGTTCTACAAGAAAATCCCTTAACCGAATAGAGTTTAAGATGCTTGATTTGTAAATACTCTAATAGGGTGACTCTTTAACTAGGATTTGAAATCCTTTAACAAGGTTACTCCTAACATTGTAAAGATCCTAATAGGGCTAGAGGTAAATCCCTTAGCTGGGTGACTCCTAATAGGGTCTGATCCTAACCAGACATCATTATAAGCTCCTAATAGGGCTAGGCCTTTAACATGGTGCATTTCAGAATAGTGTAGATTATGAGTGGGTGTTAATTCCCATTATGGTTTTCACCCTTTTTTAGGGTTTCTATGATAAAATAATGGTATCACTTGGTTGCATGTTTTGTATGGTTTTATGGTTACTTTTTCTATTGCATGCATAAAAGTGTAAAGTTGATGAATGTTGTTAATGTTGGTGAATGTATTGTGAAAAGTTTTAGATCTGATAGATTACCGATCCCCACCCCTCTCAGTAATCTTGGACCTTATAGTACTAACAATCTCATAGTGCAAACATATTTTGTGGGTGCATGTATGATTTGTTAAAGTCATTTCTCCCATTAAGGCATTTGCAATTGCTTCAACACGAGGGCATACACTCTGCTCCTTGTTTCACTATTTGCACACGCATGCACATTAATTCAATATAATCTCTTATGTAGATGGCTAAGGATACAATTCTTTCATTGGATTCATCCTTTTAGTACATTATCATACCTTGTGCACCATTCAATGGATCCCTTAGGTAGACAATTCTTTCCTTAAGGGTTGGTCCTCTTTTAACGGATTTCTTAAGTGGACTATGCTTTTCTTTGTTATCCTTTTTTGATGGGTTGAATAGGATAAAAAAACTTGTTAGACCTTCAATTCCAACCTTTTTAACAATATATTTTCTTCACATGACCCATAGTAAGTAAAAACCTTACTTGGCTACTCTCTCTCTCTCTCTCTCTCTCTCTCTCTCGTTAAAAATCAGGTAGAGAGGAAAGACCACAGAGAGAAACCCAAATATGGGCTCTACTAATTATAGGCTGAATCTATTAATTTATAACCATACTTACATTAAATGGACATAAGACTCTAGATCAAAGTTAGCTGCAACAATAATTGTGGACAGGTAAGGAGCTATTTGTAGATAATTATAGATACATGTAGATGAGTGCAAGATCATTCTCGATCCTTCTGGTGTGTGCCAATAGTACTGGCTGTAGATAATTAATTCATCTTTTAACATCTCTCTCTCTCTCTCTCTCTCTCTCTCTCTCTCTCTCTCTCCCACTTTTTTAGTATTTTTTCTTTTTATCTTGGTTTTGGATAAGTTGATGAGAACCTAAGAAACTTGGGGGTCTAGTGTCTCCTTGTCTCCTTAATGTTGATAATTTTTTTTTAAATGCTATGATATACTTTACCTTGAATACGAAGTAATATCATACTCCCACTAAAGTGGGGACTAAATGTACCATCCTAAATTGAAAGTGTAGATTCTTAAAATTATCCCATAATGTTATAATGTTATAATTATTTTAGTTATATTCTTCTTGCCTATTTAATTAAATTTGACTCATTATTTATAGTATTTAAATTTAAATTTAAATACCCCTCCTATAAGTGTGTTAAATTTAATTTAATACCTTTTCCCCACATAAACCCTTGATTAAATAAATTCTAATTTATTTAAATCCCTTCACATTCTATCATTCTTCTAAACCATGATTAGTTTAATTTTTAACTAAATTAATCCTGGATTTGAACCTAGATCCTACCCTACATACATCACTCTCAACAAATAGACCCACTTAATAATTAACTAAGGTTAATTAAGCTAATTTTTGGATTCCTACACCCATTAGCCCTAATTATTTGCTCACACGTGTGAGAAAATTTTCAAAAATTGCCTTTTCAAAAAAATCTAAAAAAGCCCCAACAAGGTTTCTTACAACCTTGATGACACCTCTTACACATTCTAAAAACATGAAAATAGACTTTTTCTCTTACACCTTCTTACACATGTGTACTTGAAGTACACATTGACCCATCACATATCAAGTTGCTCACACATGTGTGAGAAAACTTGGACCCTTTCATGGCTTATGTGTCCTTCATGTGTCACCTATGTGGATACCACATGTGATCCATCTCACCCCAACCCTCCAAAATCCTATAAATAGGCGCCTTGCCAAGAGTAATTCATCCATCATTTTGCATTAGAGTTATCATGCTAGTATAATCTTAGGGTTTTCTTGCATTTAATATTTATCTAACATATTTGGTAGTTTCTTGCATTAATGGTAGAATAGCTACATGCTAGATCATATTTACTTTGTTCATCCATATTGAATGCTTGAGGCCAATTCTTCATAACTAATCCTTGAGCTCATTCAATGCCATTTTCATGGTAGTTTGTAGTTTTATCTTGCATTTAGCATCTTCAAATCATAGTGGGATTTAAATATTGTGTTGGAAGAGCACACCCACATATATATCTAAGAACTAAAATCAAGCAAATATTGGGTGCATTTGCTTATTTCTCATTGGAGGTTTCGGAGAAAACTTCTTAGTTGGTTCTTGCAAGTTTTACTAAATGTTAGGTTTTGATGTAGAGTCTATAGCCACTATTCCAATTCAAGGTCTAAATTATCTTTTAGACACCTATAATGTCCTTTTCCTAAGGTTCTCCTTAGTCCTATTCATTCTCTAAGGAATCAATCCTTATATGAGCCCAAAGTAGGGAAAACTACCTTACACCAATATGAACTTCAAAACAAGGGTGGAGATAGTATCTAGGGTCTCAAAACATTGAGATACAACTCCTATTTGAGTCCTCCAATACCGGCCACAATTCAATTTCTTCACTACTGGTCAAGATCTCTACTAGCCCTGATTGATTGGTTTTTGGTGACAGTCTCCCAAAATTCTTGAACAACCCAGTGAACACCCTACATATTTGGATACCCTTTTCAAATCTCAAAAGTATCTTGGTTAGGTTCAAATCCAACACCCCTCAACACCTACTAGGTTCACATGCCTAATTGGCTAGACTAGGCATGGATTAAAAATAAAGTATAAGTGGATGGGTTCCTAGAATCCTCCCAAGGCCTTAGAACTCTTCCAAAATCCTAAAATGAACAAAATATCCCATTCACCAGGTCATTTCAATCCTAATATCTGACTGTCTCCACTTCTTCTTTGTTTCCTGGCTAAACACATAGAGATGTTTAGCCTAGGGTTGGCTTGGAACCATGGACAACCAACCCTCCTCGCCTTGAGTCTCTGGTATCCTTGAGAACACTCCCCAAAATTTCATTTCCCATAATTCCATGACGATCCTATGTTGGAGATGCAAGTTAGAGGTCCATTTCTTCCAAACCCTCAAATTCAGGGTTTCACTGACCTGTCAACAC
The DNA here is from genome assembly GCA_027943335.1 of Chamaecyparis obtusa. Taxonomy (NCBI): domain Eukaryota; kingdom Viridiplantae; phylum Streptophyta; class Pinopsida; order Cupressales; family Cupressaceae; genus Chamaecyparis; species Chamaecyparis obtusa. Next base: position 356,639 of record BSBK01009974.1, read on the forward strand.
TAAAATAAGGATATCTTACAAAAAAGTGATTCAAATCACTTCAAACCAAAATAATTCAACCAAAAATAATTATCAATGTTCAAAACTTATAACTTCATATCATCTCATGCCCATACTGGACCGTACCATGCATAAACATAGAGATTTTTCTAGAAAATCAAGGTTAAATCTTTATTTTCTTCAAGCTTCCGTATAATATGACATCCTCATTGGATGTACAACCTCCCAATGCCTAAATAGTCTTATACCAATGGCTATAACTGATTTTAAAATGGTTATGAATCATTTTACAACTTTTGAGCAACTTTTCAAAAGTTGTCGAGCAACTTTTAAATGTTGCACAACAACTTTTCAATGTTGCATGACAACATTTGGATTTTGGTTCCAATGCTCCTAAGAGACCTATCTAAACAAAAAATGGATCAAATATATCCATCTAAAGACTAAATCCACCAAATGCCTTCCTAAATCACCTATCCTCCCTATCTAAGACCTTTGGTTCAATTTGGTATCTAGGTTCATAACTTTACCCTAGATCCAATTGACCTTACAAATGGTCTTTATTAAAATTCTTGATTCAAATGGATCCAAATCTTATCCAACCCATCTAATGGTTCCATGGAGATGTCCTAGGTTTCCTGCACCATATTCCCTTGGCCAATAAAAATCAAGTCTCTTGAGTTGGTAAATCTGGAACTTTGAACCCCAACTTCTCAATAGCTATCTTTGACAGCCAAGTTGCATCCTCTAATGGTCTTCCTCTCCATTTGCTGAGATATTCAAAATATGTTTCCCTCCTAGCATGATTTCTCACCCTTTTGTCAAGGATACACTCTATCTCTGGTTGTGATGTTCTAGGAAGTGTATTGAGTAGTTCCTCCTTGGATGCTTCATCTTCACCCGCATCAAACACATTAGGGCCCTTATAAGCATAGATATCAGATACATTGAAAGTGTGAGACAAACCAATGTTTGGTGGAAAATAAGTTTTGTAAGCATTTTTGTCACACTTTTGCAAGATCTTGAAGGGTCCTATCTTCCCCATCATAATTTTGGTGTAATGTCCTTTAGGGAGTATCACTTTTTTTAGATGAATCATCACCATATCTCCCACTAAAAATTTTAAATCTCTCCTTTTATTGTTAGTTGCATTCTTCTATTTCTCTATTGTCTTCTCCAACCTATTTCTCACCTCTTAGTGTATATCTCTCATGACTTCTACAAATTCTTCTTCTTGTGCACTTTTCCTCTCTATATAATTCACTTATCTTAACTCTAATACACCCCTAGGATGTGTCCCATAAAAAATTAGAAAGGGACTATGTCTTGTACTCCTCTTCACTGAGTCATTGTATGAAAAAATTTCTTGGGCAAGTACCGAATCCCAAGTTTCTCCATGATCCTTTGTCAAGCACCTTAATAGATTCCCAAGTGACCTATTGAAAACCTCCATTTGGCCATATGATTGTGGATGGTATGCTAATGAATAAGATAGACTCATCCCTAACCTATTCCAAAGAGTTCACCAAAAGTGCCCAAGGAACTTTGAATCTCTGTCAAAAACTAAGGATAGAGGAAACCCATGTGACCTCACAATTTCCTTGAAGAAAATCCCTGCCACATGAGAAGCATCATGACTTGTTTTTTAAGGTAGGAAGTGGGCCATCTTAGAAAATCTGTCAACAACTAGACATACACTATCATACCCATGTCTAGTCCTTGGAAGTCCAAGTATAAAATCCATGCTCACTGAATCCCATGGTCTATTTGGGATGGGCAAAGGTGTATAGAGACATGCATTCTAACTCCTAACTTTTTCTCTTTGACACACCATACAACTTTCTACATAATTTTTGAGATCAATTGGAATCTTTGGCTAGTAGTAGAATCTCCTCACCAAATATAGTGTTTTGTCAAGCCCAAAATGGCCTGCCAAGCCTCTACAATGTTTCTCTTTCATTATTTTACCTCTGACCGATTCTCTTGGGATACACAGTTGACTACCTTTAAAATGAAATCCTTCCTAAAAAATATAATATGCAAACTCACTAATATATCTACCAATCATCATCTTTCATACTTGATAGGATTTCTTGAAGTCTTCATCATGATCATACATATCCTTCATTGAGTTGACCCTGATGTTCTCTAACCTTACCTCCTGGATGGTCAAGTTCCTCCTACTGAGGGCATCAACAACCTTGTTTTCTACCTCCTTGGTGCAGGGGCACCTAAAGTAAATGAGAAAAAGGAGGTTAAGAGTCCTTATATCATATATTAAAATATATTTGAGTCCTTTGTGATGTATTTGAGTCCATATGTAAGGCTATGTGAAGCCATTTGTATGACATTGTTAATATTATCATGTTAAGGTCCTAGTTTGGTCAAGAAGGTTAGAATATGAAATAATGTCTAATAGAGGGTAAGGGGGATGTAAAATTTCCATTAAATTCCTTTTTAGGGAATTCAAGTGTCTATGAAAAGATTTTTAAAGTTTGGAGTTAAACTAGTAAAGCTGTCATAAAAAGTTGTAATGCAAAATGCATAAAATATTGTCAAAAGATGCAAGTATGTTGTAAAGGGTTAAAAGAGTGTAAGGAGATGGTTCCAAAAGGTGTTTAGGAAGTTATAAATCACCACAAATATTATGAAAATATTGTATTGGTCATTCCAAATAGGAATGAGAAGAGGAAGATCATTTTGAATCAATTGGTGTCTTCAAAACTTGTTGTTTTGATTGGCGTTAACTATTTTTATGTGATTTCCAGGTCTTGTACGGACCTATACGACCTATAAATGTTGTAAAAGTATACTTTATTTAAATTAGGATGAATAATATTTCTTTTTATTTATTTTTGGAATGATTATGTGGAGAAATGAATAAGTTATGACATTTTTGGTAAAAGTTGTTATCTGAAGATCTGAGACTACTTGATCACAATCAGATTGAAACATTTGGTATAGAAATATTCTAGAGAATCAAGAAATCTAATAATATTCATTAGAAATATATGTGAATTAAATTTCATTTCCTTTTGGTTTGAGTCATTTTTATGCATATTTTTGAAAGTTATGTGCATTTGAGTGGAAACTAGTTTGTAAAGATCTCCATTGGAGTTGCCAGCAGTGATTTGTGCTTTTAAAATGATTTAGGAATGGGAAAAATAAATGGATTAAATATTTGAAAATTATAATCATTTATAGTTAATGTGGAATTGGTTTTGTGTCATTTGGATTCATTTTGAGAAATATATGAGATGCCCTAGGTAGGGTTTGGTATTTTACTTCTAGTTTATGACAACAAAAATGGTTCTTGGTGTAGAGACCATAACTTATAATTTAATTGTTTTATTGGGCTTTGATTTATATATGTTTTTTAAAAACTAATTGGGAGAAATTCCACCAAAGGATTTTATAAGAGGTTTTCAAAACTAAAATTTATGATTAATAGAATCAGATGTAGAAATCAGGATATGCAAATGGAGAAAGGTTAATGTTTTTGTGATAAAACATGTTTTGGTTTACCTCATAAGATGAATGTATACAAAGATATTATTGAATGGATGTTGAAAGGATAAAAAAGGATCCTATTTATTGTTTTTTTGTAATATTCTATACATCAAATTAGTATCAGAGCTTGAAGATCTTGAGTGTGTGGGTAGACCGCCGAGGGAGGAAATCCACACCAGGACCTTCAATTTGGTTATTTATTTTTGTGTTGACGAGTCTTTGGTTGTAGGTTCTTATCCATCTTTCTGCATATGAAGGTTGGGTTGTGTGTACAGACATTAGAAGTCTATCAAAGGCCAAGAGAAGGTCCAAGGCCAAGGAGTGGTCTAGTTGGTTGCCAAGAGACTAGGGAAAAGAGGAAGGATGGGAATCCTATGTAAGGAATAAAATATGGGAGAGTTGTTTGTAGTGAGTTTGAAGAAGCAATGGTAAAGGTGGATCTTTGACTAATAAGGCATCGTGGAGTGGAAGCCATTAATGCTCCATTAATAGGAGTATTGGAGAAGATGATTTGGAGAATAGTCTTGTGTCCTTAAGGGAAAAGATGATGGTGATAAAGGAATGAAGAGGAAAAGGAAAATAAAGGTAAAGATGAAGATTTTTGCTACAATTTTTTTTTGTAGGTTATGGCACACATTTCCAAGAGACTTGGGAACATTTCAAGGTTGGAAGTATGGTGTAGGGGCACCTAAAGTAAAAGAGAGCAAGGAGGTTAAGATTCCTTATATAATATATTAAAATATATTTGAGTCATTTGTGATGTATTTGAGTCTATATGTAAGTCTATGTGAAGCCATTTGTATGACATTGTTAATATTGTCATGTTAAGGTCCTAGTTTGGTCAAGAAGGTTAGAATATGAAATAATGTCTAATAAAGGGTAAAGGAGATGTAAAATATCTATTAAATTAATTTTTAGGGAATTCAAGTGTCCATGCAAAGATTTGTCAATTTTGGAGTTAAACTAGTAAAGTTGTCATAAAAAGTTGTAATGCAAAATGCATAAAATATTGTCAAAAGATGCAAGTATGTTGTAAAGGGTTAAAAGAGTGTAAGGAGATGGTTCCAAAAGGTGGTTGGGAAGTTATAAACCACAAAAAATACTATAAAAATATTTTATTGGTCGTTCCAAACAAGAATGAGAAGAGGAAGATCATTTTGAATCAATTAGTGTCTTCAAAACTTACTATTTTGATTGGTGTTAACTATTTTTATGTGATTTCTAGGTCTTGTACAAACTTGTACAACCTGTAAATGTTGTAAAAGTGTATTTTATTTAAAATAGGATTAATAATATATATATATATTTTTTTTGGAATGATTATGTGGAGAAATGAATAAGTTATGACAGTTTTGGTAAAAGTTCTTATCTGTAGATCTGAGACTGCTTGACCACAGTTAGATTGAAATGTTTGGTATGGACATGTTTTGGAGAGCTAGGAAATCTAATAATATTCATTGGAAATATATGTAAATTAAATATCATTTCCTTTTGGATTTGAGTCATTTTTATGTAGATTTGTGAAAGTTATGTGCATTTGAGTGGAAACTAATTTTTAAAGATCTCAGTTAGAGTTGTAGCCAGTGATTTGTGCTTGTAAAATGATTTATGAATGGGAAAAATTAATGCATTACATATTTGGAAACTAGACTCATTAATAGTTAATGTGGAGTTAGTCTGGTGTCATTTTGATTCATTTTGAGAAATATATGAGATGCCCTAGGTAGGGTTTGGTGTTTTACTTCTAGTTTATGATAGGAAAAATGGCTCTTGGTGTAGAGACCATAAATTATAATTTAATTTTTTTATTGGGCTCTTCTTTATATATTTTTTATAAAGAATGATTTGGAACAATTCCACAAAAGGATTTGTTAAGAGGTTTTCAAAACTGAAAGTTATGAAAAATGGAATCCGATATAGAAATTAGGATATGCAAATAGAGAAAGGTTGGTATTTTTGTGATAAAACATGTTATGGTTTACCTCATAAGATGCCTCTATACAAAGACATTATTGAATGGATGTTTAAAGGATCAGAAAGGATCCTATTTATTGTTTAGTTTGTAAGATTCTTTGCATCAAATGGACATCAATAGGTGTGAAACATTAGAGGGAAAGGAAGAGGTAATGGAGGCAGAAATACCACTAACTCTCATAATCAGAATCAGAATAGGGGCAATAACAAAAATGGGAACAATAAAAATGGAAACAATTGGAGGAACATAACTGAAAACAGGCAAGGAACAAGAACTAGTTTTTTCAATTGTGGAGGTAACCACTATGCTGCATATTATCCTCAGAATACAACTCAGAAAGAGGGTAAATGATGCAAGGGAGGATGGGGTGAGGGGCCAAAGGCACACCCTAACTAGATCCACCTTGTAGGGATCACACACAGAAGTAATAAACAAAATAGTGAGAAAGAGAATGCAAAGATTTTCATATATTGTCTTCAAATTGACTCATACATGCCAGGCTATAAGGCCTTCCCGGTTTAGGCCAAATATTACAACTAAGTCCAGAAGTCCTCCAACATGCGAGGATCTACCAACAATCTCTAATTTTCTATCTTCTATCTTCTATCAAAATTGACTCCCTAAAATCTAACCAAAAAACTATATTTATACTACCGAAACAAGTCGGCCTTTAGATCCACAATTAATGGAAGGAAGGAATAGATCTAGGTCCACACACTTCCCAATGATGGATACCAGCATAAAATCCAATACCAAAATTAATTGCAAGAGTCAGCCTCAAAAGAACTCCAAAATAAACAACTCGGTAAGTGAGTAAACCGAGTGCCAGATAAGCATCACCGAGTGCTAGGGAAATTCACCAAGTGCTAGAGAGAAAACCGACCAACACTGACGAACAAAGGAAACTGAGCAACACCAAACCAACTCAGTCAAAGAAGGAACTGAACAACAAAGAAAGGTTCAAATATCTTTTTGGTGACAGAGTATAGCCAAGGACCCGAGATGCTCCTACATTAGACACCTGGGGTTATTTGAAATGATTCTTTGAATCATTGAGAAGGTACAATTCAAGCTGCATCCAACTCAAATTGTGAAATCCATGAACTATCTTCAATCATCTATTCTTCCACTTTACCAAGTATTCCATATGCTATTTTCCTCTTGTACTTTTGCCAATTCTTTTCTCCAAGATATGCTCCACTTCTTCTATCTGCTTCTTAGGATATTCCATTAGTATTGTCATGTCTTCATTAGGTTCATGATACTCATACAAATCAACAATGTTAAAAATAGGTGATATGTCCATGTCATTAGGTAACTCAATCTCATATGCATTTCCACTGTCAAATTTCCTCAGAATCTTGCAAGGTCCAAACTTCTTCATTCTCAGCTTCCCATATGTTCCATCAGAAAATTGACCTTTCTTCAAATGAACCATAACTTCATCACCAACATCAAAAGTCTTGTGTCTTCTTGATCTATCAGCTCTATCTTTGTATTTCTGATTACTTTTCTCCAACTTATATTTCACATCTTCATGCAATGTCTTCATGTATTTAGCAAACTTTACTCCTTCAACACTTATCTTTCTTTCATTAGCAATATCCCTCAAATCAGATATAATTCTCAATTGTATGCCATTTACAATCTCAAAGGGTGTTTTTTCGGTACTCCTATTCACTGAATTATTGTATGCAAACTCTACTTGTGCCAATACTGAATCCCAATTTGGTGCAAGAGCACACCTAGACTAACCTCCATAGGTTGATCTTTTGTCTTGTATCTGACATTAGCCAAGTTAGATTGGTAGAGTAAGTTAGAGTGAGTTTTTTTAAGACCTTATAAGGTCATTACAATGTGGGCTAGGTGAGTTAGTCATTAGGACTAAGGTCACCAAAATAGCCATTGTTAGTAGTTTTTAATTTCTTAGTGTTAGTAGCTCAAAGGTGGGATTAGAGCCTTAAATGTGTTCTAGGCACATAATGATGTTAGAAATATTCCTTAAGGCCATTTATGGTCTTGGATCCTTGAGATATAGGAGGTAGAGGTCCTAAGAAGTAGGATGAAGGCGTAAAGAAAAGATGCCAAAAAGTTGTTAAAAGTTGTCATGACAACATTTGCAATAATGGAAAATGTTGCATGCAACTCAGTTACCTTGGATTCCCTAGAAGATAGGAAGTGGGAGATCAGCCAATAGGACCTAAAAACATGGAAATGGCATCTAATGTAAGGTAAGGCTCAAATCTCGAGATCATTCATCATTGTAAGAAGTTTGAGTAATGAAGTTTTAGCTCTGCAACTCTGTTTAGAGAAGAACCTGAGCATTTCTTTGTGACAGTGGCATACGATGCTTTGAGAATTGAAAGTTAGCATTGGATTTGGATAGTGTAGGATGTTTTAAGACTTTTTCATTTAGTGAGTTAGTTTACTAGTTGTGAGAAATTGATTTAGATTTAGACAGTGTGTTGTTTCCTATGAGACTATTTTTGGTTTCATGGCTTCCACTTGAGATTCAACCCTTTGAAGTTCAAGAAAGTGGATGAATATTAGAGTGGAGCCATTTTAAATTATGTATCTAGAGGTAGGAGTCTAGAGGAGTCAGTTTTCTAATTTAAATTCCAAGCCCTAGGTGAGCTAGGAGAGTTCGATTAGAGGCTTAACAGTGAAGAATCTAGTGATTGAATGCAGGGGAGAGAAGTACTGTATGACAAAAGTATAGTTCCAGGTAGGGTGTAGTCATATGATAACATGCTATGAGGATTGAGTTCATACCAATCCATTAGACTATGTTTTGGGTGAGATTCAAACAAGAATACAGTTAGTCCTAGTAATTAGGCCTTTTAGCCCTATTAGTCCTAGATTTTAGGAGCCCTGTGTACAGAGGACTCAAGAGTCCAAAAAATTCAAAATATTTAATAAAATCCAAATGGGTATCCAAATGTGGGATTATATTTTAGGGTTGTTTGGAAGGTTTTTGCAAGAATTGGCAAAAGGCCTCTGTAAAAGGCTACAAGGGAATAGGCCTAATTAGGCCTCCTCAAGGTGAAACCTTGAACCCAGTAAGGAAAGGCTTGAAGACCCTTTCAAATGGATTCAAATGGGAACAAATAGAATGTTTTCATGATGATGGACACCCCTGCAATGAATATTGAAGTTTGTGAGGAGATAACACTTAGATCCTTCTAAGTGTGGAAGAAGAAGTGAAGTATCTACATGGTGTTAGTCCTTCAAGGTGAAGCACAAAGGAGTTAAGCTCTTGGAGAGGAACTAGTAGGGACCTTAGTTCATCATCTAAGTCCTTAGAAGTTCCTATAGGAGAATTGGATCATCAGTAGAGACAAGCTAGGTCTCTTGGTAGTTGTGCAAGAAAGCCTTGGAACACTCACATCATATTGGTATCAGAGCTTGAATTGATTAGGCTTGTGGTTGATGTTTCAACCTACTAAATTAGTGGGAGAAAATACACTAGTTGGATCAGTGGAAGATAAAGCCATGGTGACTAACGCTGTGTTAGCCAAAAAGGTAGAAGAACAAGAGGAGCACAATCAGTTGCTAAGAGAGAGATTGTCCCAAATGGAGCAGCTATTGGCTGAAGTCCAAGACAAAGATGATAAGTTCAAGGAAGAAATTGACCAAAAGGAAGAGAAATAAGCAAGGGAAAAGGAATTAGAATTGGAGGAGGAAGCTCCAACACCTGACCTTGTTCTTCCTGAAGAACCCTTCTTAAAAGAACTAAAGGCTTTGAGTGGCAAAGATTTGGAGGGTGTGCTCCTATTTAGTGGATAAATGGATCCAGATTCAGTTGTGGACTAGATAGATAGCATTGAGAGCCATTTTGAATGTGATGGTATCTTTGATGCCCAATAATTTATGGTGGCCAAATCAAGGTTGAGAGGTTCAGCTCTCACATGGTGGAAGTTTGTGCAAACTGAGAGAGAAAAGGATGGAAAGGGTCCTATAGTTACATGGAAGGGCATGGTAACCAAAGTGAAGTAGACCTACCTTTCTGATGATTATGAAGTTCAGCTACATAGGAGGAGACACAATCTCAGACAAAAAGATCTAGATGTTCAAGCATACACCGAGGAGTTTCAAAAATTGTGCTTAAGATCAAAGGTAGTTAAAGATGAAAGCATCAAGCTTGCAAGGTACTTGAATGGCCTCAAATGGTCTATTCAAGAAGAAATGAGTCTAGTGAACTTCAAAACTATCAACCAATTTTATCAAATGGCCTTGAAGATAGAAGAGAAGGGAAAAAGAAAACAAGAGAAAACCTCTAAAGGTAGGGGTAAAGGAAAGGATAGTAGAGTATAAAGAGGTGGCTATGGTGGGAGGAGTTATGAATCAAGGACTCAAGGAGACATCAAATTCAATGAGAAACAAGAAGGAAGCTCTAGTAGAGGTGGTAGAGGAAGAAGCTCAAGTTTTAGAGGAAGAAGTGGTGGACAAGGAGGAAGAGGCAACTATTTTGCCAATATGAAATGCTACCATTGCAATCAAATGGGACTCCTTGCCTATAGGTGTCCAGAGAAGGGTAGTTCTTCTGAAGGAGGTGATAAGAGAACTAATCTAGTTCATGATGAGAGAAATGCAATAGAGAAGCATGCTGAGGTACCATTTAATTTAGAAGAAGGTGAGAACCTCATGATGAGGAGAACTTTGATCAAGGAGCTGGTTAAGGAAGAGCCAAGCCTAAGGAGGTCTTTGTTTAGGATAAAGTGCAAGATGATGGGGAAAGTATGTAGAGTCATCATTGAATCAGGGTCTATTGACAATATTGTGTTAGAGGAAGTATTCAACAAGCTAAAGTTGACAAGGATATCCCACAACAATCCTTACAAGGTCACATGGCTCAATAAAGGCCAACATGTGTTGGTGAATGAACAAGCATGGGTGGAGTTCTCCATTGGAAGGTACAAGGATAAAGTTTTGTGTGATGTGTTACCTATGGATGCATGTCATTTTATCCTATGTAGACCATGAAAATTTGACCACCAAGCCATACATGATAGAGGAAAGAACTCCTATACCTTTAAGAAAGACAATGTGACTTTCAAAATTCAGTCATTCCTAGAGGAGGCAGAGGTGAATACAACAGGTCCTAATGTGCTCAAGGTTGGTGAAAAAGAGTTCTTGGAGACTATGGAAGAAGGTGAAGGTATTGGATATGCATTGGTGTTAAGACCAAGGGAGGTAGATGAAGGCAAGGTGACTAAGAAGACAGAGTTACCAAAGGAGTTGCAAAGTATGCTGCAGACTTACCAAGGTATAGTAAGTGGTGGAAAACCATCAAACTTACCCCCTAAAAGAGCCATAAGTCATAGGATAGACCTTATCCCAAGAGATACCCTTCCCAATAAAGCAACTTACAAGATGACACCTCAACAAAATGAGGAAATTGCTAGGCAAATACAAGAACTCCTAAACCAAGGTCTCATTAGAAAGAGCATTAGTCCATGTGTCATACCCAATGTCCTTGCACCTAAGAAAGGAGGAAATTGAAGACTTTGTACTGACTCAAGGGCTATCAATAGGATAACCATAAGGTATAGGTTCCCTATCCCTAGGATTGAAGACCTAATGGATTGTCTAGGTGAATCTAAGTACTATAGCAAGATAGACTTGAAGAGTGGCTATCACCAAATAAGAATACATGAAGGAGATGAGTGGAAAATAGCCTTCAAGACCAATGAAGGTTTGTATGAATGGCTTGTCATGCCATTTGGATTATCCAATGCCCCCTCCACATTCATGAGGATCATGAATGAAGTCCTCAAAGACTACATTGGCAAGTTTGTAGTAGTATATCTAGATGATATACTGATTTATAGCAAGACAAGGAGTGAGCACCTAGAACACCTTGAGATTGTCTTCAAGAAGCTACATGAGAAGTTGATGATCAACATAGAGAAGTGTGAGTTCATGAAAATAGAGCTAGTGTACCTTGGATTTGTTCTATCACATGGAAATCTGAAAATGGACAAGAGCAGAGTGGAAGCCATTCTTAATTGGCCTACTCTAAGGATAGAAATAGAGGTAAGAAGTTTTCATGGCCTTGCTTAATACTATAGGAAATTCATAAGAAAATTTAGTACAATTTGTGCTCCTATGTTGGACACCATTAAAGGAGGCATGAAGACTAAGTTTGTATGGAATGAACATGCTAAAAAGAGCTTTGAGTTGTTGAACAAAAATATAGCTGCCCAACCTATTTTAGTCTTACCAAGCTTTGAGAAGCTTTTCACCATTGAGTGTGATGCTAGCAATGTGGCTATTGGGGTTGTACTAAGCCAAGAGGGTAGACCAATGGCTTTTCATTCAGAAAAGTTAAGTGAAGCCAAGAAGAAGTACTCTTCTTATGACCTTGACATGTATGCATTGGTTCAAGCTCTAAGAAAATGGTGGCACTACTTACTTCCCAAGGAATTCATAGTGTATTCAGACAATCAAGCACTTAGTTTCCTGAATTCACAAGAGAAGTTGAGTCACAAGCACATGAAGTGGGTTAAATACCTACAAGCTTATACCTTTAATATCAAGCACAAGAAAGGAGTCCTCAATAAAGTGATAGATGCATTATATAGAAGAGCTCTCACAATCTAAGAAATTCAGTTGAAGAGCATGGGGATAGATCACTTCAAGGATCTATATGCTGATGATGAAGATTTTGTAGACATTTATAAGGTATGTGCTGAATACAAGAATCATTTTCATAGTAAGTATGCTTAATATAATTTGCAAAGTGATATCTTATTTAAATGAAATAAATTATGTGTTCCTAGAGGCTCTATTAGAGAGAATTCGATACAAGAAAAGCATAATGGTGCTTTGAGTGGTCATTTTGGGATCACTAAGACTCAAGAACTTGTTCAAAGGTTATATTATTGGCCAAGGATGAATCTTGATGTTAGGAGGTATGTGGAAAGTTGTATAGTATGTCAAAAGGACAAGGGAAATTCTTCAAATGCAAGCCTTTATCAACCACGACTGATTCCTACTAGGCCATGGGAATGCTTGAGTATGGATTTTGTAGTTCAGTTACCCAAGACAAGACAAGGTATGGATATTGTTTATGTTGTTGTGGATAGATTTATCAAGATGGCTCACTTTGTGCCATGTAAGACCAGTAATGATGTTAGTCAAATAGCCTCTCTTTTCTTCAAGGAGATAGTAAGAATTCATGGGTTACCTATCAGCATTGTGTTAGATAGAGACACTAAATTCATGAGTCACTTTTGGAAGACTCTTTGGTGAAGGTTAGGCACTAATTTATCCTTCAGATCTGTATACCATCCCCAAACTGATGGATAAACTGAGGTTGTCAATAGAAGCCTTGGAAATCTATTAAGGTGTTTGACAAAAGAGTATGGTCAACAATGGGATCAGTTGATTGGCCAAGCTGAGTATGCATATAATGATACTATAAATAGATCCACAGGGAAGAGTCCCTTTGAAATAGTCTATGGTCTACATGCTAGAGGATTTTATGAGTTAAGAGATTCGAAGGATGGAGTGAAGAGAAGTGGATATGCTAATGACTTTGCCTATGCTATGTAGGAGATACATGATACAGTGAGGAAGACTTTGATAGAGAAAACCATAAAAAATAAGACCAAGGTGGATGAGAATAGAATAGAAGTTCAGTTCAATGTGGGAGACTTGGTTATGTTACATCTAAAAAAGTATAGACTTCAAAAGGGAGTCCCTCATAAGTTGCAGATGAGAAGGATAGGTCCCTGTCCTATCTTAGCTAAGTATGGTAACAATACATTCAAAGTGGAGTTACTAGAAGACAGGGGATTGTCCCCTGTCTTTAACATTGTAGATTTGGTTCATTATAAAGGACCACAGCCAGACATGGATCAGAGTCTTAGTGAGGTGATCAGAGATGTGGAGGATCTCAACCTACCTACTGCTATAGTCAAAGGAGCTGATAGTATATTGGATACTAGAGTCTACAAGAGGACTACAACCAAAGAGTATAAAGAACACTTGATCAAGAGATATGGTCAAAATGATGCTGATGTAGTGTGGATTAAAGAATTAGAGTTTAAGAAGATGGGAATTGATCCTACTCTACTCAATCCAAGGGTGGATTGAACTCTTTTGTTTTGGGGAGGATGGTGCAGGAGCACACCTAGGATAACCTCCATAGGTTGATCTTTTGGCTTGTATCTGACATTAGCCAAGTTAGATTGGTAGAGTAAGTTAGAGTGAGTTTGTTTTAGACCTTAGAAGGTCATTCCAATGTGGGCTAGGTGAGCTAGTCATTAGGACTAAGGTCACCAAAATAGCCATTGTTAGTAGTTTTTAATTTCTTAGTGTTAGTAGCTCAAAGGTGGGATTAGAGCCTTAAATGTGTTCTAGGCACATAATGATGTTATAAAGATGACTTAAGGCCATTTATGGTCTTGGATCCTCAAGATATAGGAGGTAGAGGTCCTAAGAAGTAGGATGAAGGCATAAAGCAAAGATGCCAAAAAGTTGTTAAAATTTGTCATGACAACATTTGCAATAATGGCAATTGTTGCATGCAACTCGGTTACCTTGGATTCCCTAGAAGATAGGAAGTGGGAGATCAGCCAACATGCCCTAAAAAAATGGAAATTTCATCTAAAGTAAGGTAAGGCTCAAATCTTGAGATCATTCATCATTGTAAGAAGTTTGAGTAATGAAGTTTTAGCTCTGCAACTCTGTTTAGAGAAGAACCCGAGCATTTCTTTGTGACAGTGGCATAAGATGGTTTGAGACTTGAAAGTTAGCATTGGATTTGAATAGTGTAGGATGTTTTAAGACTTTTTCATTTAGTGAGTTAGTTATTTTGAGTTAGTTTACTAGTTGTGAGAAATTGATTTAGATTTAGACAGTGTGTTGTTTCCTGTGAGACTATTTTTGGTTTCGTGGCTTCCACTTGAGATTCAACCCTTGAAAGTTCAAGAAAGTGGATGAATCTTAGAGTGGATCCATTTTAAATTATGTATCTAGAGGTAGGAATCTAGAGGAGTCAGTTTGCTAATTTAAATGCCAAGCCCTAGGCGAGCTAGGAGAGTCTGGTTAGAGGCTTGACAGTGAAGAATCTAGTGATTGAATGCAGGGTAGAGAAGTAATGTAAATAACAAGTAAAATTATAGGTAGGGTATAGTCATATCCTAACATTCTATGAGGATTGAGTTCATACCAATCCATTAGACTAACTTTTGGGTGAGATTCAATCAAGAATACAGTCAGTCCTAGTAATTAGGCCTTTTAGCCCTATTAGTCCTAGATTGTAGGAACCCTGTGTACGGAGGACTTAAGAGTCCAAAACCTTCAAAATATTTTATAAAATCCAAATGTATATCCAAATGTGGGATTACATTTTAGGGTTGTTGGAAGGTTTTTGCAAGAATTGGGAAAAGGCCTCTATAAAAGGCTACAAGAAAATAGGCCTCATTTGGCCTCCTCAAGGTGAAACCTTAAACCTGGTAAGGAAAGGCTTGAAGACCATTTAAAATGGATTCAAAAGGGAAAAAATGGAATGTTTTCATGATGATGGACACCCCTTCAATGAAGATTTAATTTTTTGAGGAGATAGCACTTAGATCCTTCTAAGTGTAGAAGAAGAAGTGAAGTATCTACATGGTGTTACTCCTTCAAGGTGAAGCAAAAAGGAGTTAAGCTCTTGGAGAGGAACTAGTAGGGACCTTTGTTAATCATCTAAGTCCTTAGAAGATCCTATAGGAGAATTGGATAATTGGTAGAGACAATCTAGGTCTCTTGGTAGTTGTGCAAGAAAGCCTTGGAACAACCACATCACAATTACTTGGTGTGTCTCCAACTAAACATCTCAAAAGATTTCCCAAACTTCTATTCACAAATTTTGTTTGTCCATTGGTTTGTGGGTGAAATGTAGAACTATATTTTAACTGAGTGCCAAATTTTCTCCAAAGGGTCTTCCAAAAGTATCCAACAAACTTACTGTCTCGGTCAGAGATCGGTAATCCATGCAATCTAACAATTTCCTTAAAGAAAATATCTACTATATGTACTGCATCTGATGTCTTTGTACAAGGTATAAAATCTGCCATTTTAGAAAATCTATCAACAACAACCAATATAGAATCATTACCTCTTACTATCTTTGGTAAGCCAAGAAAAAAATCCATACTAATGTTAATCCAAGGTTTCTCAGGAACAACAATCGATGTATACAATCTAGTATTTTGACTTACTCCTTTTGAAACTTGACAAACTCCACAACTTCTCACAAATTTCTAAACATCTTTATACAAATGTGGCTAGAAGTATTTCTCCTTAAGAAAATTCAAATTTCTATCAACACCAAAATGTCCAGCCAAACCACTACTATGTTTCTCCTTTATCAAATTAGTTCTCATTGCTCCTCTTGGTATACACAATTGAATACCTTTAAACATCATAACTCTCTAAATAAAATATTCTTCCCATTTAGTACTCAGTTGATCTTGAATTGGTGCTCTGCACTTTCTCCACGGCTCAGAAAAATCAGGATCAAATTCATAAGAATCTCTCATCTCATCAAAGCCAAGAACCTCAATTTTCATCTCCATCATCAAGGATCTCCTTCTACTCAATGCATCGACAACTCAGTTAGTGACTCCACTCTTATTCTTTATCACAAATGTAGAACTCTGCAAATACTCAACCCATTTCATATGTCTCTAATTCAACTTATTCTGACTACCAAATACTATAAATCCTTATGATCAGTGTACAATACAAATTCACTCGGTATTAAATAATGTCTCTGTTTCTTTAGTGCTTGAACAATAGCATAGAATTCTTGATCATACACAAAATATTTCCTTTTTGCATCATTCAACTTTTCACTAAAGAAAGCAACAGTTTTACCTTCTTGACTCAACATAGCTCCAATTGCATTTCCACTTGCATCACATTCCACTTGAAATACCTTATTGAAATCAGACAATTCAACAACCTTCTGCTTTAGAGTCAAAACTTTTATCAGCTCCATGTGTCCACTTGAATTCTCTTTTATCTCCTCTCATAGTCTCAGTCATAGCATTACAAATTGAACTAAAATTTCTAATGAATTTTTGGTAAAAACTTGGTACACCATGAAATGATCTTACCTCACTAGCATTATCAGGTGTAGGCCAATTCAAAATAGATTCAACCTTTTCAGGATCCATTTTCAAACCGTCAGCTGAAATTACAAATGCCAAATACACAATCTCCTCTTTCATGAATGAACACTTTTTCAGATTTATCAACAACTTTTCTTCTTTCAACCTTTGCAATACTTGTTTAACATGTAACATATGTTCTTCTCTAGTTTTACTGAATATTAGAATATCATCAAGATATACAATCACAATCTTACCCAAAAATTTCTTTAAAACTTCATTCATCAACCTCATAAATATACTTGGTGCATTAGTTAAACCAAAAGGCATAACCAACCACTCATACAAACACTCTTTTGTCTTGAAAGTAGTCTTCCATTCATCACCTTCTCTGATTCTGATTTGATGATACCCACTTTTCAAATCAATTTTGGTAAAATACTTCACTCTAGTCAAACTGTCCATTATGTCATCCATTCTCGGTATAGGAAACCTATACTTTATTGTTATCTTGTTAATTTCTTTGGAATCAGTACACATTATCCATTCTCCATTCTTCTTAGGTGCCAATACATCATGTACTACACAAGGACTCAAAATTTCTCTGATCAAACCTTTCTATAATAATTCTTGAATCTGTCGGTTCAATTCCTGATTCTCGGTAGGTGTCAACAAATGAGGTGCCTTATTCGGTAAACTAGCTCCAGGGATTAGATCCATGCAATGATCAATGCTTGTCTTCAGTGGAAAATGATTAGGTACATTATCAAAAATGATTTCACTGTACTTGGTGAGTAACTTATTAATCTCCTCAGGAACACTATCCTCTATTTTCTTACTCAGTTTGTTAGGAATCACAACAAAACATATATCATTATTTTTCAAATCCTTAACAAACTTTCTTCCTTCCATCAAGAAAACTTTCACAGATGTGAAAACATTACTAATAGGTTCTTCCATCAAAGGTAACAAGATCTATCTTCTTCCATTAGCCCAAATAGTATATTTATGCAATCTCCCATCATATATAGCTTGTCTATCATATTGCCAAGGTCTACCCAACAAAATATGACAACAATCCATAGGCATGATATCACACAACACCTTATCATAGTACTTTCCAATTTTCAAATTCACATAAAATTGTTCACTTACCAAGAGTGTATGCTCATCTTTGATCCATGAAATCTGATAGGGCTTTAGATGTTCCAACCTTTGCAACTACAACTTTGTGACCATTTCCTCAGATGCCAGATTCTTTGAGCTACCACTTTCAATAATTACCTTCCAAACTTTATCAGAAACTCTACATCTGGTCTTGAACAAGATTTTTCTTACTAGATCTTCCTTATTACTTTCACTCCAAAGTGCTCTCCTTACCATCAAGTTATTTTCCTTCTCAGGTTTATTCAGTAACTCTTCTTGCACCAAAGCATTTCTACTGCTACCGACCTTCTTACTTGCATGTGTACACTCAAATGATCTATGTCCTTCTTCTCCACAATTGCAACAAGTTCCTCAGAAACCACCTCTATTATAACTACCTTGGTAGTTACTACCTCTGCCTCTAGATGAACTTTCACCTTTCCAATCCATCTTTCCTTTCTCTAGATTTGTCTTTTCCAGTTCAGGTTTACTATTTTCACCATAAGATCTACCTCTTCCTCTAGGGAATCTACCACCTCTACCTCTTTGTCTTTTCTCATGCCTTTTATTCAAGTTCTCCTCAGCTTTCAATGCAAATTGATAAGCTTTTTCAATGTTCTCCAAATTAACCATGCTGATTTCTTCTTGGATGGAAACCCTCAAACCATTCAGGTATCTAGAAATTCTTTCCACATCATCTTCATCATGTCCAGATCTGATATCTAATTTATAGAATTCCTCAGTATATTCCTTTACCGAGCTATCTTTCTGCTTCAAACTTTGCATTCACCTAACTAGGTTAATCTGATAATCACAAGGTAAGAACTTTCCTTTCAATTTATTCACCATCTTATTCCATACCTTGATTTTGTCTTTACCTTTCTTCTTCCTGTCCAAATGTAGATGTTCCCACCACAAGGATGCATGACTTTTCAACTTAGTGCTTGAAATTTTCACTTTCTTGTCTTCAGGTACATTTTCATACTCAAAGTACTTTTCCATCTCAGTGATCCAGTCCACCAATTCATTAGAATCCAATTTTCCACTATACTCAGGAGGATTAAAGTGTGGTGTAGACTTCAGATTTGTCAAAGCCTTCAAGAATCTTTCTTCACCTTGTTCCACCTCAACTTCATCATCACTAACATCTTCAAGATGTCTTCCTCCTCTTTGGGCCATTTCAACAGGTTCTAACCTAGCAGAAAATTGTCTCAATGTATCTGCCAATCCTAGATCCGCATCTCACCTCCCATGAACCATCTTGAAAACCCTCTGCAATTGCAAGTCAGATTGTAATCTACTACCCCACAACAAATCAAATAGGGTTTGACAAGAAGGAACCCTCAAACCTAGATTTGCAAACCTAGAGCCAGATCTAACCTCACTTTAATACTACCTGATGCAAGGGAGGACGAGGTGAGGTGCCAAAGGCACACCCTAACCGGATCCACCTTGCAGAGATCACACGCGAAAGAAATAAACACAACAGTGAGAAAGAGAATGCAGATATTTTCATATATTGTCTTCAAATTGATTCATACATGTCGGGTTGTAAAGCCTTCCCGGTTTAGGCCAAATATTACAATTAAGTCCAGAAGTCCTCCAACATGTGAGGATCTACCAACAATCTCTAATTTTCTATCTTCTATCTTCTATCAAAACTGACTCCCTAAACTCTAACCAAACAACTATATTTATACAAGAGGCTACCAAAACAAGTCGGCCTTTAGATCCACAATGAATGGAAGGAATGACCAGATCTAGGTCCACATGCTTCCCAATGATGGATACGAACATTAAATCTATGACCAAAATTAATTGCAAGAGTCAGCCTCAAAAGAAATCCAAAATAAACAACTCAGTAAGTGAGGAAACCGAGTGCTGAACAAGCATCACCGAGTGCTAGGGAAATTCATTGAGTGCTAGAGAGATAACCGACCAACATTGGCGAACAAAGGAAACCGAGCAACGCCGAACCGACTCGGTCAAAAAAGGAACCAAACAACAAAGAAAGCTTCAAATATCTTTTTGGTGACACATGATTGCCAAGGACCCGAGATGCTCCTAGATCAGTAAAGCTCCTCAAGATCAACAACTGATTCATGCATTGGTTGATCATTGCTAAGAAGATTTTTAGGAAACTCCCATTCAAATAGCTAGTAAGCTCTATGGACACAATGTTTCTATTTTGATTGATATTGGAGCTACACAATGTTTTATAGATCCTAGGTTTTCTTCTCAATTACCTATTAAAGATAGTTTTTTGTCTAAACCATGGATGGTATAGAGTACAGTAATAGGGAAAAGTGTAGGGTTGAGAAGTGTCTAACTTGCAACAGTTTAGAATTTATGAATTTTCAAACACAATTAAACCTTTAAGTTGCCCCATTAGGATCTCATGATGTTATTTTGGGCATAAATTGGCTAAATTTGTGGAGATTTTCATTGATGATATTCTCATTTACTCCAAGAACCTCAAAGAATAAGAGGAGCACTTGCGTATAGTTTTGCAATTTCTTAGGGATAGAAAATTATACGGAAAACTATCCAAGTGTTCTTTTGTCAAAAATAAATTTATTATTTGGGACATATAATCTTTGCTAAGGGAATTGCTACGGATCCTGCAAAGATTAAAGCCATACTTGAGTGGCCGGCACCTCAAAATGTGAGTGAAATTAGAAGCTTCATGAGGCTTTCATGTTATTACAAGAAATTTGTGGAAGGATTCTCCAAGATAGCAACACTTATTACATCCCTTCAAAGAAAAGGGAAGAGGTATGAGTGGAGAAAGGTATGTGAGCAAGATTTCAAATTTCTTAAATATAAACTCACATCTGCTCCCATCCTAATTATACCATACCCTAACATTCATTTCATAGTTATCACTAATTCTTTAGGTGAGAGTTTAGGAGGTGTACTTATGCAAGATGGTAAAGTAGTGGCTTATGAGTCATGAAAGCGGAAGCAGTACGAGGTTAACTATGCACCTCATGATTTAGAATTGGATTCCATAGTACATGTACTCATGATGCTGAGGCATTACCTTTTTTGCAAGCCTTTCAAGCTGAAAATAGATCACATAGGGTTGAGGTACATCTTCAATCAACCCAACATTAATTCCAAATAGAGACAATGGTTAGAATTCTTGAGTGAGTATAATTTTGGTATTGAATATATCAAATGGAAAGAAAATAGGGTAGTTGATGCTTTGAGTAGAAGGAGACACATTGTAGCTATTTCCACTACCTGAACATGCCTAAAGGTACACGTGTTACATAACCTTTAGGGTGATGACCATTTTGAAATGGTCAAATCAACATTTCAAAGTGATCTAGGAGATCATTGTTCTGTTGGTTACTCTTTTGATGATGATGGTATTTTGAGATACCAAGGAAGGATGTATATTCCTAACTAGGAAGGGTTGAGAAAATTGGTTTTTGACGAGTTACATTGCATTCCATTCTTAGGACAATCGGGGGTAAAAAAGATGATTTCTAATATGAGGTCATGGTATTTTTGGCTAGGACTAAAGAGAGATGTAGTAGCATCTATAGCTCAATGTTTAGAATGCTAGCGGGTCAAAGCTGAGCATGTCCACCTAGTTGGACTTTTATATCCTCATGAGATACCATAGTATAAGTGGCAAGTTATTACTATGGAATTTGTCCAAGTTTTACCCATGATTCGACACAAACACAATGTAATTCTAGTAGTGGTTATAAATTAACCAAGGTAACCCATTTCACACCAGGTATTTTGAGAGATGGACCCTTGGTTTTGGCCAAGAAATTTTTAGAAGATATTCAGATTACACAAAGTACCCAAGACCATAATATCTGATAGGATCACATGGATGACATCAAGGTTTTGGACAACCTTAAACACATCTTGGGTACCATATTGAACTTCAGTAGAACTTATCACCCTTAGACATATGGAAAAAATGAGAGGGTTAATCAGGTTACTGAGGACTTAATCCATATGTACACCATGGATCAACAGTACAAGTGGGAAGAATACCTTCCTTTGGTTGAGTTTTCTTACAATAATTCACATCATGCATCCTTATGAATGAATCCTTTTGAGGTACTATATGGATGGAAGTGTCACACACCTATTACTTGGGATAGAGTAGAGGATATAATCATTATTGGTCCTGACATGTTAAGGGAGATGGAAGAGAAGATAAATCTTATTTGAGAAAGGTTGAAGGAAGATGTTGATAGAAAGAAGAGTTATGTAGACAAGAACCATACCTTTAGATAGTTCATGGTGGGGGACAAGATTTTCCTTTATGTGAGGCCACATAAGAGTTCTATATCTTTTGGAAAAGATTCTAAGATTGCACTTAGATATGTTAGTCCTTTTGATATTTTGGAGATTATCAATCCTATTGCATATAGACTTGCTTTGCCACCCACTCTTTCCCATATTCACAATGTGTTTCATGTATCTTTATTGAAGCCCTACTATCCAGATGCTTCTCATATTTTTGATTGGCGTGCCTTGTAGGTACAAGATCAAAGAGTGGTGTTGGTGGAGCCATCCAATATCATTGATCAACATACCATCCAGGTGCATGAAAGAGATGGTATAAGGTCTAATGGGACCAATTCATCAAGTTTAGGAATGGATTCTATGTTGTTAATTTCATTATTTTTATTGATTAAAAAACAAATGTACATGATGAGTATTATGAAATTTTAAATTGATTATGGATTTTCTCGACTAACCTACTAATGAAAATTGAGTGGTTAGCAGTGATGACAAGATTGATGACGAGGGTGTGGTCGAGGTAGAGGGGATTATATCCTCGATAAGGTTGGTTCAAAAAAATATGGTTTAAATTCACACACCACGTAGATATTTTTTTTACAAAGAAACTAGAAAATGTGATTTGATTTATAGTAAATTGTGTGAGAGTAAACATAATCATATGTTAGTAAATGTTTAAATGAGATGTAATTATTAATAATTTATTTTTGTTTAAAGTATTTTATTTCCCCTTAGTTAGGAAATTTATTTGAATTATTAATTATTCATAAATCTCGTGTTCACTCCTTGTTTAAAAAAAATCATCTTTTACCATGGGAGTAGCGAGATTTAATTAGGAGGGAGTGGAAAATTTAAATCTAGAAGATACTTGTTACTTTTCGAAGATTTGACATTTTAGAGTGGTGGCATTAAATCTTGATGTTATCAGAGTTTAACTGAAAAAAAATGGGAACTGATGATTGGGGAGAGGAATTAATAAATTGGGAGACTTTATCATGATTGGGGGGCATGCTAGATGCTTGGCGTACAGAGAGAAAAAGAAATTTGTTAAAGAGTAACAAGGAGGACGGAGGGAAGGAGAAAAAAAAATCACCAAGGCTGGGAGGAGACAGTGGCACAAAAGGGATTAGCCAAATAGCATCTGACTCCAGGTTGTTTTTTGTTATTTTGTTAGACAATCTAGAGAATAACATTGATCCATGAATTTTTTATTTAAAAAAAAAATACTTTAGATGCCAGTCCGTGACTATTGTTTTTCTTCCTATTTTTCCTTATGTGATTTACCCCATTGAAACTATTTTATTTCTCCAAATGAAGTTTCGGATTGGCAAATCTATTGTCTTAAAAATTTCCCAGGTAGCATAAATAGTCTTGTAGGTGTCTTTCATTTCTTAGGGATAGTGTTTCCACCTTAAGGCACACACTTCTTAGTTTCTTTTTTTCATAGCTTCCTTGTAAGATTTGCCAAGGTATTTTGATGATTCAGATTCACCTATGAATGTAGAGGATTTATTCCTTGATATTTCTCTCCTTGTGTGTGCACTGATAATTGAAATTGATATTTAGAGTTTTTCTTTGTTCTACAAAACATAAACATCTTTTGGGATTTGTTCTCTTAAAATATCAGTTGCTAACAATATACGTTCCCATTCCCACTCTTTATTATTCCAAATTAGAGGAATAAGAGTAACCCGTTATTATTTCTTCCATCGGTAACCATCTTTCTATTTTATTCAATCATTTTGGAGAGTATATCTGGAGGTTGCATTGTGTATGATTTCTTTCATTCGACTGGGTTGTTGGAAAACAAGCCTCCCAAACAAGATTCCCTATTCGGGATGAATACCAATTTGTTCCTATATCTTTTAAATTAATTTGCTGGGCCTGATTAGTGGATGGTTTCGATAAGAGCCGTGAGTAGTTTCAGTTATTTTCGCATGAGGATGAGAACATTTGGAATCTTGGATCATGGATTTATCATCCTACCATTTCTTTTAGATAGCAGATACTTACTCTTGTTTTACTTTGTCACTTAAAGTGTTTCATTATAGTTTAGAATCCCTCCTCTCTCGAAATGATGACATATTAGATGAAGTTTAGCAAATGAAGCCACCCGATGATGTCTTGATTTTTTTTAATAAATCTGGAACTTGCTAGTTACTACCGGACTAAATTTATATCAAAATTGTGCTTAGACCATTTAAGACTACAATGTTTCTAATTACATTATATGGCTAGTATAATTTAAATGTGGTTTCATTAAAAATTCCATCCAATCTGGTGATTTAAGGAAAGTAAAAAATATTTTGAGATACAAATCTAGTGAATTAGAATGTAAGTTTCTAATTCTGGTTTTTTTAATTTTTTGTTTAGAAATGGTTGTCTAATGTGGAACATATAGAGAAGGGTAAAATGGATGTGATTTTATCTATCAGTTTATTTTATGTGATTTTATGGATCTGATTTTTTAAAAAAAGAAGAAAAGATGCTTTTGCCAGAGCTTATTTCACATATATTTCATTAATATATTTGGTTAGCTATTATTTAAATTCTCTCTTCCACCCCGTGTTAATGATTTTTTCTTAGTCTAAAGATTGATAAGTAGTTAGAATCATAGTTACACCATATTCTTCTGATCTATCAGTGTCGGGATGCTAGTTTCCTTAAGCAAGGTTAGTGCACTTTTCATTTTAGGAAGAGCCTCAGGGGAGCTAACCACTCCATGGTTGGGCAGAAAAAGATCCCGGGCCACACTCCCTTCTTAGGATTTGTAGGTGGACGTGTTGTTTAGAGGCTTACGAGATAGGGATGCTGACAATGTGGTACCATGTTATTTTGACCTTGACGTTCTTGAGATGTGATGCTTTATCTTTCATGTTGTATCTTGATTATTTTATGATGTATTGATTCGATAGTTAGTCAAAATTATTTCAAAATATTAAATTGTAACTTCATTTAGTGGTATGTACTTATAGAAAATATGGTTGGCTATCTTTTAATTGTAACCTAATCATCATTTTATTGTATATCGACATTTTGGTCAATTCTTATATCTTTACTTTCTAATTAATGAGAAATCTATCTTCGACTACCCTTGGCATTAGAACGACAAAGACTATTTTTTTAAACCTTTGTGATTGTAGACACCTAAAAATCCTTTACAAAATAAAAATATTTTTATTTTCTGAAACCCCTGATGACATCATCATTAATTAATTAATTAATTTATTTATTTTTATGCCATTGAATCCTACTCTTTTAATTAAACATCTTTAGTTAAAGAATCTCTCCCCAAATCATTTCAATCAAGTTTGAGTGATTTTCCCCTATTTATTAATTATTAATTGATAAATTGACCAAAAATCCTTTAAATAAATAAAATATTTATTTAAATCCTAAAACCTTAAAAATCTTCTAGAAATCCCTAACCTCTTCTAGAATTTCCTAATCTCACTCTAAACCTGATTAAAAAGTGATTCCTACATTTCTTAGCCTAAACCCTTCAAACTTTGACTTTGGGTCAAAATCTCTCATAAATGCTTCTTACACCGTCATTAAGGCTTCTTACAAGCCATAAATGAGACCCATGTATCTTCTTCCACTTTTGTCCCCTTGCACACTTCCCTATTGTTTCTCACACATGTGTGAGAAACCTTAACCAAGGTTAAACCTTACCATACCTCTAACCTTACCCCTAACTCTACCCCAAACCTTATCTCTGACCCTAACTCTCCTTCCTAACCCAAGCCCTTCCTCAAATCCTATAAATACCCTCCTCTTCCAAGAGAAAAACATCAATTCACATCTTTTACATTGAGTAGTGTTATAATGTTAGATTATTGCTAGATCATAAGCTTTTTTAATCATATTTGTTAGATTTCATGCTTTTTAAACACATCCTAGAATAAGCTTAATGGATTGAACTTAGTTTTTATTCAAGCTTTTCTAAATCATTTATGCATCATATCAATCCTTCCTATAATGCATTAGGGACAAAGCTCCAAGTGCTTAGAGAGCACACCCACATCCCTCATAATTAGAGAAAATCAAACAATGCTTGAATGCATTTGTTTTGGCTCAATCTAAGGTGGCTTGGTTTTTATGTTTATGTTTTAAAACTGATATAAATGCTTAGATTTATCTAATGTTTTCTTGTTTATGCCTTTCAAAATAGATACAGATAAACCATAGCTTACATTCTGGCACGCCAGGTGGGACCCACTTCACAGGTTCTTTACTAACATTCTGATGAGATTTGGAGTATTTTTCTAATTTAAACGGCTTGTAGGTTGAGGGAGCATTTGGAATTATTCTTCTTATTCTTCTTCTATTCCGTCTACTTCTTCTTCTTGTTGTGGGATCTTGGCTTATTTTCCAGAAAAAACCATAAAGAGGCACTTTCACGAAAACCTTTGTAACATTTTCATATGAGCTCTATTTTTTACAATTCAAAAAGCACCAAAAAGATGGTTCAGAGGTCTATCCAAATCTACAGACAAATTTACTAGATTTTGTCCTGAAAATTAGGAAGAGTCAGCGGGATCATGAATTAATGATAAAAAAAAATATAATCAACACACTTAATCCTAAGGTCTTAAAATGAACATTGTATGAACTCACAACACCTCATCATTTCAATTTGGGCTTAAAATTACAAAGGCATAAAATTGAACAAAGCAAAAATCTTACACACTTTGTTCAAATGTTTAAAATGAACCTCAAAATCACTCTTGAATGCCTAAAAAGCTAACAAATCAATCAAATCCTAATCAACTCAAGTCATTCCTAAGTGGTCCTAAAATACTCAAACACACTTCTAATGTTCTTCATCTGGCTAAAAAAAGAACCATGATGCTTTCAAAATCTAAGTGTTTTTGAGCTTCATGCAAACTAGGAACACTTTAACTTTTTGGTTCTTAAAAACAAACCACAAAAATACATATCATTTCTATTTTGGTTCCTAAAAATCAGTCCTAAATCATTCTAAAAGGCATTCTCAAAATCAATCTTGAATCATTCAAAATGGGTTTCATTTGCATTATCTTAAAATATCTTTCAAAATCTCATGGAAATTAGGAACAAAGTCTACAAATCTTTCCTAAAAAATTTCATATTTGGTTCCTAAAGAGTCCTAATATTTTCAGTCCTAAAGCATTGATCTTGATAGAAAAAAATTTTATGTTGCAAAAATCTTGAAAGTTTCTAAAGTTTTCATGCATGAGATCAAGCTAGGAATCTTCATTTGGCTTTAAAAACTGAATTAGAACATCAAACCTTGAGTGCCCTTAAGAAAAAAAATTGAAATCAAATCAAGGAAGGTTTTTGTTTCAAATTCACTCTTGAATGTCTTAGTTGAAATCAAAAAGCAGTCTCTCTTTTCAAATCAACTTCAAAGGCAAAAAACACAACTCTTGAGTGCTAGTTTAACAAAATTATAAATCTTTTTCAAAAGCTTGTGTGTCTTCAAGGAAAGAAAATTTCAAAAACTTAAACACTTGTGCTTACAAAATTGCAAATTCAAAGCTCACTAATCAATTTGGGAAAGAACAAAACTGCTTGATGTGTCTTTAAAAGTCTCCCATGTCAGCAAAATCCTTTTAAATAAGTGATGTAAAATGCTTGACCTTGGACTAGTTCATTCATTTTACTTCTAGAGAGGCCTATCCAGAGAGAAAAGTGCTTCTTCTTTGGAGAACGACCTCAAACCAGTACCTTCCTTGACTGGTATAGAAATAAAGCGCTGAGAAAAATCTCGCTTCATCTCCTCAAGCTCAGGTGATGCGTGTTGATGGTAGCCTGAGGTAGGTGAATATCCCTACTATTTTGGCATGGTCAACTAGGCTCTTAAGTGAGTCACACATGCACAAACTGATTGGGAGGACTCCATGGAACAACTACACACTTGTTAAAATAGAAGCTACCTGATCTACCCCTGAAAGTATCATAATCCTTATGCAAGGACCGATCCCTATGGTTTCCCGGATCACCTTAAGTCACTCACCATATGTATCCACTTTTAGGGGGTGTCAAGATGTGGGCAAGGATTATGATACTCACCTCCCCTTAGGTGGATATGCTTGAAGTGATTTGCACAGCCAAAAGCTCAGTAGAAACACTTGTTGGAATATACACCTTTCAAAGATTTCTTTTAGATTCAGTGGCTAAGTCATTGCTTGTATCCCACAAGGTTGCCTTGTCCCTTGTCGAGATTGTTTTCAGAGTGTCTTTTGTCAAGTTTTTGCTTTGCCTTTGGAGACATCAAAATGATCCAAAAATTTATCATAAGCTTTCAAAAAAAACCTTGCAGAAGAGATCCTTCAAAATTAGACACCCAAAAACCTTGTTTCAAAACACTTGCCCCAAATCTGTCCAAGCTATGTCAGATTTGACCCAACACAAAAAAGTTAGACTTCCCAATTCCCAAGTCTATCAAGAGAAGAAAGATGAAGAGATAAATCTCAAAAATCACCACCCTTCCCTCAAAGTGATCCAAGCAGAAGAAAAGAATCAAGAGAGACTAGACAACATAGAGTATAACGCAAGAGTGAAACAATTTGCATACCAATTCTAGGTTAAACATCACTATGTTAATCTAGAAAGAGAGGACTAGTTTGGTCCATCTTATATCCTTCATTCCTTCAAAATCCCATAGATCTTATCTCAGCATCCTTTGCATCCTAGACCATTCTTAGATTCATCTTTGCATCACCATCCATCCTTAGTTGCATTCCAAATCACTTATAGTTGCATCATTGCATGCTTTATCATCTTCCTAGTTGCATCATAAAGTATCCTTTCCAATTGCATTTAGCTCATCCTCTTAGGGGTAGCATCATTGAAAGTCATCCTTCATCATCCTTCCATCATCAAATATGCAATCCTTATTCCATTATCCTTGATCTAAATCCAACATCCATCATCCAAGTCAGATCCACCATCCTTGCACCAAATCTAGTGATCCAAAACCTACAAAATTAGTGTTCAAAACCTTTGAGTTTCTTCCGATCCTTATCCAAAATCAGAAATCTTCCCTTGTGATAGAGCATTTTCAAGGGAATCCTCACTTGTCCTTGTAAAGCCTCATCATCTCGAGCAAGAGATTGGCCTACATTGATAAGAATCCTATTAGCCAAAGATCATCAATCTATCCTAGGTTGACAATCCTACCATTGATCCTACATCAAGAAGCAACAACTCATTTTAACCAACACTTAGTAAAATCTTCCACAACCTCCCACCAATCCTCCATCATCCTCATTGATCCAAATCAAAGCATCCCACCAATTGCCCATCATCATTGACGCATATCAGAGCATCTCACCAAATTCGTCATCATCTTGCCATTATTTAGTAGTTCCAAATCCTTGCATCCCATCTTAGAAATCCACCATCCTTAGAAGTTTCTTAGACTTGCATCCATAATTTTTTAGAGTCTCTTAGGAACATCTTACATCCATACAACATCTGCATTTTTAGATATGCATTCCATGCCTGTCGAGACAAGATCCCGGAAGAGAAGGAACATGGATCCCAATCAAGCCACTAGTTCATCCGATCCTAACAATCCTACCAGCGTGATGATAACCTACAATCTACTGATCCCAAAAATTGGTAATATATGGGATGATCCCAATAGCCCCCCAACCCCATTTTCCATGGAGACATTCATAAACCATCTAGGGCATGCACAAGTAGTCAGTGCACTTATTGATCAAAATCGACAATCCATATTGGCCAACTTTGCGTAGGAGGGTACTCCCATTCCACCATATCTCCAACCTCTCATACCAATCAAATCCATCCAAATCCCAACACAAGTCTACACCCCCATCATCCAACAAATCCATGATCCCAACTTGCACATATCTCAAGAAGCCTCATCCATCCCCCACTTCTTGCAAAGTAGTTTTGCAAGCCCCACCATGCAAGCCATAACACAATCCACTCCATTTTTTTTCATGGAAACACCATCATCTTCTATAGCATCTCAAGCCATTACCCAGGCCCAAAGCTTTTCACAAAACCAACCGCCACCTCCTACATAAGCTGCCACACAAGCAATTCCTCCACCTTCCATGGGCCAAGCAACATCATCTTTTCTGGGGACAGCACAATCATTTCCTCCTTTCTCCCAGCAAGCCTCTACATCTACACCATCCTTTCCATGGGCAATGCAATCATTCCCATTTTCTATTCCACAACTTCCACATCAACGTCACCTTTTATGTGGGGAACACAAACATCTTCCTCCATTTTGCAACTAGGATTTTCCCAAACATACATTTCACCTCCACCTTTTATCTCCAAACTACACACTTCTTTAACAATAGGTATGCCTTCCATGGGATTTCTAAATCCACCATTCACATCCCAAACTTCCATCAAATCTACATTTCTGACATCTTCTGCATTGCATCTCCCACCACAAACCGGTTCTCATTGGGGCCATACTCGAGAAGAAATGCAAACTTTCAGAATACCAAACCACTTTTTTGCATCTATGCCAACAAACCAACAAGCTGCCTTCCCCTAAGCAGAGAAAAAACAACAAATGCTGCTTCCGCTAGCTTCATCCTTTCCATCATACACCAACTATCTATCTGTTCCACACTCCGCATCTCAAGTGGTTCCACCACCCCAACAACAAAGTTCCTCTCATTTCGCAAGCTACCTTGCACAACCACCCCTTGATTCTTGCCCAACATCTATTCCACCCTTGAGCAATGTAGGAATTCATCTACCCTACATCAACCAAGCACAAAGCCAAGTCTATCAACAAGCTACACCATTCCAACAACCTCCTCCATTCCAGTAACATCCCATCATCCCCTAGCAACAAAAAGCTTCCTCATATCCTGTGCAACACCAAAAAATTCCTATTGTACCCCAAAAGAAATCCATTTCATATCACCTATAGCAGTACACTCCCGCACCCCAGCAATCATCACCCCAAAATCCATTCCAATCTGCTTATCTTGCTGGGCAATCTCCATATCCAACTCCACAATATCCTCCACTACCGAATCATCCATATTCACTAGCACCATTAGATTCCTTTCCCATGGGAGTACCCACTCCAACACCAATCAACATCGAGTGGGAAGAGATGAAGAATGCTCTTAAGGAGCCAAAAGCCAGAACAGATAGCAAGGGCTTCAAGTTTGACGAGGTTTGTCCCTATCCCTTTGATAGATCAATCACAACTTTCCCTTTCCCTAAGCACTTCGAGACACCCAAATTTGATAAATATCGAGAGAAAGGAGACCTCATAAACCACACCAAAGAGTTCTGTATGGCCTATCAAGAGGTAGCATACAACGACAATTACCTTATGCACCTATTCCCCAAAATCTTGGGAGGAACTGCTATTGAGTAGTTCTATAATATAAGATACCCCATGGGATGGTCACAACATTTTCTGAGCTTTTTGAGAAGTTCATGGCCCAATATGCCCACAATGTCAAGAATGAGTTGACCCTGCTAGACCTTTGCAACTCAAAATAGAAAGAAGGAGAAAGCCTAGCAGACTACTTGCAACGATGGTAGAACCTCACTACCAGGTTATCATATCAACCCTATAAGATGCATCTCACAAAGATCTTCATCAATAAATTGCATCCCAAACTATCCCACTTCATGAGGAAGAACTGCATCCAAACGTATCAAGATATCAAAGGCAAGGGGATAGATATCGAAAGAGGTCTCCTAGATGAAGGCACAATCCGACATCACAAAGATGATTCCCACAAAAAATCTAGCAATGAAAAACCTCGTTATTGGAATCAAAACAAGAATGTTGTTACTGATGGAGCCATAGACACCAAACATGTCCAAATTGTCATGGCCGATCCTGCACGAACTCCTGCATATCAACAACATCAGCCTCAAATCAATCAGAAACCTATGCAACAATATCAGCCTCAAAACAATCAACACCAATATCAACAACAAGCACCAAATAATCAGCAACCCATGTTGCATGCTCAAAATAAACACCTAAATCCAACCTATCAGGCCAATGCCATATCAATAACTCCCAATCAGAATAGGCCTCGAGCCCAGACTCACTAGAAGAGAATATTCACACCTCTTGGTGAACCTTTGGATGTAATCTTTCATTGTATGGCCAAGGCCAATATGATCACATACCCACTAACTCAACAATTTGATGATACCACTCCCAAGCCTAACTAGTACAAAGATCACGAGTACTATGATTATCATCATGTCAAAGGAAACACTACCCTAAGGTGTATGAAATTAAAGCATTACATACAAGATCTCATTGATAGAAAAGAGATCCAAGTGGACACACCAGCCCAAGACTCACCTAATGCCAATTTGCAAATATATCAGAATGTGTTCCCACAACACAATGCTGGGAAGAACCAAGCTAATGCTAATCCCCCACCTCAAAACCAAGGAAAAGGTAAGCAAGGAGACCATGTTGAATGTAAAGAATATACTTTTGCTTGTATCAATTGCGACAAATTTGTTGGATGTATAACCCAATTCAAGCCCACAATCAATGCCATCCACATCAAAGGAGCAGAGAGTCAGTGTGCAGTCACCACACGCCAAGGCCAGATATTTGTCACCGGTGTCAATCCAAGGCCAACATACAATGCCCAATAAAAATTTTTGGAACACCTTGGGAATACACCTGCCCAAATCCCCATCCTTGACCTTCACTGTACTTCACCCCTCCATCAAGAGATTCTCAATAGAGCCCTCCAAGAAGGACATGTCTCCACAAACATAAATGTCATCCAATTTGAAAACCTTGTGGGACATTTATCTGCATCCTATTCTCTATCCTTCAAGCCATCTGACATACCACCTGTTGCACCTGACCATAACCTCCCTCTCTGCATCGCCGTCATGGTAAGAGATTTTTCTAGCAAAAGGGTCATGATAGATAATGGCTCAGCCCTAAACCTGTGCACTTTAAAATTCATTCAATAGATAGGGTTCACGGAGGCTGACATATCCCATGAAGTCATCACCATCAAGGCATATGATAAACAACTTGGAACGTACCTCTGAAGGTACTATTATTTTGCCTATCAAGATAGGCCCTACAACTCAAGACACCATTTGCAATGTTGTTGATCTTGACCTACCATTCAATATCCTCCTCGGCTGACCATATATCCATTCCATCAAGGTTGTACCATCCACTTACCATCAGTGTGTTAAATTTCTGCATCAAGGCACTAAGGTTACCATCCATGCAGATCCCCAACCCTTCGCATACTACCATGTGATGGAAGCATCATTCCCTCATTCCACCCATTGTCCTGGAACTGACATTGGCACTTCTGTTACTAGCTCTTCTCGATCCCATAGTGATCCAGAGACTATCCTCGCCTCCACTCTCTCTTCCATCAAGATCAACAACTAGGGATGTGGTGAGTACACCCTGAATGATGCATTTGTATTAGGGACCCTACCTCTTGATCCACATACTCAAGGGTTCCCGAGTCACCAAAGCAAGTCCACTGAAGAAAATCATAAAATCAAGCAAATGGGACCTATGACTTTTGTTTCCCGTGGAAACATAGATGGTCAAGAGATGGACCTTGACATTAGTCGGTGGCTGTACAGAGATCCCCCACCACCTGACACTCAACTACTTGGCTACTTCAAAGATAAATATCCACAATCACAAAAGTATGCCATTGAACAATGGAAATATCAAGGCGATGGTCTAGGACCACAAGAAGGTAGAAGAAAAGACCCCATCACAGCACCAAAGAATCCACAATATGAAGGTCTTGGATTTAATACCCCTCGCCTACATATACAAGAGTCCAATACTACAATTGGGGGCACCAACATGACCAATGCTCCCTTCTTGAATAGCTATGATGACCTCGTAGAGATCAAAGACATCCCTGAAGAGGAAGTAAAGAAATCCTATGATGATATCTTCAATGATGATACCCTCCTCGATGCTTCTATCCTACACCAAATCACCATTAATGTCATATAACTTCCCCTCACCTATTCTAAACTCATAGACTGGGACCAACCAAGCATCACACACATTGATGAGTTCCAAAGCACACAAGCACTCCTAAGGTTCATGGGAGCATCATGCCAACAAGAAGATCAAGATCCAGAAGCATCTCATGTCTACAAGCTTGACCCCAAAGGATATTTCGGGGAGGAGGCAAGCTTTAGCTGCAAATTTGAAATGAAAAAACAAAAAAATGAGTCCTTATGTGAAAACCCCTCTATGGCACATTTTGATTCCAAAAAAGAGAAAATAAAGGCCGTATCTTCTGGTGAAAACCTCTCCGAGGTGCTAGAAAATGGAGACTTGCCTCTTCCTCCCATCCAGGATTATAGACCAGAAAAGTCACCCATCATCATTGAGGAAACTAAACTAGTCAACTTGGGCACTGAAGAATGTCTGAGAATCACCTACATTGCAACATCTCTAACAGAAGGTGAAGAAATGGGTTTCACTGCGCTTCTTAGAGAATCAGTTATAAATTTTGCATGGTCATACGCACACATGCTAGGGCTTGACCCAAATCTTGCTGTTCACAATCTTGCAGTGGACCCCAACACCAAGCTAGTAAAGTAGAAGCTAAGAAAAATGCATCCTAAAGTGGCCTTGTTAGTAAAAGCAGAGCTTGAGAAACTTCTCCAAGCCAAGATCATTAGAGCTATAGACTATTCAGAATGGATCTCCAACATGGTTCCTGTCACCAAACCTTCGGGCGAGATCAGGATCTATACAGACTTCAGAGATCTCAAAAAATCATGTCCCAAGGATGATTTCCTACTACCCAACATTGACATGATAGTAGATCTTACAGAGGGCCATGAGATGTTATCGCTCATGGATGGCTTCTCAAGATACAATCAGATTCAAATAGCAGAAGAAGATCAACACAAAACAACATTCACCACATTGTGTGGAACTTTCTGCTAAAACATGATGCCATTTGGGCTCAAGAATGCATAAGCTACATATCAGAGAGCAATGACAACCATCGTCCATGATATGATCCACAAAATCCTGGAAGACTATGTGGATGGTATTCTTGCAAAATCTAAAATACAATTTAAACACCTAGACATCCTTGAGAGTGTGTTCAATTGTATCCACCATTATGGCTTGAAGTTGAATCCAAAGAAGTGTGTCTTTGGTGTGACATATAGAAAGCTTCTAGGCTTCATAGTATCACGGTGTGGCATAGAAATTGATCCCAAGAAGGTCAAAGTAATGATAGAAATGGCTTTGCCAAGAACACTTAAACAACTCAGAAGCTTGCAAGGAAAGTTGCAATCAGTGCACAATAATTCATATCATAGCAATCATTCATGCATCTGCTTTGCAAGGACACAAGCTTCAAATGGGATCCCATCTGTTAGAGAAGCTTTGAAAAGCTAAAAGAATATCTTGTAAACTCTCCCATCCTTGTACCACCAATTTTTGGATTCCCTCTTATACTCTACATCTCAACAACCACTACAGTATTGGGGGAACTATTAGCACAGCATGATGATGCCAATAAAGAGCGAGCCATTTATTATATCAGTCAAACTCTAGTTGGCTATGAGCTTAATTATTCACCAATGGAGAAAGCATGCCTTGCAGTGGTCTTCGTCACTCAAAAGCTTAGACATTACATGCTCAGCCACACAATCAAGCTCATCTCAAAAGTAGACCCACTCAAGTATCTGTTATCAAGGACAACTCTCATAAGCTGTATGGAAAAATGGGTCATGCTACTTAGCGAGTTTGACATTTAGTAAATAGATCAGAAAGATATCAAAGGGAAAGTAATTGCCAACCAGCTAGCAGAAGCACCTCTAGTGGATGCATATCCACTAATCATGGAATTCCCTGATGAGCACCAATGTATGATCGAAGAACAACCCATATGGAAGTTATATTTTGATGGCTCCTACACATTGCATGGATCAAGGGCAGGAATCCTATTCGTCACACCTCAAGGTGACTATATTCCAAAATCATTCAAATTGGGATTTCCATGTACTAATAACATTAAAGAATATGAGGCACTCATGTCAGGCCTCAAAACCGCTCTCCAGTGGAACATAATAGAACTACAAGTGTTTGGAGAATCACAACTCATTATCAAGCAGGTCCTAGATGAATTTCAGACAAAGGACAATAAGTTGCTACCCTACAAAGAACTAGTGGACAAACTCAAAGAGAATTTCCTGAATCTATAGTTTACACAGATACCCAAGCTTAAAAAAAAAGTAGCTGATGCAATGGAAACCATTAAATCTTTATTGGAAATCCCTCGCAACTCATCACAGTATGAATTATTAGTCGAGTAGCTACACACGCTTGCTTATGAGAACACTGATTTAGAAAGGGTCTGTGTCTTGGTTGGTCCTCAGTCCCCTTGGTACCATGACATCCATGCATATCTTAAAAATGGTATTATATCTCCCCATCTCACCAATAACCAATGCTAAAAATTAATTCGAAGAGCTTCCCACTACACTCTTGTAGCTAACACCCTTTATCGTCAAGGATATTATAACATCCTCTCTAGGTGTTTAGATTCAAACGAGGCCATCCTGGCTTTACAAGAGGTCCACACTGGAATTTGTGGTTCCCACATGAGTGGCATGGTTCTAGATAAGTAGTTGCTTTGAGTCAGGTACTATTGGCCTACCATAGACCATGATGCTTATGAATTCATTAGGAAATGTCTACCATGTCAGCAACATACAAATCTGATTCATGCACCAGCACAAAACTTTCAGCCCATTGTACCACCGTGGCCATTCTCATGTTGAGGCTTTGACCTCATTGGGTTAATCACTCCCCTTTCCTCAGATGGACATAAGTATATCATAAAAACCACATAGTACTTCACAAAGTGGGTTGAAGCGATTCCACTCACCCTTACTACTGGCATCCAGATATCCAAGTTCATCTTATACCATATCTTCTGCCGCTTCGGTATACCATCTACCATCTTCACTAATCATGGCACACCTTTTGAAAAATAGCATGTGGATGATCTATGTGCCAGACTCCACATCCATCACCATTTCTCTAGTCCATATTTAACTAAAGGAAATGGCCAAGCTGAGGAAACCAACAAAACCATCCTCAAAATCCTCAAGAAGGTTGTCAATGATTCTGGTTGTGACTGACACCTCTAAATAAATCCCACCCTCTGGGCCTACCATACTTCTTATCGCACTCCCACATGAACCACCCCATATTCACTTGTATATGGTACCAAAGCCATTCTACCGATCAAGGTCAAGATCCCATCCTTGCGCATCTCTATGAAAAACTACACTACTGATGAAGACTACCGCATGGCATGCCTCACACAGCTAGACCTATTAGATGAAAAGAGACAACAAGCATATGATCACTTGGTTGCATACCAGAATCGACTGAAAAGGAGTAATAAAAAGAAGGTTCATCCTAGACAGTTCCAAGTCGGCGACATGGTCCTAAAGGAAAATCAAAAAGTCCAAGCACATCGAGAGAAGAAAGACAAGTTCGAACCTACTTGGTTGGGTCCTTATGTTGTCACAACATGCTTTGGCTCTGGAGCCTATC
Source organism: Chamaecyparis obtusa (assembly GCA_027943335.1). NCBI lineage: Eukaryota > Viridiplantae > Streptophyta > Pinopsida > Cupressales > Cupressaceae > Chamaecyparis > Chamaecyparis obtusa. Next base: position 394,230 of record BSBK01009974.1, read on the forward strand.
AATTATCAACACCAGAAGGTGAGCCTTTGAATGACCCTATCAACATCATACATCTAAAGAGGTTCTATGCCTAAATCAGATCCTCCATATTTAGAAAATCCATAAAAATTGGAAAATGTAGAAAAATACAAAAAAAAAAAAGCAAAGAAAAATAATCGTCCAATGGTGAAAACTTGGCAATTCAAGTGCCTTGGACAAGTATGTTGGTGAAAACTTGGAAACAGGCGCCATACATAATAGACTGAGTCATTATCTATCAAACTCCCATCCCCCCCATTCCAAAACCCAGTCCTCTTTATCCAATCCCTATCTCCATCACCATCCCATTCATTCCACTAGTACAAAAACAACAATATATGACCAAATAAACTACCAAAAATTGTAGATAAATGAGCAAATTTCATCACGTGACCAGTGGTAGTTTATTGTTGGTCATTTATCTCATGACCAAATTTATGACTAAACTATTTTAGTCATTTATTTGGTCATATATTTAGTCATTTGGTAGTTTATTTGGTCATTTATTTGGTCATTTATTTAGTCATTTATTTGGTCATTTATTTGGTCATTTATTCGGTCATTTATTTGGTTGTTTATTTAGTCATTAATTTAGTCATATATTTAGTCATATAAGGGCATGACGGAATCAAAGCACCATCCTCCTACTTGTAAAGTAGGTGCTCTTGCATTGAGCTAGTGCCCTTTAAAGAATAATCATACCATGTATACTAGTACTTTCCATATATCAAGTATAGTGTCTTATCATATGCACAACTCCAATAAAATAGAAGCTAGTAGCCAAGCCTCTATTGTAGAGGTAACTTACCATATGATACTTTCTGAATTTAAAATCTTAAGGATAATGTCTCATCTCAAACCAAAATTTTTCCAAACAAATTCAATAAAATATCCTCGATTAACTTTTGGCATTCACACTTGTATTATTATTGTTAAAAAATAGCAAAATAATATATTTGTAAAATACTAAATAAAAACTTTCAGTTTTAATATAATGAAAAATAGCTGAAACTTAGCTACAAGAGCACACAAAATAAAGGATTGCAAAAAAAACTAGATAAGAAAAAGAAGAGATACAAATTCCCAAACTATATTAATATTAGATGGTGTTATAAAAAGTTGTTTGTTGATATATAACAGCTAAACTTCATCTTATCTTGAATGAAAACATGTTAATAAATGCATAACAGTCTAATTTGAAATGTACAAAAAGTACACAATACATGCTATAAATTATTCTTTCAAAGCCCAAAAAAAAAAATATACATCATATACTAACTAAATGGAAGCCTATTATTATCCTGTTTAAGGGATAGTAGTATTGTCAAATAGTATTTAGCGTCTAAGGAAACTAAATATCTCATAGTGGCTTTCCTCATTCCTACACAAGTATCTATGGTAGTACATGTTCCTTTGGATCAATGGTGTGATAATATTTCATTGCCTATGGTAAAGGCTTATGTCATAAATTTGATTCTAAATTCTATTTTGAATGGATAGAACTAGTTGCAATAGTAGGGTCTAGTCTAGAAAAATATTGGATTGTCCTTCATTGAAGCCCCAAAGATGTTGATGATGTATAAAATTTTATAAAAACTTGTATGATGATCATTTTCAGCTAGAGGTTGAATTAATGCTCTATTGTTGTGATTAAGAGGTAGATTCCAAGTTCTGAAGATGCATTCTTATTGTTGTTCACATTCTGCCCTTGGTACTGATCTGCAGTGTATTGAAGTCTATTGAAATGATAGAAGATTGTTGTTGGTGCAAATCATTATAAGATTTTTTATATCTTATGGTTGTAATAAGAAAATACGAGCTCAGAGAATATTTGTTTAAGTTCTATTCTGAATCTTCACATTGTAATCTTTGTGATAAAAACTCAATCATGCAATGTTTGAGAATTTGTCAATGAATGGATGTCTCTGTTGAATATGTAAGTTGCAATATTTATCATACCTCAGTTTTGCAGTTAAATTTGTTAAGCATTAGAGAATAAATATTAAGTACGATTGTCTTTCTTGTCATTATTCTTGTGGTTACCTAAACCAGTGATATGATTTATCATAGGGAGAGCTATATCAGCTACGACATACCACCAAGATAGAGTAGTGTTTTACTAAATAAACAGTGATCTTGAACAGTCATTCAAGGGTCAAAAGAGACAAAATTTAATACAAAACCATGCCACAAGCATCTACAGAAGAACATGGAGTTTATAAGTCAATCACAATCAAGAGGACATCATATCACTCTGAGCAATGTTTCTTTAAGAATGCATGAATAGTGTTTGTGTTTCATTAAAGAATGTGACTGTTATAAAAATCATAAACAACATTTATAGCTAAGCTAGAATGATTAATGACACTTGTGAATTAACTTCATTAGTGTGGGAAGTAGCGGTTACACAAGAATACAATACAACTATAGAACGAATAAGGCAATATACATTGCGACTGGTGAAATATATCCATTTAATCTCCTCTACCTATTTGCTTGCTAATTGTGTGCACTTGAACTTGGATAAAGATGAGTTCTTAACCTTTTGAGATTCAAAGAAATGATTTTAAAGAAAGTATACTTGTTTTTATGAATTTGCAGATGATGAATTTATAAATTAATCAAATAAAGGCTATAGAACAAAAAATAAAATCTATATTGTGTTATGAAACTCTAATGGCAACGTATTGTAGGTTAATAGACATTTGGTTATGGATGGACTTCCATGAATGAGCTTCCTCCCCATCCTTGAAAATTTATATGGCTCAAGATTCAATACGAATGTTAAGATATTATCAAATATTGCCAAAGCAGTGTATAGAAAGAATTTGCAGAGTAATTCCTAAACTTAAAAATTCAAACAAAGTTAGAAAAATTCAAGTTGAGATTTATATTTAAGAATTTGTGGAATAATTTCCCATCCTCTATGTACTCTACACCAGTCATATATCATGTTGTCTATATCAATAGCTTCTATAAAGTATATAGAAATAACTACAAATGACTTGTACCAATAGCTTCTGCAAAGTGTATAGAAATAATTACAAATGAAAATTAAACATATGGATGATCAGATGAGTCTCAGGTTTCATCAAAAGAACAAATAGATAAAAGGATGAACCATGGATTTCTTATTCCCTCCTCCATGGTTGCGCATTGGGTAGGTTTTTCTTTGGTACCATCATTTTTGGTTTTCCTGTTAAAGGGGATCAAAAGGAGGTTGTTAGATTGTTGATGGATCGAAGGCAGTTTATAGATAAATCGCCTCCTCCCTTTTCTATGGTGAGTAAGGTGCTATGAGTGGACAGTGTGGGTCTTGCCAATGCTTCTTGTGTGGTGGTAAGTGATAGTAAATGAAATTCAAATAGTTCTTCTTTGGAGTCCCCTAATCCTAGGTTGATGTTTTTTATATTATATATTATATGTTTTTTATAAGGTTGTCATTGCAATATGCTACTTGTCTTGTAATCCCCATCCTCCTATCCCATTTCAATATTCAATCTATTGGGTGTAGTTTTCAATGGTATATTAATCAAATGTCTTTTACTAAATGAATCCTCATTTTTTAAGCTCATTGTAGCTTATCCAACATTGCACACCATCAGATACTATCAGGAGACATACACAGGAAACAAAATGAAGATCTATCTCATTATTGTTAGGACACAAATATGCTCTATCCTAATTTCCATTATATAATCAATCTGTCAACATTAGATCTCCATGTAGATGTCCTAAGCATATGTAATGATCCTGATTAGATGCTAGGTTGGTAGGGCCAACTATTTTAATTTCAAGTAAATAGATAAATTATTAATAAATAAATTATTAAGTTAATTGACTCACAACCCCCTTTAGGCCAACTCTTGTTTGTGACAGTTCTTCCTTGCTTGGCCAACTTGATCCAAGATTTTGTAAGACTATTTAATTCTTCCCATCATGGCCAACTTAGGCAAGAAATAGTGTTAAAAGAGGTTGGAGTTGAGATGAAGGCATCATGAGTTGAAGAAATGGTTTTCAAGTACGTCTTCTCACTGGGGAAAGGATCTCGGGGGACAAGTTATAGGTGGGATGATACCCTCACCTTCACTCTTCCATTGCTCACTACATTTTACCATTTTAGTCTGTCCAAATGTCCACAGCTTGGATTTTTGGTTGCCTCCATAGTGGGGGGTCACCTGGGAGCAAATCCTCAAGATCTCAAAGGAGATATGAAATAGGAGATATTAGTACCATCACATTTCCTACAATTGGAGTGCATTATCAGACCAGTGTTGATATCACCATTCACCTAAGTTAGCTGGGATTGGACAATCCATGGGAGTTGCTAGTTAGAATGCCAGTCAGCAGAAGTATTGTCTGATTTGGATATAATTACTCTAAGGTGTGTTGTCATCTGGAGCTTGACATCCATCAATTACAAGTAGCAACTATTCCTCTATGTGTTGATTAATCTGATCAAGAATACCTCTTGTAATTTCTAATTATTAAAAGTAATAGAGCGTTTATTGAATCAGATTGTTGTAAAATCTACATCTTGAAAGTGCTATTTAGTATGCTTAGTTGGAAATAAATCTCCTATCAGTTAGTGTTTTGATGTAATTTATAAGGGTCTAAACAATAGAGGTATCTGCAAAAGAATTTGGACTTTCATATATTTGTCTTCAAAATCTAAGTGGTATATCTCAGCATATAAAATAGGGAGCCTCCCTAACCATGATAACATGGTAAAAAATAATAAAGCATGAAAGAAGATACCTTTTGGATACCAACAATAACATAGTGCCTCGATACTACTAACATCAACAAGCACATGTGAAAATGCATCAGCTAAGAGTGGCATGTACTTCTACAAAAAACATTAACAAAAAAAATTAACAGTCAAATTTAATATTATGGTCAATGATAAATAAATGTAAATTAAATAAATATAATGCAGGCATGGAACCTCATGTCTAATTGTTGCTCTCTTCTCAAGCCTAAGAAAAATAATTAACATGGGAAAAAAATAATCTATATTCCAACTTGGTACATCTTCACATCAATTTTATTGCCCATAGAAAGCAAATAGCATCGACAAAATGGAGAAAACAATGCTGAATATTCATTATTGTTATAGAAAGATAGGATCAAAATATAGACTTCTAGTTAGACGTGGAAAATAATTTAATCCCATCTATGCTTGAAATTTTAGCAAAGAAAACCTTGACCATATGTTTAGTATGCCTAGACCAATAAATTGTACAAAAAACACAAAGTTGAAAACACAACTGATGCTGATAAAGATAAAATTCACTAAACAATACCTACAATTTTCAAAAACAATACAGAGTATTAAAACATAGTTGATAGTGATATAATCATAGGCTTTATTTTCCAAATGAAATCCTAAGGCAAAATTGTTAACATAGGTTTTATTTTCAAGTTTGAGGTTTTAACTTTTTTTACTTGTTAAAATTCCTTTTTAGTATTTAAATCATTTTTTATTGAAATGTCACTTTGGGGGTGTGTACCCTATGAGTATACCCCAGATATGACCAGGGCATGCCCTGGGTACCCCTACGTACATCTCAGACATACCCACAATGCCCAAGATGCATGCCTGAGGCGCATAGGGGCCCAGACCTGGGCTAAGACCTATTCAGGCCAGGCACGGGGGGCCAGTCCCTGCACATATTTTATCATCAGATTATTGTTTACTTGATCTATGAACTAACCATAGGTGGCCAAGTTATGCCAATCAATCCAAAGAGAGATAATGCATATGTATGTGTACTTTTAATTCACTGCATCAGGTGCATTACTGATAACCAACTATGGTATAAGTTGAAACCTTAGTATGCTAAAGGTTAGGATGTTTGGGATTATTGTTTATTCAACCCATGACCAACAATATGTAAAGTAATCATCCTTCTCCCACCTCTAGCTACATCTTTTTACATTGGTCGTGGAGATGATAGATCTGAGATGGCATCACATATATAGCACAAAGAGGTCTTATCAAGGCACAACTTTGAACAATTCTAGTAGTGTACATCATACATATGATTTTCATGGCTATTACTATGGAAAATACCCTCCAGGTACGATAATGAATTATCTTCTTCTCACAGACTATTCTGTAACTGCAATGTCCATCAACATTCTGTGTAACATGGATGCATAACCGTTAAAATGATTCAGTTACCTTAAATAATTTCCATGCCACAAACAATTACCTTTTGAATTTCATAATTGTTTTTCTGCTATCAGAGTAATTGTAATTTTTGTCAACATTATCTATGACATGGGATGCATAACCCTGAAAATGATTCAGTTAAATAAAATTATTTTCAGGCGTCAAACAATTACCTTTTGAATGTCATGATTTTTTTCCTGCTACCAGATTAATTATAATTTTCATCAACATGCAGCGTAACATAGGATACATAATCCTTAAAGTCATTATCTTATATAATTTTTATCCCACAAACAATTATCATTTAAATTTATGAATGTGTGATCTGAAACGTTGATGCAAAAATATTGACACAATTGTAGGGGAGGATGGATTGGATCCACTCCTCAAACCAAAAATACAAAACACAGATTTGGAGGATACACAGATATTATAAATGTGCTGCTGCACATAAACCCATTTTTATTGCTTGCATGAAACACAATTACAAAATGCCTTTTTATAGAAGGCTTAGAAGTTACATAGAAAACTCTAGAATATTTTCTCGTACCGGACATACATTTCTAGAATATTCTAAATATAATATTAGAAACTGTACCTAATCCCTAATCCAGCTAGAGGCCTCTAGAATAATCTAATTCACTTAATATTCTGGACTATGCATTTGAGAAATTTCTGGAAACCCTTCTAGAAGGTGTAAATTTCTAGAAACTACTAAATAATTACTATTATGGAAAATTCCATCTTAACCCGCAAAGTTCTTGGTAGAAATTACTAGAATCTTCTAACACTCCCCCCTAATTTCTACCACTAATTACATCAAAATCTATAATTATACATCAAGATCTTATTCCCTGAATTTTGTCCACGAATGCTGCGGCATTCAAATTCTTTTTTTTCTCTTCCCTCTTGTCTTCTCTTACTATCAACATCCTTTCATTTTCCTGATGCCAATGCCTTTCTTTTGCCTTATTCCAAAATGTCATTTTTCATATCTATTGATGCCTTTGTCTTTGTCCAACTGCTACGACAGTTCTTCAAAACCTGGATCTGGAACTTCGTGGAATCTTTCCATCTATAGATGTCTTGCCATAAATATTTTTTATGTCTTTACTTTTGCTATAATTTCCATTTCCATTAGCTTTCACATGTGAATTTTTATACTTGAACAAAGTCTTGATCATACCTGTAATTTTTTGCCAACTTGATCCGTAGCTCCATCCACAATCCATTTTCATGTAACCTTTCGTAGAAGCATTCTTTGATACTTTATTCCAACATGTCTTTTCACAATGACTCTTCAAACCGCAAATACTGCAAGGATGTAGATCCCAACATCTATCCTCTGTATGCCCTTTCCTATTACAATGCGAACACTGCATAGACTTCATTCCTTTAGTTGATTCACTTGTACCTGTATGCATATTTCCATTGTCTGTAGCATATCCAAGACCTTCATTTTTTGGCCTAATTTTAGGCTCAATTATATTCCTCATTCCTTGTTCATTCTTTCCTAGTCCTTTACCCTTGTATCCCATTCTTTTCATAATCTTCAAACCAATGTTGCCATCAAAACAACTAGTGTCTTTTTCATTATCATTACAACTTATATTTTCATCATCACACTCTTTTTTACAAATAACTTCAGCAAAATCACACTTCTCAATTGACAAATTCAAATCCTCTGTACTACATGAAACATCATGCACTAATTTATTTTCCTTTAAACATTCATTCTCTTCTGTTAGTTTTGTGATTTCCTTCTTGTATGTATTATTCTCTTCTTCTAGCTTCTTCATTTTTTCCTCTAAATCGTCATTTATTTTCTTAGTATCATCAAACAACTTTAACTTTTTTTCTAGCTCTTCATTTTTCTTTTCAGCTTTGTCTAATTCGGCATAAAAAACACAAATTCTTTCTTGAAGTTTACATTTTTCTGCTAACCCCTCTCTTATGTGCGTAGCCATTTCTTTTCTTAATTTTGTCAATTCCTCTTCCAAAAGATCTTTTTCACATATTAAATTTGTATTTTCTTTCTTCAACCTTATTAATTCTTCTTCTAAATTATTTGATTTTTCTTTCTTAACTCTACCAGCTTTACCCATTAGGATTAAATAATTGAACTCACTTTAACAACTCAAACACTTTCTTTCTCAAAACTTTTAGAACATCCAATCTAGCACACTTGAAGAACCAGAAAACTCTAGAATGTTCAATTTATGACTATCCTTGAACAACTTCTTGAACTAATAATCTTATCTTTGATAAAACATATTTAAATAATCAGAATTACCTTGCATTCTTCAGGCAGCACCTTCACATTTGCCTTCAGCAGTATCCATAATTTCTTCTTGCCTCTTCCATATGTTTCAGGAAACAATGAACTCTTTGTGCCTTGCTCAACAGCTATTATCTCTTCCAGCCTTTTCTAAAATTCTTCCTTTCAATTGTAATTTTTTTTTCAATCAACACTACACTCTCATTTACAATTTTTCTATCTTTGGCTGCAAACAGTGATCAATTCTTTCACAACCTCACATAATTTTTAGCACACATAATTTATCAGCACCACCTCGGAATACTGCAACACTAATAGCACAAAACCTCTAATCAGAGTTTTAGACTCACACCCAAGATCATAAAACCTGCTCTGATACCAATTTTGTAGGGGAGGATGGATTGGATCCACTCCTCAAACCAAAAATACAAAACACAGATTTGGAGGATACACAGATATTATAAATGTGCTGCTGCACATAAACCCATTTTTATTGCTTGCATGAAACACAATTACAAAATGCCTTTTTATAGAAGGCTTAGAAGTTACATAGAAAACTCTAGAATATTTTCTCGTACCGGACATACATTTCTAGAATATTCTAAATATAATATTAGAAACTTTACCTAATCCCTAATCCAGCTAGAGGCCTCTAGAATAATCTAATTCACTTAATATTCTGGACTATGCATTTGAGAAATTTCTGGAAACCCTTCTAGAAGGTGTAAATTTCTGGAAACTACTAAATAATTACTATTATGGAAAATTCCATCTTAACCCGCAAAGTTCTTGGTAGAAATTACTAGAATCTTCTAACAACAATCAAATCCAAAAACAACTAATTGTAGATGATCTCATGGATTATGAAAAGCTACTTTCTCTTATAAATAATTTAATTAAGAACTAAAAAGACTTGACTAATTTATCGAAAATTTCAAATATATATAGTAACAGAAGACCAGTCAGCCTGCATAAAATTTTCATTCAAGTATATATTTATACACAGACTTAGAAACAACATTAACAAAGCGGCTTGGACCTGAGTATTTGCTGAGAATAATAATTTGAATTTTTTTTACCATATGTTGAAATTTGTGTTCACTACAAATGCAAAGTTTTGATATACAATCGAGGTCTGTAAACTTTTGGCATCAATTTTCATAGATGGATCTTACGTTCCCAACTACATCTCCAACTCACATTCTCGTTAGGTTTGTTAACACCATTCTCAACACTTTCATGGCTGACATCAATTATACAGTGCATAAAAGGATTTTAATTACACTCTTTTTGAAGAGGCATATAACTCAAGCTGCTATAACGACTATATATATATATATATAAATAACCACCCACAGTTACACACTTATAAAAGTGGAGCAATTCTGGTATAGTTTGATGATATTGGCGCATTGTGATAATTGTTGAATTTCTTAATCAGAATGATATCTAATAATTCCAAATCTAAAATTAAAATTATACACAAGTTTAGTCTCAATCCTTAGGAGAAAAAATAAAATTGAATCTTCAATATAAACTTGAAATATCCAAATAAAAAACCAGCAACAAGAAATAAATGTCTGTCACTACGAAAAAAAGAAAGTCCTCAAATGGGCTTTTAGGCTGAAAAGCGACTCTAACCCTTAACCGCCATTGTTAAAAGCAATGAAAAATTACATTAAAGCAATCATATCGCATGAATTAATAACAACAAAAAACAAATCATGAACATTATTCAACCATAAAGAATACTTATCTCTTTATAAGTTAGTCTTCCACCAATGTTATTTCCCAATTTCACTCAGCAATGAAATTACTATCCACTTGGATGATCACAGAGAAGTTTCTAGTGATGATCAGATGGCTGTGTAGCCTTTGGCCCTTCAAATAATGCTGCCCTCCACCACTATTGATGGATGATTTAAAATCGTGCTGAGCCAGAAACCAAGGAAACAGATAGAAGAAAATACAAAACAGATGATGTTGCTGATGGATATTAAAATTTACTGTTAGTTATTTTGTTGAATATTATCCTTACTCTCTGACAGTGTATAATGTTTCCTATGAGGATCATCAATCACAAAGACTTCTGTGAGTTTCAGAGATTGATCATTTGGGCAAGATTAAACACGCTTGAATATGATGATAAAGTTTTATGACGCAGGTCTGAAAATTGAATGAAGAAGTTGTAGCTCACTTCTCACAGGTCTAAACAGCCCCAAACCACACAAAATTTGACTCTCAACATGCATTAAACTCCTTTCTAAGACTCGGGTCAACGATTCTCATACTCAACAACTTACAGAGCAATCCCACGCTACCATGGAAGTCAGGAAGAGGTCTGTAATACAATTCTCAATCATACCTGGGATGCATTTTATTGGCATCAGAGTTTCAAAGCCATTAATTATAATGTCAAACTTCTACCAAGATCCAAGAGTCAAGCAACAGGCAATAATTGCTTTACTCTCAGGAAAATTCACTAACTTTGCACAACATCTTTTTCAACTCAGGAAATATTTTCTAGGATACTTCAAATGATTGGTACAGCCAAAGAATAGAAAACATTCTAAAACAATGTGTCTTGGCCAGGGGAACTCATGTCATACCTTGAAGAAAACCTGTAATGTATGGGAGCTCCACAACAATTAGTAACTGTTGCTAACAACCCCAAAAATAGATTAGTTTGAATTGCCTAGTTAAGAATAAATTAACCCAGATCGTCAATCATGAAGCCCCCTCCTCAAATTCCCATAGACATTATACACAGGGTGATTGACACAATTTTATGATTCCGCCAAGATACGCCAGCAGTCTGCACAGTTTGTTCGATACATATATATCTGCATGAGCGGATTTAAATACTCGTTTAACTAATTCCGATTTCCTTCATTCTTCTATATGAAGAGATTGTATATCTTGGTCATGATACATACTTCTTTTTTTAAAAAACAAAATTCTGGATACGTGTGTTATTGAAGAGGAACTAGGTAGGTAAACTACAGATCTTTGTGAATATATGATTATTTCCTTCGGTGCCAAGAGTAACATTCACTCACCCGTGTTCATAGAAATTGATCCATTGATTGATGACTCATCAATACTCAGTGGAGATCAAGTCAACCCTGATACAAAGAGTGTATTTGATACCTACAAAGATTGTCAGGAATCATGGGACCAAAAATACATATTCCAGTCTATCCAAAAAGTTATTATGGTCCTTCCCTGGCCCAAAATAAATGTGGTCCAATCAAGAATAATTGCCATATCTAAAGGGTCGATTATGGAGAAGCGCTTGAACACTAGAAAATAACCAACATCACCTCAGGCCGCTACAACAACAATCAGAAAAGCCACTTAATCATTACAATGTCTTTTTGACTACATTGAAACAAAGCATAACTTTAGAGCATACACTGATCTTTTGTACTTCTTGAAACCTCCTAATACTGCTACTATGTGATGAGATATTTACTCCACTTTGATGCTACTGTCATTTGCATCACCTCATAGGCTCTGTTTTGGTCAAATGGATCATGACATGCCATTGCTTGATCACTGTCTCCTCTTTCTATTGGTTATCTTTGTTTCTTTTGTTTTCTCTCTCATCAACTATGTAGCATCTTTATTCACTGTTTCAAAGCATTCTTATTGATCCAAACTTCATTTTCCTTCTCACTGCTCAAAGAAAGTTTATCTCTGTTCTTCATGACATTTGGCATCTGTATTCTTTATTTATGCTCATTGTCCACTTTCTCATAACAGTGAGGAATCTCTTTTTTCATGAGTGTTTTCTATTCTATGTCTGGGGCTGTCATTGACCTAACAGTAGGCTTCTCTTGTATAATCCTTGTTCACAATATATAACAAAATCCTCCTCCTTGGATCAGCCTTTCATTGCTTGCATTGTGTTTGTTTTCACTGTCACTTTGATATTACAGTCACTGTCTCTAACATTGTCATTCCACCTTGTGATTCATGACAACTGATTTTGACAAATGACATATTACTGTTTTGTTATCTTGAAACATTCAACATTTGTTGTCCTTTCTAAATATCCCTCTGAGTTTGGACCTTGAGATTTAACTCTGTTCTTAAATCACTTCATCTATGTAGATTTTTTCAGTCAAACTCATTGACCCATATTTCATGAGAATGAATGGAACACTTAGCACTCATTGCATCTAGGTGATTCTCATAGAGGTGAAGCACGGGGAGGTCACCCACCCTAGTACTACTCTAGCTCAAGCATGCTTGACCACGAAGTTTCCTCCAAGGTTAAGCCTACTTTGCTTGCAACCCCATTTGCAAAACCTTCATCAAGTGTACACTATGAAATATGGGTCAATGAGTTTGAATTAAAAAAACTACACGGTTGAATCCTGATAGAAATATCACAATTTGACTTCTTGTGGAAAATATCTCCTACATATCAATATAGAAATAGAGAGCACTGTTATAGTGAAAGAGAAAAACAGTGATCAATGAGTTTGAAAAGCACAAATACAAACACTGTATAAAAAGTTTCAGAGAAATGTCAAAAAGCTTTAATAGTAACAATCAGTCACCAAATTAGTAAATTGTTGAAATCATTCCATCAAGATATGTAATGACAAAAAAAAAGACCAACACAGCGGCATGAACGACAATAAATACAGTGCATTTGTGATATGAGAAGCCTCAAGATATGTAATGACAAAAAAAAAGACCAACACAGCGGCATGAACGACAATAAATACAGTGCATTTGTGATATGAGAAGCCTTAATAGCATTTGATAAGAATGGTCACTATTGAATTCATTGAAGGACATCAAAACTCTGATAAAAGGCATGACTAACCTGTAAGGAGCAATAAAAAACATGCTATTACGAACCAAAACAAAATGAAATACAATACCTAATAACAATGTTATTATGAATATGCAAATCAGTTATACACAAAATAAGACAAAAGCAATGTTTGATTTATTAGATAACATGATGAAAATCAATTCTAATGAGGGTGAAGGTATCAAACTCTTCAAGTAGCAGTGATGTTTTGTATTGTGATAATTTATCCAGTAAAGGGATAGAATGCATCGCAAGAATCCATGACAGCCATAGCCAAGAACAATTATTTATGGACATCAATGAGATCATCAAGGACATAACACTCACAGAGCATATTTTAAAAACTCATTGGACAGTAAATAATAAACTAATTTATAAATAGAGGAGTTCACTACTTTCAGAAGAGAAGAGTCTTTTTAGAAGATGTAACTCTCGATCCAAGAAGACGGCGGTGCTGTTAATACAGTTTGAATGAATAAAGATTGGTTTTTCTTGGCAATAAAAGACAATCTGCCCATGGACACAGTAACTGTTCCTGTGATTTTCAATGGTTGAAACATTGCTATATTTGTTAAGACAGTAAATTACATTAGTTGTTATTGAATTTCATTCATGTTATGGAGTGATGGTGTGTTATTTTGTCAAGTTTTAGAGCAGAGGAATGGTAATCTGGTATCTCGGATGGGTACGGCTGTCTCAGAAATACAGTCTTAATGCGGGGACCATATCTCCAAAACAAACCGTTGGATTTTGCTAAATTTCGGATATGTTGGTCATAACCTAATGATGCACATCCTCACCATAGAGATTTTCATAAAAATGTCAGGTCCAAAAGTTATTGTTAACTGTGTATGGGTATATGTATAGGACAGTGACAGAGTAGATTGTGTTGAATTTCTTTCTTGGATGTGTTAAGAGAGTTATGTGAAGGAGATAGGGGTTTCGTATGGTAGTGTGGTGTGTTTCCAAGGTGTCTCAAGTAGTTAGGGTGTGAAGTCTAGTGGTAGCTAAAGTCCTTGTGTTGACCATTGATAGGACTAATGTGTGGGTTGGGTTTTGTTGAATTTATCCTTTTGTGAGGGAAATTCGAGTGTTGTTCCAAGACAATGGAGTGATATAAGAGCTCCTTAGAGTTTGAAGGTTGAATGCTTTTTTTCTTTGCATTATTAAAGAACAAAGATATGTCACCAAAAATAAAGGTTAAATAGTACCATAGGGGTGTTTGACATTCATAAGGTAGTTGGGTCTAGAAGCATTGAAGAAGTGACTAGGAGCAGCCTTAGGCATGAATAAATGCTCCTGACAGTGATCATGAACATATACCTTCAAAGGAAACATGTATGAAAGAAAACCATTATCACTGTCACCATGGCTATTATGACAGCACTCTCACGACTCTTTGGTTCTTTTACAACATGGACTACTACCTTAATACAATGATATGATCATGGCTATGATAGTGTTTCATATTTGTTATCTTTTTTTTAGGATGAAACTCAAAGCTATTGATGACAAATTTGCTCCCAAAATTCTATATATATTTAATAATTCGTACAACATATAACTCTACACAAATGCTTGAAATATACACATATTGCCTACTTTAGTTTAGCTGACAATCTTTGTGTGGAAATTTCCAAGGAGAGAGTAGGTTTCTGGTCCTAACCTCACAAAATGTTGAGGGGTTTTGTTTTCTTGTGTGTAGAAGATGATTGGAAAATAATAAATTGCAACATGAACTAGGTGCTTCAAGTGTTTTTTCAAAGTTTGTAATTATACATTCTTATTTAGGTCCTTTGGACCCCAAATTGGGTACAAAAGTTTGAAATGATTTACCTAAATTTATGTTTTTTAGTTAATAATATTAATACTATTATTATAGTATAATAAAAACTAGAGTAGGTATCATAAGTAATGTCCACCACTAAGGAGTTTATAGATCTAAACAGCTCATAAACTATTACCACGTGATACTTATAGACGTTTATCAAAGTCATGTTTCCTTCGAATTGGGCATGGTGAGATACTTTTTCTTAAATTGTAAGTAGATTTATGCATTGCTAGCATCCGGGAACTCCAGTATTGCAATAATAGATTCAGCTATTTAGAGTGGAATAATCAAATAGGCTGAAAGTCCAAAGCTTGAGAAATCCATCATCACGAGAAACTTCAATTCTCTAAAAAAATGCAACTTAAGAAAAGGGGGAAGTTGCCTTAATTATGCAATCTCTAATGCTCTAATTAATGTACTCTATCATAGATCTTGAATTATTGAAAGGAAACCTCACCTAGTGCAACTAGAGAAAATAATTCAATCCAATATGTTAAAAAGATGAAAATAGTAGGATTTTACAATTTTCAGACAAGAATGGTACCAAGTGTATATGCAATTAGGTAAAGGTGTGTTGGAAGGTGGAAGTACTATGAAACACTTAGTATGTCTTCATAATCATATATATATATGCCTATATTCCTTTCAAAATGGTAGACCTAGATGAAGCATGGTCACATGCTTATTATCTTGAGATAGATGTTTGCATTTCATCATCGAATTTAACAAATTAAACAACAATAAAAGGGATAGAAATGTGACTTCTACTAGCATTAAAATGAAATCAAAACATTGTGGTAAGGATGGTCATGTGGAATCATCATGTTAGAAGCTACATCGATATACATTTATTCCAACATGTCTATTAAGGAAAAACTCATTCTACAGAAAAATGGTGGAGATTCTTGAGAAAAATAAATTCATAGCACAAATACAAAGGTTGAAAAGCATGCAGGGAAATGGAAGAATAGAAATGGTGATCTATGAGATTAGGAGCATTATAAATAACAAGGAAACTTGCATGTAGTTTTCCCTGGCTCTTTTATTAAAAAATGAATCAGACCTTGTACAAGACACAACAATCTATGACCCAAATCTCTCTACAACTGAACTTGAAGTTACAAATCATTTTCAATGCAAATGCTATTCAAAACCAAAATAAATAGAGTGGAAAGATCTACTCAGTTCTTTAGAAGGGTCTGCAAATTTTGTCTCTAAAATGACATTCTAGAGGCCAATAAAATGCCACAGGAATTGAACAAGATTGTTATCTTAGGCAATCCACTTAAACAATGGATGCCTTTTTTGCCCAGGAATTTTGAGGAAGTCAAATATTCTTCAATAATAATGGAAAACAACAAAGACAAAGTTCAAGAATTCCAAATATGGTTGAGTAAGGGGAAGAAATTTAACCTCATTTTTCCACAATATCATGGTCGATGTTGTCATCAGTGAACTCCGATCACACAGTCACCATCTCTTTGTTGGTCACAAATATCCCACTTTCAATAGTGAGAAAAAATAGTGAATCCACATATACCCTACAATTTGTGTCCATCCCCTTTGCTAACTCATTCACTACCAATTGATAAGTGTAACTAGTTTCTCCACCTAACAATAGTAAATCCTCATTATTCACTCAAGATGATTCTGCTACAGAACCCTAAGAATGGGTAACATTTCCTCTAATGGGAGACCCAAAATATGAGAAGAAATTCTCTCATAATACCCTCCACTTCTCGGACTACCCTCTACTCTAGTCACAGTCCAAACAACATGTAGAGTAGTAAACATTGTGTGCATCAAATGTAATGTCACTTTCACCACACCTTCATTTTTCTCGGCCTCAATTTTTAAACCCTGAATGAGCACTTGTAGACACCATTCTCCGTCCTCTCGGAAAGACTTTGAGGTGGCCAAGCTTAGGGGTTTGCTCATCAGATTTTGGCAAAGGGTTCGCCACATAGGACCATAGGAGGTGGAATTGATGTTCATCTGGTTGTTGGTGAAGAATTTGCAAAGGCCATTGGTGGGCTGTATCCTGGAAAACAAAGAGCCTTATGTACTAGAGCCTCATGTACCAAATCAAGGCTTGCTACAATAATCATCAGTTGAAACCCCAATCTAGTTATGTCTTGTATTTCTCTAATCTAAGTGATGTTTAAATAACCACTTAATAAATATATTATGTTTTTTACATAATACAAAAATAAAGGGGCATGTGACATATTTTTTATTTGTATATAATATAATGTAAAATATTAATTAAAAGTGATGTTTTATAAATTGTTTATAATTAATGTTATTATTAGAGAAAATAAAATATGAGGTGTAATCGAGGGGGAGTTTGAGTTTGCAAATAGTGTGGAGAGGATGCAGAGGGGAGTTCTAAAAATTTTATGACA
Organism: Chamaecyparis obtusa; assembly: GCA_027943335.1. NCBI lineage: Eukaryota > Viridiplantae > Streptophyta > Pinopsida > Cupressales > Cupressaceae > Chamaecyparis > Chamaecyparis obtusa. The sequence continues at coordinate 411,771 of BSBK01009974.1, forward strand.
ATTTACATCAGTTAATTTGGAGTGCCTCAATTTTGAAGGGACTAATAAAGAATGTATTAATGTAAGTGACAAATACGAAAAATCCCTTTACTCAATACATATGTTTTGTAACATCCATGAACAATAAATTGATTAAGTGTGATGCTATGAAAAAGAAAAATGGGATCTAATTAGTATGCATAATTTTCATTTTAGTCCCATGAGGGGGATTAATCTATATGTATTATGAAAAAATTAGAAACAAAAAAGAAGTGTATAGGATGATTGTCATCTGCTTCTCTTCCTTGTCCCCCCTCTCCTATGTGGAACCAAAAAGGAAAAACCCCTCAAACTATTTATTTAGTCATTTATTTGGTCATTTTACCCGATGACCAAATTGGTCATTTATTTAGTCATTTTACCCAATGAACAAAATGGTCATTTATTTAGTCATTTTACCCGATGACCAAATTGGTCATTTATTTGCCAAATATGATCAGTTTTGGTCATGTGACTAAAACTTTTAGTCACCTGACTAAACGTTTTAGTCACTTAGTCATTTATTTGCCAAATTCTACTAGTGTTCCCAAGGTATTCTATCCTGAAGTCTATCCAACACAACAATAAAGTCCTATCCTATATATACTCCTGTACTTATCCTATATATACTCATGTACCTATCCTGTAAATATCTAGTACAACAAGATCTTCCTGTCCCACATCCTGAGCTTCTGTACATATCTGGTGTAAATATCTTCCCATCCATTGTATATATCATCCCGTCTTGTTGTACATATCCTTGTCTATCCTACAACAACATTTGATCAAATAACTTGTCCCATCCAGCCTTGTACTTCTGCAACATATTTTATCGACTATCCTTGATCACAACGATTATTTTTTAATTCATCATTTGCCAGAAAACAACAACACTCATTCTCCTCATCAATCAGTGGGTCGTTGAGGATGTATCCTTCCTCCTATCAGACCTAATATTCCACCAATCACACTAGGTCCGTGTCGATGTATCCTTCCACATGTTCAGACCAATCTTCCCACCATCAATCAAATCAATCTCTCTCCTTGGCAAAGGATGTCTTTTGGAGTTATCATTTTGGTCTTAGATTTTGTCCTTTGGATCTTGTTAATCTTTTACATCTTCTCATTGTTCCTCTCCTCAAAGTCACCACGATCCTTTATATCATGGTGCGCTACGAATGAGGGCAATCTGGGGCAATGTCTTTTGATCTTTTGCTTCTACCTGTGAGTCAGTCAGACATGACCCTTGCATGGTTCAGATGTGATCTTCTGGGTTACATGGTGCACTTGGGAAATGTCATTTGTTTGTGGTTTCTCCATCATCATTTCTACCATGCTTCATCTTAGGTTCATCCATGATGCTGGGGCAACCTTGTGTGTCTTTTTCGCGTTAGTCCTATGCAAAATTGGTGACAAGGATTTATGATCCCAGTATCCTTGGAAGGTCTCTAATGTTGCTATATCAAACTAGGTTGTGCTCTCCACATTTACACTTGGAGCTCCCCAAATCCCCCATCTTGCATCATATAGCTTACTCTTGCATCTTCATCTCACTGTTAATATGATTTAAAACAACAAAGAGGGGGGGTGAATCAGTTGTTCTCAGGTCCAGATGTATAAAAACAACCTTTAAACTCTTCAACAAATCAGATCTAATAACCAACGCCTGCTCGGTCATTACTGATTGCATAACAGAAACATACAATAGTGCAGTCCACTTATCCAATAGCATCTAACTTGTAAAACACAAAAATATTCAAACCAAAACATTCACACAAGTATCAACACCAGGATTTATAGTGGAAACCCAATTTGGGAAAAACCACTTTGTAACATGTTACTATTATGTTCACTCTTCTGAAGTGAGCTCGGTGAAAAGCCAACCCTGTCAAAGGTTACAAACACACTATCAGGTGTGACTCAGTTAAAGGATTTAAACCACTCTGTTAAAAATGCATCTTCTTATAGGACTTACATACACTCCATTAGAATGCAACCTTGTTCAAAGGATTTATACCTATGACTGTTAGGTCAACCTCTGTTAAAAGGATTTTGACTATTACAATGGTTAGAAAGTAGCAGTAATATTGATCTAAGAAACATACAACTCACTTTGAAAATATCAGATCCAATTCCGTACACATATGCTGGCTTACTAACTATGAATCTTTTCCATCTCCATCACTGATCTGCTTGGAACCCTTCAAGTGATCACAACACTTCTCCTTCAGCCTTTTCTACTTAGACAGTCAATAATGTCAACAACACTTCCAGCATCCACTTCTCTCTCTTTTCAACCTCTCACTTCAGTTTCCCTAGTACTACCTCTATTAGGTCAATACTTCTTTTTCCACTTAATCTCTTTCGTAGATCTTAGGGTTAGGTCAGATTCATTGAATCTGTCCTACATTATGTTCTTCGGCTATCCTTTTAGAAATATCTCAAATCTCTTAAAGATTTACAATAAAATGTTTTACAGTACATTAAATGCTTTCATACAATCAATAAATAAAGTCAACACGTTTTACATAATCAAAGAATTCAATGATGTCGGCTAGAAATCTGAATTCTTCATCAAATGCAAAATATTGACGCCTGGTCAATACTGTGTCCAACTTCTAGGTCTTCTCTGGAAAGCTCGGTCACCACATAAACTATTTCCTCAGCTAACACTGTCTTCCTCGATAATTAACTGGTGTTCAATCAACACTGATTTTACTCGGCACATACTAGCTCGGTCGACACAAACAACACTCGGCTTAAACTAGATTTCTTCACTTTTGCTCGGTTAAGCCTACCAATTTAGTCTTCATTCTTACTTAGATAAATAATACATTGTCTTATCATTGTGCCACATAATCAAGTACTCATTGAAGTGTAAAGATACCTCAGCCTTTCCTTAGGTGCTATTGTTACCAACCTTGTCTATCCCCTTAGCAACACTCAAATAGATATAGTACTTTCTTAAATAGCAATAGTCTTACCAGTTAAGGTTTGACATCAATGACAATACAACAATTACTTCAATTGCAATTTCCAACAATCTCCCTCTTTGGCATTGATGGCAACACCATATGAATATCACATGAATTACCAACCAATCCAAAAACTTTTCTGTCCATTAGAGAAATTTATAATATCCTTAGCTTCATTATGATACAAAATCAATTAGCCATGCTTGACCATCCACTAAATTTCTCTCACTATCTTGATCTTCTCATTCTGTGTATTCATCTGTCATCATCTCCCTCTTTGACAAAAATGCCAAAGCAGCAACAAAAACTTACATCCTTTAGATGTAGATATCATCCTTTTAGTTCAGTAGAATATTTCTCCCTTTGTCATCTTTCTTATGACTGATTTTGACTTTGCTGTGCTCTTCACAACTCTAGGCTGCTCCTAAAGTGTGACCTTTCTCTGCATTAATTTGTTAGATGTTCTTTGCAGCACACTTGATGCAATGCTCCTAGCTTGACTAGGCAGCCTCAATTAGGGGAAGGACCCCTAATTGACTTCTTAGGTATTCATGAGCTTCTTTAGGTAAAACCTTAGTGAATATATCTGCTAATTGTTCCTTGGTATTCACATATTCCATGCGGACCTCTTTATCTTGTACCAGTTCTCTCAAGTAATGATACTTGATGGCAATGTGTTTGGTCTTTGTGTGCATCACTAGGTTTTTAGAGATGTTGATAGCACTTGTGTTGTCACAGAAGATGACAACTGGTTCAGTGATTTCTTCTTTCATGCCTACCAAAAATTGCTTTATCCATATCAAATTTGAACAATTCATAGCTACAGCCACATACTCAGCTTCAACAGTAGATTGGGAAATGCAATTTTGTTTCTTGTTTGTCCAAGAAACTAATCTCTATCCAAGAAAGAAAGCTCCACCACTAGTACTCTTTCTATCATCTACATTTCTTGCCCAATCAACATCTGTATACACTCTCAGTTCAAAATTGTCATGCTTCTTGTAGTACAATCCATAGTCAGCAGTTCCCTTCAAATATCTCATGATTCTTTTAACCGCCATCATGTGAGTTTCCTTAGGATTGGCATAAAATCTTGCCACAATCCCAATAGCTAATGCAATATCTGGTCTACTATGTACAACATACTGTAGCTTTCCAATCATAGATCTATACAAAGTCTAGTTAACTTCTACAACATCATCATTCTTAGACAACTTCTATCTAGTAGCCATGGGAGTACTTACTAGCCTTGAGTCTTCCATACCAAAGGTTTTCAGTATCTCATGAACACATTTAGACTGGGTGATGAAAATTCCTTTTTCTATCTGATATACTTGCAAACCAACAAAAAATTTGATCTCCCGAAACATACTCATTTCAAATTCAGTTTGCATTTCATTTGAGAATTTCTTACACAAGGCATCTTGTCCACCAAATATAATATCATCTACAAAGATCTTGGCTAATAGGATTCCTTTACCTTCTTCATCTTTCATGTACAGATTAATTGTGTCATTTGTCCTTGAGAATCCAATCTGTATTAGGTAGTTGTGCAATCTCTCATACCATGCTCTGGGAGCTTACTTTAGTCCATACAATGCTTTATTCAGTTTGCAAACCATGTGTCTTCTATTTGAATCAACAAATCCTTCTGGCTGTTCAATATATACTTCTTCTTCCAATATACCATTTAAAAATGTAGACTTGACATCCATTTGGTATACCTTGAAACCTTTATAGGCAGCATATGCAAGCATAGTTCTGACTCCTTCCAATCTTGCTACAGGGGAAAATGTTTCCCCATAATCTATTCCTTCTTCTTGTGCGTAGGCTTTGCATACCAACCTAGCCTTGTTTCTTGTGATTTGACCATGTTCATTCAACTTATTACAAAATACCCACTTTGTCCCAATGGCATTCTTATTTTCTGATCTTTGCACCAGAGTCTAGGTATCATTCTTCTCTATTTGGTCAATCTCTTCATTCATTACTTCTATGCAGTCTTCATTTTCTAATGCCTCCTTTGTTGTCTTAGGCTCATATTCACATAATAAACATGTTGGATCTCTTGCCTTGCTTCTTGTTTGAATTCCAATATCTTTATCTCCAATAATCTGTTCAGGCTTGTGATGTCTCCTTACATATTGTGCTAGAATAGGTTCTGCTCTTCTTTCATTTGGCTCATCAGGTTCACCAACAAGATTGTCAGATTCAACCTCTGAATGCTTAACAACCTCTTCTTGATACTCAACAACTTCTTCTTGTCGTTTAGCATGTTCTTCTTCTCTCTCGGCATTGTTATCTTGATGCTCGACATTGCTTACCCGAGACTCAGCATCAGGTGTAGGTCTGTCACTTGCCTCTTCTTATTCTATATACATAAAAGATCTATAATCTTCTGGTACTCTATTACTATCAGCTTCATTTTTCTTTGCATACTCATCAACTTTGACATTCACACTTTCCACAATTTTGTTAGTGTTAGAATTCAAACACTTATAAGCTTTAATTTTTGTGGAATAGCCTAGGAATATACCCTCATCGCTTTTAGCATCAAATTTTCCATTCCTACTAGCCTTCAATATGTAGCACTTACTTCCAAAAATTCTAAAGTACTTTACATTCGGTGCATACCCATGCCATAATTCATAAGGTGTTAGATTTGTATCTTTTTTGATCTATACTCAGTTAAGAGTATAAACAATTGTACTTACAACCTCTTTCCAATACTTTTGTGCAACATTCTTTTCAATCATTAATGTCCGTGCACAGTCCAAGATAGATCTATTCCTTCTCTTTGCTATACCATTCTATGGAGGAGTTCTAGGTGCAGACATCAGTCTTTTGATCCCTCTATCATTGCAAAATAGATTAAACTCATTTGATGTAAATTCTCCACCTTGGTCAGATCTCAGACACTTCAAGTTTTTACCTGTCTCTTTTTCAACCTTAGCCACATACCACTTAAAGAATTGAAAAACATCATATTTTTCTTTTAAAAACATTACATGCATCATTCTGGTATAATCATCAACAAACAGGATAAAATATCTAGCACCACAATAGCTTTGTACACCCATCGATCCACAAAGGTCAGTATGAACCAAATCTAAGATATTCTTAGAAGTAAAGGTTTTTCTCTTGAAACTAGACTTAGTCATCTTATCCAACTGACATTCTTTGCACATTACATTCTCAGGTTCCTTCAATCTAGGTAGACCTCTCACTTTCTTTTTGTTGCTAATTTCTACTAGATTATCAAAGTTAACATGACATAGCCACTTATGCCATAACCAAATATCATCAAGTTGTGAAATCATACATGTTTCTTCATATAGGTCTAAATAGAACAAATTACCTCTTGCCTGTTCTCCACTTCTAATCAGTTCACTTGTGCCATCAAATATTTTGGCCTTCCTGTGATGAAATTGCACTTAGTAGCCAGTGCTATTAAGCTGTGCAACACTCAACAGATTATAATTAAGACCCTCAACCCAGTAAGAATTTTCAAAAGAGATCTTATCAGTTAGCTTGATTAATCCTTTTCCTCTAACAAGACATGGTGCATCATTTCCAAATTTCACACTCCTACCTTTATAATGGTTTAAGGTATCAAACTTACTCTTATCTCTAGTCATATGATGTGAACAACCACTATCAATAATCCATTTATCATTTTTGTTCACATAAGATATCAATGCAGTTTTCTCATCCTCATCAAATTCATCTTTCATTGCAACATAGACAACTTCAATTTCAAGATCATCACTATCAGTGTCAGTCTCTTCTTCAGCAATGTAGTAGGATTTCTTACCTTTCCCTTTGTAGTTCTTGTATCTTTGATAACCTCTTTCTTCTCTTTTGTCTTTATGCTTGTTGTCTCTTTCTTCATCCTTATTATCCTTGTCAGGACATCTAGCAACTGTATGACCAACTTTATTACATGAAAAACATATAATAGGGAGTTTACCTTTGTACCTTCCTTTTCCCCTTTTCAGTCTTCTAGCCATAAGAGCTTCTAGATCTTCAAGTTCTTCATCAGATGTGCCACTGTCACTTTCACTTTCACTGATGCATCTTTCTTTTTCCTTCTTTGACTTATTCAGAACCATTTGTGACTTAAAAGTAGATTCAATACTACGAACAGTGAAGTTATCATAGTTAGAAAGTTCAAAAGCAATAAGCTTACCAACCAAACTTTCTAAAGTAAGGGCATTAGGAGAGTTACATCTAGATTCCTGGATTGCAAAAATTTTGATTGCATAGATAGGACATAGAGTTCTCAATACTTTTCCTATTATAGTTGCATCCTCAATAGTTCCATTTGCTCCTCTAATAGCATTTACAACTTCTTTTATTCTACCACAATATTGTGCAATATTCTTGTTATACACTAAGTTTGCACCCTTGTCTCAAGTTCTTGTAGTCTTGATAACCTAGTATAACATGGGAATCATCTCCAGGTTGTGGGACCTTTGCTAACTGAAATGAGACTTCCAGGTTCTAGGCTGGTTCCTCTTGGATAATCACCTTAATTTTCTCTTGACATGAAAAGTAAAACTCTTTGAGGGAAAGGGATAGAAGGAATGCTTGAAAGAGAAATCACTTGAAAGCAAACTATCCTACTAGGTGAAACACCGAAACTAGGGTTTGGATCTCAGTATAGAGGATGACATTAATGAACAGCTTAGGTCTAGGAGATCACAACTCACTGAATAGGCTTGCATAAGTGTTTCATAGAAGGGTCTATAACAGAAAGAGGCTATTTAGGGAAAAAAAGGATTTCACAAACAATAGCATTACTGAGGATTTAGACACAATTTATGACCTGCAAACAAACATTCACTTCTACAACTCGGCATAGGAATGAGACAAGATTGTTAGGGGGTTGAAGTATACCCACAAAAGAATTCACATCCAATCATCCACAATAACACACAATAGTTGCAGAAAGAGAGAGGGATCAAGAACTCTAAGATATCACTGAAACATCATATACTTTGATTTAATAAGAGAAGACTCAAAACAAGGAAGCATAGGGACATGAACAATTGTCACAAAATACCTCTGCAATATCTAAATCATCAATGAAAGATTTACAACTTTATACGACAGGGGGTAGAAATAATACCACATATGACCATTAAGAACATGAAATTCTTTTTACAATTATCCAACTCTTTTCTTAAAAGCTTCAAAAAAACAATATATACATACTCAGCTGCACTTAGGCAGGAGTCAGAAAAACTAACTAGGGTTACCAGATTTTCACATTAGAATAAAAAACCCTATATCTATCAAGTTTGATCATGTATGTAACTCTGCAAATATGGCCAATCAGACCTCAAGTTTGCATGCCCATCCTTGTACTACATCAACCTGCAAACAAGCGACCTGGATTTATCTACTTTCCTGCACAAAGTCTCACCATGAATTCTCAAGCTGGTACTTTTATGAAACAAGAATCAACCCATGACAGCTGCCCAGGCCTCCTCATCATCTTCTTTTCAACTGCAAATGTCCTGGAGACATAAATTCTTTGAGCTACCTCGCCGCTTGCGGCCTGCAAATCAAATACTGGTGAAAACCCTCTTAGACACATTTGAATTTGAAAACTTAACGGCTAGCCAGTCATTTTAAAATGTGACCGTCGATATCCTTTATCTCCTGACAAATAAACGGCTCAGATTAACTTTGAAATGGTCATGAAACCCTTTAAAAAGTTCAAGCCCATATCAGCAATACGAGGACCAATGAAATTTTAGCACGTCAGCACATTCGGACCCACCTCAAGTTTTCCTCCTTTAAGTCATTCAACGAATATGTGACTGAAGAATTCTAAGTCATGAGATCCTTTGGATTACCCTGGTCTGGTTAAGTGATTCAGTGAACAAGGCTTTTCGTTGAATTGCTGGGTCTTTCTAATAACCCTGGTTACATTGAGTGAACATGAGAAAATCTTTTGGTCACTGAATCGAAGAATACTTCCTTAACTACTTATGAGAATTCTGGCTTACATTTGGTGAACTGGCGACCGAAGACAATCGCCAGATCTCTAAGAATTTTAGGGCTTCACTAATTAATTCTGAGATTCTGTGAATACACACACTCATGCATTTGCCAGATCGATTGGAGCACTGCTATTTTATCACATGAATACGCGACCAAAAGGAACTTATCGGAGCTGCCAAAACTTTGTTAACCCTGGGCCCATCCCCACATGTCAATCTTCTATTTGTTCTCGACCACCCCATCAGCAGACACCCCGGCAAGCCTTCTGACGACGGACCCACAATCGCCTGATTCTGATCCAACAGCAGGCACATGTTCTCATGGCCACCGAATATTCCTTGCACCTTTGTGCCAGCCGTAGATCTATATTCTTTCTGACATTCTACAGGTGTCCCGACATGGCCCCACTGAAATATGCCTAATCATCATTATGTGGACCAATCAGAAGCTTCCATTTGTATACATGTAGTAGTGGACCCACCTGAATGAAGAGTTACGTCACCAAGAGAAATCAACGGTTGTCTTAAGTTTGCAAACTTTTGACACTTTTCATGAGAAAACACGCCAGTCGTTAGATGAAAAGAGGACTGACAACTGGGCCTGCTGATGAATTATAAGTCATCTCCTTTTGACCAATGAAATACCTCCACATAGGACATTGTGGCAATGGACCCACAAAGGCATGAAGCGCTCAGGAAAAGAAAAGATCAACGGTTGTCGTAAGATCGCAAGCCTCTGACACATGCTATGAGATCTCACAAAAAATTTTGATCTCAGCAACTGGGACCCCACTGAAATTTAACTCCGAAAGTCTTAGCAAATGCACGACCAAAGGAAGAATTGCTCAGTCACTGAATAGAATTCCTAACCTTGGTTAAGTCTGTAGAATACGCGAACAAGGCACTCGTAGAATCGCTGAGTGTTTAGTCCAACCTGGGGTTTTAGTTGGTGAATGCCTGACTGAAAGGCAATCCGCGAAGTTTCTGAATGTTTAGAAGCACCACCATTTTATCTTGCGACTAAGGGAAACACTGTAGTCACTAGTTCGCCGAGTGCTGAAGGTAACCGCCAGAAAACTTAGAGAACTAGCAACTGAAGAGAAAATAAAAGCACATGGATATTGGGACCTTTAAGTTACCGATAAAGAAACAACAAATTATAACAAGGTAGGGTTTGTAGGGTCAATTTAGCACAATGGCTACATTTTTTCAGACTTTTAAAGGGCTTTTGGCACCTAGCCAGGGACCTAGAAATAGTTGCAGAGACCAAGGAGAAATAGATAAAGCCATGAAATTTTCAGGGATGCCTGGCAAGGTGAAAATAGAGACCTAGGTATAGGTTTGGCCAAATTTTCATGTATATGGAAATTAGGGTAACATTTTGGCAATTTTTGCTGGATGTCAGCCTGCTAGTCATGGAAAACTAGTGGCCTTAAAGCAATTCATTGGGCATGGGGTCATTCCAGGAACACAAAACTTTGACAGAGACAAAACTGAACAGAGGGACAAAACTTGTGCACAAGCACTTCTTGGAAAGTAGGAGACTAACCTAAAAAAAAAGGGAAAGAAAGAAGGGGAAACACATATTTACAAGAATTTATAGAGAGGGATTAACCTCAAAGCAGGGCTTCAAGTGGAATCCATTCACTGAGATAGGCAGGGAAACTCCTTCAAGATCTGATAGCTAGAAAGCATTAGATCCCTTGCACTTTGTTATAACAAATGGTCCACCCCAAAATGAGTCAAATTTTGTATACCTGCCAGGTCTGGATCTGAATTCATCCCACCTGAGGACTACATCCCCGACCTTAAAATTTCTGGCCCTGGCTCTCTTATCAAAGCTCCTCTTTGTCTGAATCTGATGAAATTCCATGTCCTACATTGATTTGTCTCTGATTTCTTCCAATTCCATCAACTCAACATATCTGATCTGCAAAGGATCCCCTTCTTTAAATAGGGCATACTAAGTGGCTAAGTCTAGAGCTGGCAATTCAACTAAGATAGACAACTTGGCCTCTCTACCATATACTAGCACATAAGGAGAGTTACCAATGATTTTCTTTGGGGTAATTTTGTCTAACCACAATGCAGACCTGAGTTTGGTATGCCAATCCCTTTGGTTTTCTTGAAGAGTCTTCTTGATTATCCTAATCAAGTTCTTATTTGTTGATTCTGCCAAGCCATTGCCTTGGGGGTAGTAATTGGAACTGGTATTCAGATAAATGCCATTCATGACTGCCCACTCTGAGACTTTGAGGCCTGTGAATGCTAATGCATTATCTGAAATTATAGAATTAGGAGTGCCAAATCTATGAATTATATCATTATAAAAACTTAATACAACATTCTCATTGGCCTCCTTTAATGCAACTACCTCTATCCATCTAGTGAAGTAATCTATTGCAGTAATTATCCATTTATGGCCTGCACTAGATGGAGGATTAATCATGCCAATGAAGTCTATACCCCACTTCATGAAGGGTTGCTTTGTTCTGATTGGCTGTAGGGGCAAGGTTGCAAGCCTTTCTTTTCCTGCAAACATGGCACACTTGATGCATTTTCTGACACAATCATGACCTTCCTTAAAGAAAGATGGCCAATAGTATCCAGCCCTCATGATTTTAAAAGCAGTAGTCCTAGGAGAAAAATGGCCTCTAGAAGGTCCATCATGAAACTCAAATAGGATGTCTACTACCTTTTCTGAATCTATGCATCTTAAAAGAACACCATTGTGATCCTTTCTAAAAAGAACTTCATTTATCAACACAAAAGGAACAGATTGCAATCTATAATACCTCCTTTTTGCTGAGTCCAAACCTGCAGGACATTGTCTTGTCTTCAAATAATTGATCATATTAGGAAACCATCTTGTTGCCTTGGCTTGTTCTTTTGTAGAATACACCACCAGAGATGCATCTATTTGCTCTGATTTCTTTGAACTTTCATCTCCTGCCAAACACTCACAAAGACCTCTCCCTCTAACCAGCTTGGTAGTTTGAATATCTATGTCATATTCCATCACCTTGGTGATCCAACCATCTCTTTTCTCATTAAGGTCTTTGGAAAGCAAAAAATCCTTGACGCTTGGGTGAGTAACCTTCAAGTGTAACTTGCTATAGGTCAATAGGTATCTGAATTTTTTAAGGCTCTTCACCATAGAAAGTACATGTTTTTCTACAAAAGAGTATCTCTATTCATACTCCTCTAAACCTTTGCTAAAGAAAGCAATAGGTTGCTCAAATCCATTTGAATTTTCTTGGGTCAACATTGCAGATATAGCATCATGACCTCCATAAGCATAAAGGATAAAATCTTTATTGAAATTTGGGTTTAGGAGAGCAGGGGCTTCTGTTAAGGCCTCTTTGATAGCTTGGAAATTGACTTTCCCTTCTTTTGTCCAACTAAAAGCTGAACTCTTCTTTAACATGGTTGTCAAAGGCTTGAGTAAATCTGCAATGTTAGGCAAGAACCTCCTAACAAAATTAATCTTTCCTATGAAAGATTGGAGACTTTTTTTGTGATGTGGTACGGGTAGCTCTAAGATAGATGCAATTCTCTCAGGATCTACTGTGATTCCTTCTTTGGATACTACATATCCCAACAATTTTCCTTCATGAACTGCAAACACACATTTCTTGGGATTAAGAGATATCCCAAATTCTCTACACCTTTCAAAAATCTGCCTCAAATGTTTGATATGGTCTGCTGCATGCTTTGAATAGATAGTTATGTCATCTAAGTATACCGGTACAAACTTGTACATGAGGCTTTTAAAGGCCATATCCATTTCCTTTTGAAAAGTAGCACCCACATTTGACAAACCAAAGGGCATCTTTTGATAAGCCATGGTTCCCCACTTGGTTGTAAATGCAGTCTTGTATTGATCCTCTTCATTCACTAAGATCTGATTGTATCCTGAATAGCCATCCAATAATGAAAATCTCTCAAATCCAGAGACACATTGTAAGATTTGTTCCATAGAGGGTAATGGATGGCGGTCTTTTAGAGAGGCCCTGTTAAGGTCCTTGAAGTAAACACATAACCTCAGCTCCCCATTCTTCTTCCTAACAGGAACAAGATTGGAAACCCAACTAGTATGCTTGATAGGGTAGATGATACCACTTTCTATTAGTTTGAGTACTTCTTTATGCATAAGTGGCTAAGGTTTAGGATTAATAGGCCTTTGCTTTTGCCTCACTGGTTTGGCATTAGGTTCTAACTCAATGGTGTGCTGAGCAAGGGATGGATCAAAACCTTTGAGGTCTTCATATTGCCATGCAAAAACATCATTGAATTCTTTGAAAAGTTGTGTGTAATCTTGCCTTTCCAAATCAGTGTTCACTTTTCCAAATTGTAGGCTCCTACCTGGTTCCAACTCTAGTTCAACACAATGTTCTTGTTGGACTACCAGGCCAACTTTATTTTTCTTGACTTCATCATCCTTGTTGAAGACAATCTCTAAGGTGACAAGACCCCTAGGCATCTTATTAGATTTAAGTTGTATCACTTGATCACCATAGTTCTGTGATAGCCTATCTTGATTATGCTCTGGAAAAACATCTTCTTCAAACAAGAATTGAAAAATTTGTTCATCATTGTCAAACACCTACCAATTGACATCATTATCAAGAATAGAGGGTTTGAAAATCACCTTGATGTGTTGTTGATCCATCTCTTTTAAAATGCTATTGGGGATATCGAACTGAGATCCAACAACAGCTAATCTATCTACATTTTGATTTAACTTTCTAGGGATGGCAACAATATCGAAAGCATGGAAATCTTCAATTGCATCCCAAAATCTATGTTTGTATGCTTTCATGGTGTCATTCTTGGTTGCACTTATCCCTCTTACTTGGCTGACAACTAACTCACTGTCACCAAAAAATTTTAAGGCCTTAAGCCCTCTTTTTCTAGCCCACTCTAGTCCATTGACTAGACTTTCATACTACAGTATTGCTAGTGCAGGAGAAACTAAATTTAAAGGTAGTATAATACCTTTCTCCTTTTGGGGACACTAACATAGCACCACCACTATAACCATGTCTACTTCTAGCTCCATCAAAAAATAGTTCCCAAACTTGATTATTCTGATCCTCTGAATCAGTGTCTTCTTTGAGAAGGCTTGGTTCTATGGCTCCACTCTCTTCTATCAAATAACTCCCCAAACCAAAATCCAAAACAAGATTTTCTTGGGCTTCTAAAGCTCTTTCATCTAAAAGAATATCAGGGATACTTTCTATCTTTGTGCTTGCTTCACTAATGGTTTGGAAGTCACTGTCATCAAATATGGGGCAATTTACATTGATGGCATTAGACACATATGGTTCTATATGGTGTGCTGCTAATGGTTCTGATTTAATGGTGACCTTGGTACCATACCTTGTATGAAATAGCATGTGGGACCAGTCAGAAGATAGGTAACCTCCTATCTTGGCTATGAACTCCCTTGACAGACATATAACAAATAATGTAGGGAGATCTATGATATATATATCAAGAAGGATGGAAAAGTTAGGACTAGCATGTAGGATTAAACTGGTATCCTTAGCCACACCTATAGTATTGACTGAGGATCCATCAAGTTGGGTAACCTTCTTTTGGAAGGGTTCATATTTTAGTCCTAATTGGTCAGCTACCTTCTTGGGCATTACAGTGCTAGTAGCTCCACTATCTACCATACAATTATGTACTAAAGATTTTCCAATGATTAAAGATACATAAAAGGGAGGTGGGTTTGAATTCCTACCTTATGTGGTGTTTCCCTTGGAGTTGCTACTTGGAGCCTCCTTTTCTTGATTAGTGTTAACCAACACTGGCTTTGCAGCTTCTTTTGTAGGTTGAGGAGTTGTCACTTTAGTCATGGCCTTCTTCAAAATTTTGGGCTATCCTGGAAGAGCCAAAGTGTCCCACATAGACATGGTAATGTTCACCTTCTTCATGTTGTCTACAATGTTATAAGGTGTCATAGTGTGTACTCTTTGATGTGCCTTCACTATGATGGGCTCCACCTCTTTGGAATGTTGGCCTTCTTTGCTTGTGATAGTAGGAACCTCCTTAGGTGTGATGGGAGTAGCCTGCTACACTGGTTCTATAGATGTAGTGGCTTTGGCATTGGAGTCTACTCTCTCCATGTCTTAAGCTCTTCTCTTTGCTCTTGTGTAGGCAACAAAGGCAACTTCATCATGGACTCCATTGAAGTCTGGCTGCTCCCAATTGAAAAGGGCAGTCTCATTCTCTTGCAATTCTTGTTGAGGGACCGACCCACTGGATGAAGCCTCTGATTGAGCTTGTGAGGCATTTTGAACCATTAGAGCTTGGTTCATCCATCCATTTGAACATGTAGCCTAATTATGAGGCTGACTACAAGGAAAACACCATTCATTCTCGATGGCCATATTATTTTGACTAGGAACCATATCCCTCATTGGATTTGCAGAATTGAGAGGTGCAGGGTTATATGGTTGGAATGGCCCTTGATTAAAATTATGTCTTTGTCCTTGATAGCCTCCTTGTTATGGTGGCCTATTTTGTTGATAAGGCTATCCTTGATTTTGATATTGCTGATTAGGACTTTGGCCTTGTGGCTGAAAAGGTGGTCTGATTCCTTGACCTCGTTTCTTCAAATTTGTGACCTCTTTAGTCAAGGTCTGCAACAAGTTTGTCATTTCTTGCATACTACTCTGTTGGCTACTCTTTATTTCTTGCAGCCCTTGATAGAAACTAGTGGTTAGCTCTTGACCACTGGTACTGTCCTGAGGTGTTAATATGGTGGGGATAGGGGTAAATGGGGGTACTTGTGCTAGTGCAATAGGTTGAAGGCTAGGAAAGATGGGCATTGGAGGCCTTCTAGCAATCATGCCTACTTGGATTAAATAGTTTTCAGCCTTGACAGCTATGTCAAAAGCTTGGGGGAGAGAAGTACCACCCATAGACTGGATCATGACAGAAATTTGACCATTTAGACTTTGCAAGTAGTATAGGAAAGTGTGGTCAATTGATGGTCTTACTGATAATGGAATTCTATTCCATGTTTTGAGGAATCTACTATTGTAATGTATCATTTTCTCTTGAAGGTCTCTTTTAATGGTTGTTAACTGCTCAACTAGAGACAAGTTATCTGATTTGTCCTCAAAATGCTTACTTAATGCATCCCCTAATGCATCCCATGAATTAATAGAACCAACAGTTAGAGTTCTAAACCATTCAAGAGCCTTACCTTTTAGAGAGGCTGCTAATAATTTTGTCGCCACATCTTCTTGGCTTATGTTGTGTATACTGCAAATGGTGTTCACATCTCTTATGTGTTCAAAAGCAGTTGTCTACCCTTCACTAGTGAAATTAGGTATACTCTTAAGTGCCACTAAGGGGACATCATGATGTTGAGCAAATACCAGGGGACTCCCTTGGTTGAAACGTGCAAAGGCAAACTATCTTGCCATTGTAGGGGCTCTAATCTGAAGATTAACAACTATGTGAGCTGTTTTTGCTGCTGGATTTGAATCCTCTTCTAGATCTCTGGTTAGAGATCTACCTCTTCTTCTCGAATGAAAGGGAAAAGGTCTCCCTTTTGAGGTATTAGGAGGTGTTGACTGAACTCTCCTTGCAGGGGATGTTCTTTGAGTTGACCCACCTTTATGACTTCTCTTTGAGGGAAACTCTAAAAATTTAGTGGGCTTTGAGCTTCTAGTCTCAATCTTTCTCATAAACCTTAAACAAGGTTGGACTGGATCTTTGGAATCAGTAGAGTCACCAGATATACTTGATAGACACTTCTAAAAGCTTGTATTATGCAATCTATAAATCAGAGATAACATAACAAAACATGAATTTCTGATTCTTTTACTGTCCCACCGAGCATGCCAAAAATGTTATACACTAAGTTTTCACCCTTGTCTCAAGCTCTCGTAGTCTTGATAACCTAGTATAACATGGAAATCATCTCCAGGTTGTGGGACCTTTGCTAACTGAGATGAGACCTTCAGGTTCTAGGCTGGTTCCTCTTGGATAATCACCTTAATTTGCTCTTGACATGAAAAGTAAAACTCTTTGAGGGAAAGGGATAGAAGGAATGCTTGAAAGGGAAATGACTTGAAAGAAAACTATCCTACTAGGTGATACACCGAAACTAGGGTTTGGATCTCAGTATAGAGGATGAAATTAATGAACAACTTAGGTTTAGGAGATTACAACTCACTGAATAGGCTTGCATAAGTGTTTCATAGAAGGGTCTGTAACAGAAAGAGGCTATTCAGGGAAAAAGAGGATTTCACAAACAATAGCATTACTGAGGATTTAGACACAATTTATGACCTGTAAACAAACATTCACTTCTACAACTCGGCATAGGAATGAGACAAGATTGTTAGGGGGTTGAAGTATACCCACAAAAGAATTCACATCCAATCATCCACAATAACACACAATAGTTGGAGAAAGAGAGAGGGATCAAGAACCCTAAGATATCATTGAAACATCATATACTTTGATTCAATAAGAGAAGACTCAAAACAAGGAAGCATAGGGACATGAAGAATTGTTACAAAATACCTCTGCAATATCTGAATCATCAATAAAAGATTTACAACTATATAAGATAGGGGGTAGAAATAATACCATAGATGACCTTTAAGAACATGAAATTATTTTTACAATTGTCCAACTCTTTTCTTAAAAGCTTCAAAAAATCAATATATACATACTCAGCTGCACTTAGGCAGGAGTCAAAAAACCTAACTAGGGTTACCAGATTTTCACATTAGAATAAGAAACCCTATATCTATCAAGTCTGATCATGAATGTAACTCTGCAAATATGGCTGATCAGACCTCAAGTTTGCGTGCCCATCCTTGTACTACATCAACTTGCAAACAAGCGACCTAGATTTATCTACTTTCCTGCACAAAGTCTCGCCATGAATGCTCAATATGGTGCTTTTTTGAGACAAGAATTGACCCATGACGGCCGCCCAGACCTCCTCATCATCTTCTTTTCAACTGTAAATGTCCTGGAGACATAAATTCTCTAAGCGATCTCATTGCTTGTGGCCTGCAAATCAAATACTGGCGAAAACCCTCTTAGACACATTTGAATTTGAAAACTTAATGGCTAGCCGGTCATTTTAAAATGCGACAATTGATATTCTTTATCTCCCAACAAACAAATGACTTAGATTAACTTTGAAACGGTCACAAAACCTTTTAAAAATTTCAAGCCCATATCAGCAATACAAGGACCAATGAAATTTTAGCACGTCAGCACGTTCAGACCCACCTCAAGTTTTCCTCCTTTAAGTCATTCAGCGACTATGCAACTGAAGAATTCTAAGTCGTGAGATCCTTTGGCTTACCCTGGTCTGGTTAAGCAATTCAGGAAACAAGGCTTTTCGCTGAATCGCTGGGTCTTTCTAATAACCCTGGTTACATTGAGTGAACACGGGAAAACCTTTTGGTCGCTGAATCACAGAATACTTCCTTAATCGCTTATGAGAATTCTGGCTTACATTTGGCAAATTGGTCACTGAAGATAATTTCCAGATCACTGAGAATTTTAGGGCTTCGCTAATTAATTCTGAGATTCTACGAATACACACATTCACGCATTCGCCAGATCAATTGGAGCACTACTATTTTATCACATGAATACGTGACCAAAAGGAACTTATCAGAGCCACCAAAACTTTTTTAACCCTGGGCCCATCCCCACATGTCAATCTTCTATTTTTTCTCAACCGTCTCATTAGTAGACACCCCTGAAAGCCTTTTGACGATGAACCCACAATCACCTGATTCTGATCCAATGGCGGGAGCATGATCTCATGGCCGCCGAATATTCCTTGCACCTTTGTACCAGTCGTAGATCTATATTCTTTCTGAGATTCTACAGGCATCCCGACATGGCCCGATTGACATATGCCTAATCGTCATTATGTGTACCAATCAGAAGACACCATTTGTATACACGTAGCAGTGGACCCGCTTGAATGAAGAGTTACATCACCAGGAGAATTCAACGACTGTCTTAAGTTCGCAAACTTCTAACACTTTTCATGAGAAAACACACTAGCCGTTACATACAAAGAGGACTGACAACCGGGCCCACTAATGAATTACAAGTCATCTCCTTTCGACCAATGAAACACCTCCACATAGGACACCATGGCAATGGACCCACAAAGGCATGAAGCACTGAGGAAAAGGAAAGATCAACAGTTGTCGTAAGATCGCAAGCCTCTAACACATGCTATGAGATCTCACAACAACTATTGATCTCAGCAACTGGGACCCCACTGAAATTTAACTCAGGAAGTCTTAGCGAATGCGCAACCAAAGGAAGAATCGCTCAGTCGCCGAATAGAATTCCTAACCTTAGTTAAGTCTGCAGAATACGTGAACAAGGCATTCATAGAATCGCTGAGTGTTTAGTCCAACCTGGGGTTTCAGTTGGTGAATGCCCAACTGAAAGGCAATCTGCGGAGTCGCTGAATGTTTAGAAGCACCGCCATTTTATCTTGCGACTAAGAGAAACACTCCAATCGCTAGTTCACCAAGTAATGAAGGTAACCGCTGGAAAACTTAGAGAACTAGCAACCGAAGAGAAAATAAAAGCACATGGATATTGGGACCTTTAAGTTGCTGATAAAGCAACAACAAATTATAACAAGGTTAGGGTTTGCAGGGTCAATTTAGCACAATGGCTACATTTTTTCAAACTTTTAAAGGGCTTTTTGCACCTAGCTAGGGACCTAGAAACAGTTGCAGAGACCAAGGAGAAATAGATAAAGCCATGAAATTTTTAGGGATGCCTGGCAAGGTGAAAAAAAAGACCTGGGGATAGGTTTGGCCAAATTTGCATGTATATGGAAATTAGGGTAACAATTCTCACCTTCTTGCATTCTCATTTCATCAAATTTACCTCTTAGGCTCTCAGCTTTTGCTCTCAACCCATTCACATCACCACCATAAATGCTTGCAAGGGTGTCCCACATTTTCTTTGCAGTACTGCAGTCTTTGATGTCTTCAAATTTTGGATAACTTAGGGCAGACACAATCTCCAACATTTCTTGGTTGTGCTCTTGTGTAGCTTTCATTTCCTCGATAGTTAGAGGTGCAGTAGGTGTGACATAGTCATGCTCAATGTAATACTTAGTAGAATCACCAATACTGGCTAGATGCAGCTTCATCAAGCTTTTCCATGCAGGAAAGTTTTCCTTATTCAGCTTTGGTACCTCCTTCTTATACATCTTGATCATTTTCTTCAAGTACCTTCAAACTTGTTCTCTGTAAGCACCAACAGCTCTGATACCAATTTTTCATATGATTTAGAACAATAGAGGGGGGGGGGGGGGTGAATCAGTTGTTCTCAGGTCCAGATGTATAAAAAAAATCTTTAAACTCTTCAACAAATTAGATCTAATAACCAACACCTACTTGGTCATTACTGATTACATAACAGAAACATACAACAGTGTAGTTCACTTATCCAATAGCATCTAACTTGTAAAACACAGAAATGTTCAAACCAAAACATTCACACAAGTATCAACACCAAGATTTATAGTGGAAAACCAATTTGAGAAAATCCACTTTGTAACATGTTACTATTATGTTCACTCTTGTGAAGTGAGCTCGGTGAAAAGCCAACCCTATCAAAGGTTACAAACACACTATCAGGTGTGACCCGGTTAAAGGATTTAAACCACTCTGTTAAAAGCGCACCTTGTTATAGGACTTACATACACTCCATTAGAATGCAACCTTGTTCAAAGGATTTATACCTATGACTGTTAGGTCAACCTTTGTTAAAAAGATTTTGACTGTTACAATGGTTAGAAAGTAGCAGTAATATTGATATGAGAAACATACAACTCACTTTGCAAATATCAGATCCAATTCCGTACACATATGTTGGCTTACTGACTATGAATCTTTTCCATCTCCATCACTGATCTGCTTAGAACCCTTCAAGCGATCACAACACTTCTCCTTCAGCCATTTTTTCTTAGACAGTCAATAACATCAACAACACTTCCAGCATCCACTTCTCTCTCTTTTCAACCTCTCACTTCGGTTTCCTTAATACTACCTCTATTAGGTCAATACATCTTTTGCCACTTAATATCCTTTGTAGATCTTAGGGTTAGGTCAGATTCATTGAATCCATCCTACATTATGTTCTTTGGCTATCCTTTTAGAAATATCTTGAATCTCTTAAAAATTTATAATAAAACATTTTATAGTGCATTAAATGCTTTCATACAATCAATAAATAAAGTCAACACGTTTTACATAATCCAAGAATTCAATGATGTTGGCTGGAAATCTAAATTCTTCATCAAATGCAAAATACTGATGCTCAGTCAATGCTGTGTCCAACTTCTAGGTCTTCTCTAGAAAGCTCGGTCACCACATAAACTATTTCCTTGGCTAACACTGTCTTCCTCAGCAATTAACTGGTGTTCGGTCAACACTGATTTTACTCAGCACATACTAGCTCGATGGACACAAACAACACTCGGCTTATACTAGATTTCTTCACTTTTGCTCGGTTAAGCGTACCAGTTTAGTCTTCATTCTGACTTAGATAAACAATACATTGTCTTATCATTGTGCCACATAATCAAGTACTCATTGAAGTATCAAGATAACTCAACCTTTCCTTAGGTGTTGTTGTTACCAACCTCGCCTATCCCCTTAGAAACACTCAAATAGATATAGTACTTTCTTAAATAGCAATAGTCTTACCAGTTAAGGTTTGACATCAATGACAATACAACAATTGCTTCAATTGCAGTTTCCAATAGTCGCTGCATCCTACATTCTACATTCTTCCTCATCTTTCATTCATCCATCTTTGCTCTTGGAAGCTTGGTTATTTATCCTCCCTTCTTCCTTCATTCCTTCCCATTCATTTTTTTTCCTTTCGAGAAAATTCCACAACGTTTCCTCTTTGCATTATTTTCTCGATGAGGCACAACCCCTTATTCCTCTAGATCCTAGCATGGGGCATCTTATTTTCTTGTCTTTGATACCACGCCACTTGCGGCATCACATCAAAGAGGGCCAAAATTTAGATACCTAAAAATCTTTTAGAAAATAAAAATATTTTTATTTTCTGAAAACTCCTGATGACATCATCATTATTTAATTAATTAATTTATTTTTATGCCATTAAATCCTCCTATTTTAATTAAACATCTTTAATTAAATAATCTCTCCCCAAATCATTTAAATCAAGTTTGAGTGATTCTCCAATATTTATTAATTATTAATTGATAAATTGACCAAAAATCATTTAAATAAATAAAATATTTATTTAAATCCTAAAACCATGGAAATATTCTAAAAATCCCTATCCTCTTCTAGAATTTCCTAATCTCACTCTAAACTTGATTAAAAAGTGATTCCTACATTTCTTAGCCTAAACCCTTCAAACTTTGACTTTGGGTCAAAACCCCTCATAAATGCTTCTTACACCCTCATTAAGGCTTCTTACAAGCCATAAATCAGACCCATGTCTCTTCTTCCACTCTTGTCCCCTTGCACACTTCCCTAGTGTTTCTCACACATGTGTGAGAAACCTTAACCAAGGTTAAACCTTACCATACCTCTAACCTCACCCCTAACTCTACTTCAAACCTTATCTCTGACCCTAACTCTCCTTCCTAACCCAAGCCCTTCCTCAAATCCTATAAATACCCTCCTCTTCCAAGAGGAAAACACAAATTCACATCTTTTACATTGAGTAGTGTTATAATGTTAGATTATTGCTAGATCATAAGATTTTTTAATCATATTTATTAGATTTCATGCTTTTTAAACACATCCTAGAATAAGCTTAATGGATTGAACTCAATTTTTATTCAAGCTTTTCTAAATCATTTATGCATCATATCAATCCTTCCTAGAATGCATTAGGGACAAAGATCCAAGTGGTTAGAGAGAACACCCACATCCCTCATAATCAAAGAAAATCAAACAATGCTTGAATGCATTTGTTTTGGCTCAATCTGAGGTGGCTTGGTTTTTATGTTTATGTTTTTAAAATTATATAAATGCATAGATTTGTCTAACATTTTCTTGTTTACGCCTTTCAAAACAGATACAGATAAATCGCAACTTACAGTGATATTCTATTTTTTGTTTTCATGGCATTCTTTTGGGTTTAATGGTTCTTACATGTGGTATCAGAGGTGTTTTTTAACTCTAGGGCCTAGGTCTTCTATGCTAAAGTTGTGTATTATACTTGATGCAAGATTTAGATTGTCATCATGCAAACTCAGAATAGTAACCAATCTGGATCTGGAAATGAAAAGAATGGTCTACCAAATCAAAGGCTAGATGATATTTTATCCCTCTTATCTGAACAAAGGAACATATTGTATCAACAAGGTGATTGGATGAATATTATTGAGAATGATTTGAGGGGTAGACAAAATTAGGATCAACAAAATGATGAAGATCGTAGGAAATAGGAAGAAGATCAAAGGCTTGAGGATCAATAGAAAGAGGAAGAGTATAGGAGGACTGAGAAACAAATCAAGAGAGATGTTGATATTGGAGAAAATGTAGGAGATCTTAATAATGAATAGATAGCCGAGGAATTGAGAAAGGACTTTAAAAAGGTCACACCACCTAATTTTGATGGAAAAACTATAGGTGATGATGTAGAGGCATGGATCATCTCCATGGAAAATAAATTTCATGTTCATAACCTCTCTAGATAGTCAAGAGATTTACGGGGTGCATTTCAGTTGATTGGTGAAGAAGCTACCTGGTGGAACAATGAGATGGCTGAGAAGAATTTGTGACTGGGACAGACATCTTGGGAAGACATCCTAGCTCGCTTCAAGAAATGATGGTTGCCACAACTATTTTATGATAGGATAGTGTCTTAATATTAATATTTGATCCAGGGGTTTTTGTCTGTGACCAACTATCATGAGAAATTTTTCCATTTGGTAAAATATGTTCCACAATATTTACAGGATGAGAATTTTAGGACATGTAAGTTTGTACTAGGATTATGTCCTAAGATTGGAATCAGGATGATCGCAATAAGCTCTTCAACCAGTGTCCAATACGAACCTATGTTTGTACATCATAACTTAAACAACCATGAGTGCTATCTACAAAGTTCTGCAATCAACTCTATGAAAAACATAGTTTTTGTCTCCTGAGAAATAGTTATCAATAAATCAATCATAACTCTGTTAGATCAACTCATAAGCATGTGTGATTACAAATGGTGATCCAAAACATCATGAGGAGTCTTCCTCTAAGTTTACAAGTGCTAATTCACTTTATTGTGTCCATACAATTCTCTGCAACACCTGTTTGCAAGCTTGTAAATGACCAATCAATAGCATATATTGACATCAATGACAAACTCTATCATGAATGCAACACACAATCACTGTAATATACCTCCAACATTAATAGGATACTCCCCCATAGGAATACCATCAGCATTTATGCTAACACATTAGTTTCAACAACCCATCCATTTTCAAGATATTTATTTGTTGATTATATTGTTATTTTGATTATTTTGGTTTTTAAAATTGAAAACAAAATGACATTTTTCTGTGTACATTTTAAATAGATTTTAAAAAAAATAGATATACTAATTTTTAAACATAAAAAGGGAAACAAAAAAATGTGAGGATGTAGATTGAAAAGGAAAATAGGTACTTTAAAATAGTAAAAAAAAGTGTTGTCAATAATAAGTTACAATTTTTTAAAATGAGACCAGACACTAATTTAATGTTCAAATTATGTCTCTATTATTTTTATTTATTTATTTTAATTTAAACTTGTACTTCTCAAATATGATTTTTTAAAAATCATCTTCATATTAATTATGTAGCATACAGGTTTTTCAAATATTTAGATTACTTAACTTATAATATTCTATCCATTTCTAATTTGAATTGGTGACTTTTCAATTATACACATGTTGTTCACCTTTACATAAAACAATCTTTCTTTAAAAACTATAAAATAATAAATAAATAAAATGCATATAACTTATCTATAATAAATAAGAATAAAGTGTATATATTAACTATAGTTTAACCTTAAAATTTTATTTAAAAATATATTAAAAATTAGTCATATAATCATATATAAGATTGGTTGTTTTGGTGTTATGCTTCATATATATCTTCTTACATATGTGAAATAAACTAGCATATCTATATTTAAAAAAAATTAATGTAAAATTAGGCTAAAAGATATCATTAGAACAATTTATACTCACAATATTTAAAATGATGAAATATCACATGAATATTGAAAAGATTGTACATATAGATTCTCTTTTTAATGTATCCTTGCCCTATTCAATGAGTTGCATGTTTTAAGTAAAAACCTAAATAAAATGAAATAATAAAAAATCCATCTATTATAAC
Source organism: Chamaecyparis obtusa (assembly GCA_027943335.1). NCBI lineage: Eukaryota > Viridiplantae > Streptophyta > Pinopsida > Cupressales > Cupressaceae > Chamaecyparis > Chamaecyparis obtusa. Next base: position 437,186 of record BSBK01009974.1, read on the forward strand.
ACTTATGAGGACACAACATACAAAATGAGGAGGATGAGATACACACCTCCCTAGGCAAGAACCAGGTTGTTCCTCAGAAGGAGGATGATACCGATTTGGGGAGTTCTCAGCACATTCCCTTTATGAAAATTGTGGACCTGCAGGAGAGGAACGTCCAGCTTCTGCATGAAGACATGGAAGACAAAATCGACCCCCCTTTCGGAGTCCTTCAAACTGCTAAAGCCTCATCCATTTACTCTTTTAGGCTCATAAAATGGGTGTTTCAGGAACTTAAAAGCCTTAATCTGAAGTACAGGGCTATTGCTGCGAAAGTGGATACCATACAAACCCAGTTGGAGAATGTCCTAGGCACTGGGGAAGAGAAGGCCACCAAGGAGGATGATAAGAAAATAAAGGATTTAAATGATAGAATGGAAACCCTGGAGACAGCCATGAAAAAGCACATGCATGATAACAATACCTTTATGGGATCAGCGATGGACTGCTTCATGATCATCAAGTCTGAGCTGGACAATGGCTCTCCTACTAAAAAATAGATTATGTGGAAGATAACCCATATGACGAGGGTCGTGGCAAACGCACCAGATCAGTGAGGAAGAAGAAGATACACGATAGAATGCTGGAACTTTCAAAGTTTAATGCTGCCATCAAAAAGATCTCTATGGCTAAACAGGATGCTGATGAGGCTTGTAAGGCGCTCAATGTGGCTTTTGGTTCCTGAAATTGGCAGGTTCTAGGTTGTTGGTTTTTTGTTTTTGTTAGATATCGTCTGGGTTTTTTTGTTGGTTATTTAGCTATGCACAAGGGTTTCAGACTTTGGTCCTGTTTTATTTTGGATGATCTTAATTGTTAATCTTTATGGCTTGTAAGGGGTTTCAGGTCCCCATTTAAAAACCTATTTTTTCTTGCAATAAAAAACACTTATGATTTTGATATAAATATATAAATATTTTATTCCTTGATACCTTTGATTTTGATAGCTCTAATATTATTAACAATATTGTATAATTAAAACTAATGTATAATTTAATATCTCCATTTAAATTATATTATTAAACCAAACAATAATATTTTAAATTTTTTATGCATGACTCTATCTTATTTGCTATAACTAAATGGAACAAAAGTTTCACCTTTAATTTAGAGTATTCCCAACTAATTATCATCTTATAAATTCAACACATTAATATGCAACAAACTCTTTAATTAAAATTGATACATTCTACTTAGAAGCGTACACATATTAATATATATTAATAGATAATAGACCCATCTCTATTTAATATGTACAAAACTAAATTAGAAACATTGTTAAAATTGATGTACAATTGGATCTCTATCCCACAACTTTAAAAATATATAATTTTAAATTTAAAGATATAATTTTAAATTTTTTATTAAACTAAAGCTTTATTAATGTAAAATATTTATTACTTTTTATATTTCTAATTTTTTTAATCATTACCAATACAGATTTTATTTATTGTAATTATTTTATTAATATTCTATATTGAAAAATTAAACTTTAATTAGATTTGTAATGAACTTTTATATGAGCTTGATAAAACTTTATTTAAACTTTTATTTGGACACATTCCTTGCAAATGTAAAATGATAAATATTTCTTATGCTTTATTGAACAATTAATAAACCTTTAGGTACCATTGAAATTCAAAAAATAATTTAGTTTATTATCATGAATTCCAAACTTTATTTTTATTTTTAGATTGAAAGGAATTTCATGTCTTGTACCTTTTCTCTTTTAGGTAAATACTAAGTTCATATTTGAAGAAGAAGGTACATTTCCATTGAATACAAGAGAAAGATGACCTTGCAAATATAGAGACAGTAAACCTTATCTTACTAAAGACAAAAATATGAGAAAATCAAATAAAATAACTTTCTATTTCATTCAAAAATTAAAAAAACAAATTTAATAAAATAGCTCCCTTTTCTATATTCATTCGTGGAAATAATGTTTCACTTGCACACAAGAAAATAAATAAATAAATTTATAATTATAATTAATCTATAAAATACAATTTAAATTTATTAGACTTATTGTAAATGCTTTTCATGTGGTAATAATTATTCTAATGTCTAAAACATTTTATAACTTTTGAAACACTTCAATAATATGTAAATAAAAAGTTTGTAGATACAAAATGTTTACTTTACATTTTGGAAAAGATATTTCCATTACAAATTGAAAGAACATCAAATTTTTGTCATCCTTTAGTTCTTCCTTTTCATCCATTTCAATGTCAAAAGTTTCTAAGACCATCCTCTAGTACGTATCTCATCTTTGGTACACACCCTTGTTCAAAGTATCGATGCCCTAACATGGGTTCTTCTTTCTTTATATCGATCTTTAATGGTTCTTTCTGATACATAGTTTCACAAAGAATTTGAATAAGATTTCCACTGTTGGATTTTCAGAATAAAATATGATTGCCTTAGCCTCTTTATTTGACTTTTTAAATGATAAAGTTTAATTCTAATTTTTTGTGTGGACTTTGAGAGATAAGTTCAAATCAGATTTTGGGGAAATCTGATTTCTTCTTTGGACTTCTCATTTCTTCCTTTGGACATCAAATTTTCTATAAAGGAAAGAATGCCTTTATTCTTCCATATGAATGTAAGAAGTTCTTTTTTGTATGCAGCAAAAAGAGATAAAGTTTTTTGTAATACTTTATTTTTATCAGAGAAGTTTTGCAATAGCAGTTGTAAATGATTATTCTGTTAAGAAGTGATTGCTTCAGATAGTCTTGTAAGAGTTTTTGTCACAACCCATTTTCTATTAATAGTAAACTACCACTCTTCCTAAATCATCGCTAACAGTGATAGTGGAATAAGGTCATCAAATTAAACAGTAATGGTTATCTTCCACTTCAGGTGATGATTGCGGCACAATTATCTTTTTGAGCCTCCTAAAAATAACCTTAAGTTTCTTTTCCTTGGGAGAGATTTTAGGCTTGTTTAGGAAATATCTCATTTTGGCAGTTGGTGGCTCATTTCTAGAGAAAACCACAGCATAGTTGAGGCAAGGACAATTTCCCCTCACAGCCAATAGCTAGGATGTAAACCTCAGTAAGTGATTTGGATACGCACAAGTCCAAAAAGAACTCACATTTATTTGCAATTAAAGGGTAGAAGAATCAGATCACAGTCATTCATAGAGGCAAGAGTTTGAACACAAACATACAAGTAGTGTTGGCATGAGGAATTGAGGGAAAGCTTCACTTTCAGATTGCATGCACAGGTTTCAGCCAAACAACAACATCTTAGTGGGTTGCAGCTGGTATCTCACAGCCTCTTAGAGACAGTCAAATACATTCATGAACCAACGTCAACTTTAGAAGGATCAATCCAAGATGTCTAGGTTAATTTCCAACTTGTAAATTGCCTCAGAATTGATCATTTGATGGTTTCCACCCTGATCCTTTCAGCTTCTCATCCCAGGACGGAAATTCATTGGATCCATGACAACAGCAATAGAGAAGTTTCCTGATAAAGTTTATGTATGATTCTATTCTGCTCTATTTTCTCAGCATATTCTGGATCTTTGGATTCAGAGAGTTGCGACATTGTCCAGTTAGAGATTTATAGGTCAAGATCTGGTGGATGACTGTGAGATTTAAGATGGGCTATCGAAGTTTTAAGATTTGGATTTGTCTGGTAGGAGTAGTCTTTGCCATGTTTTCTCTGTAACACAGTAATTCCTCGGTTGTAGAAAAGGACCTGGACAACATTACTAAAATGGTTCAAAAGAAATTTAATTTTAATAGAAGGAAAACAAGGTGGTGGGAAAAAGAGCTGGAGAGGCCAAACTACCACACATTAGTGTCATTTATAAGCTAGAATATCATTGGGCGTGCAGGAGATTGTTTTGGATGTTATTACTTTTGATGCAGAGGGATTGGTTCCTAGTCCTTTTCCCAATGTTCCTAACCTTCTCTAATCATCCAATGATTATTTTAGGGTGTAATATTCCCTATTTTGGATCTCCTAGATCCTCCTCCAACTTCTCCTCCAAGGTATAGCTGGTTTTTAGAGGTTACACTTCTTTCAAGACCTATTTAGGCCTTTAATCCATTAGGTTCCTACACAAGGATTACCTTTTTAGAACCACAGACCTCTACTTAGGATCTTTCCACACTTCAAAATATCTTCCAACTAGTTTCATAACCCTTCTATACCATTTATAACCCACCCATACACTTATGGATTCTTTACCAAGTCATTAGACTTCAATTTCACTAGGAGGCCTAATTGGCTCCAATCCTATTAGGCCTATTTTCACTGTTTTTGGTCCCTAGCTTCTAAAATTTCCAAACAACCTCATAGAAGACCTTGAAAATCCTCAAGGTATCTACCATCCCCTTCCAAATCCTAAGTTTAGGATTCTGGATGCACCCACAACCCTACGAACTAGCAGGCCCTAGATTTTAGCCTATTAATTAGGCCTCTAGACCACTCTGCACAAAAGTCCTTCAAATTGACCACAAAACTTCCAAAATCACTTCCAAACCTCTTGAAACCTTTAGGAGACTCTTAGAGCTTTCCAACAATGCAACTAATATGCCTTCTCAAAGTCATGGGTGCACGTGAAAATAACTTATATTCCCTATCCTAGCTCACCTGTCTTCATCAGTCAGCCATAGGGCTTCCAATTAGGTCTTGAAGCCTTGATGCCACAACATAAATGAAACTAAAATTTACAAATACAACCTCTAACCTAACATCCCCCACAGTTTTAGACATTTCTACTGGTGGATGTTCAGGTTAGATCTCTTCCAAGCATGGTGGCTCTATAAATGAGTTTCATAGACCAGTGGCTTGGAAAGCTTGCCAAATAACTACTAAATAACCTACACTCAAATGAATAAATGTAGAAAAAATACTAAACACTAGACTAAGCCCCCACGGATTTGGATCTCTTCAACCAATCTGTACAGGCCATAGAACTCACAAAGAAACCCTGCAAACAAGACACAGTCAATACATGGCGTCCGTACAAAAGATCTCAATTATGAAATTAAACTCAAAGCTTCATTAACCTTCAAAATATTTCATCCTCATGCTCATATACCGAGCATGAGTGGTTATAACCAACATGACCACCATTTGAGCAACTTTTCAAAAAGTTGCAAAAGTTGCTCAAGCAACTTTTTGCCCAAGGTCTCATTTGACCTATGAGACCTTTCCAAAGCTTAGGAATGACTCCTAAGTCCTAAATCAGGACCTAAGACCTCATTTAGGCCATTTCCATCTAAATCCATCAACTAGAGACTTCTCAGGCCATTTACACCACTAGTCTTCCATGAGCTCATTTGGCTCTTACATCAAATGAAAGGACCCAACCTATGGATCTTTATTCCAAAATCCTAATCAAAACCTCACAAACCCCTAAGACCTCTAAACATTCAAAACTAAAACATGGCGGGAGGTGACCTACACCATACTCCCTTGAGATAAAGAACTCAAGTCCCTTGAGTTAGAAGGTCTTAAATGGTAATTCCATGCTGCTTGATATCCAACTCTATCATCCAAATGGATTCAGCATCTGGCAAACCCTGCCATTTAACAAGGTACTCCTTGTATGTGCCTTTCCTTGTCTTCTTGATGACTTTAGTATCCAAAATACTCTCCAACTTCAAGGGTAGTGGGGTTGGAAAATCCTTAACCCAATCAACATCTTCCAAATTTGAAATGGCAGATGGACCTATATCTATAACTGATCCTTTGTAAGGATAGAGATCACACACATTGAAGATGGGTGAGATGCCCAAATCAGGTGGCAACTCCACTTCATAGGTGTTATTACCATAGTTGTGAAAAATCTTGAGAGTTCCTATCTTCTTCATAAGAAGGTTGGTAGGTTGTTCTTTAGGTAATCTCTCCTTCCTAAGATAGGCAAGGACAAGATCCCCAACCTTGAATTGCAAATCTCTCCTAGTTTGATCTGCCTTGGCCTTGTACTTTTCTCCCTACTTTTGTAAAGTCTTCTTGACCTGCTCATGCAACTCCTTCATTTTCTCTACAAATGTCTCTCCTTGAGCACTCCTATCCTACAAATGTAGATCCCTTAACTCCAAGATTCCCCTAGGATGAGTCCCATAAACTATCTCAAAGGGGCTCATACCTATGCTCCTATTGATGGAGTCATTACAGACAAATTCTACTTGCCCAATGATGTGATCCCATGACTGTCCATGCTGCTTTGTCAAACACCTCAACAAATTACCAAGTGACCTATTTATGACCTTTGTTTGACCATTAGATTGTGGATGGTAGGTTGAGGAGAATGACAAATTGGTACCTAGAAACTTCCATAGGGTCCTCCAAAAGTGACCCACAAACTTTGTATCCCTGTCACTAACAATATTCAAAGGCAAACCATGGATTCTAATAATGTCCCTAAAGAATAGTCCTGTAATTTTTGATGCATCATTGGTTTGCTTGCATGGTATGAAGTGTTCCATCTTGCTAAAATGGTCAACTACCAAAAATAAACTATCATGACCTCTAGATGTCTTTGGCAACCCCAAGACAAAGTCCATACTCAAACACTCCCAAGGCCTTTGAGTTATGGTTAAAGGTTGACATAATCCACTATTGTTGCTTTGTCCTTTAGCCCTCTGATAGACCTGATATCGCTCTCCAAATCTTCTTATATCTGATTGCATCTTAGGCCAATAATAATGCCTATTAACTTGCTCCAATGTTTTGTCCACTCCAAAGTGTCCTCCCAAACTTCCTTGATGCTTCTCCTTCACAATGTTCTCCCTCACTAAGCATTGAGGAATACATAACAGATGGTCTTTGAACAATAGGCCTTCCTGCAATACAAACTCAATGAAATCCACATTGAATCCCTACATAAACTTGACACATGCTTCATAAGCATCCTTGAAGTCTTTATCCTCCTTATAGAGACCTTCCAAATCTGCCATGCTTACACTTTGTACCTAAATTTCTTGAATAGTCAGCACTCTTCTACTAAGATTATCAACAACCTTATTACTCACCCCTTTCTTATGCTTGATCACAAAGGTGAAAGCTTGCAAAGACTCAACCCATTTAAGGTGTCTTTGATTCAACTTGTCTTGCCCATTCAAGAAGCTAAGGGCATGGTTGTCTATACAGACCACAAATTCTTTTGGTAGGTGAATAGAAGTTTATTGGAATAACCTCTATTGAGTGTAATGTATGGGGGAAATATTATATCCACTCCTAAATCCAAATTCCCAAAGGAGAGATCCGATTTGATCAACCAAAAGGTTAATGCACAATAGAATCAATCTATGGAGAATATGAAAGAGAGAAAAACCCTATATTTCCCTATGGTAGAATTGTATTTGAAATCTGAAATAATTGAAATACAAGTACTAACCTCAAATTAGGGAAAATATAGAAAATGCCAATTTCTGAGTCTGTGTGTACTTTTGAGTAATTCTGCAACCTATTTTGGACTGGAAATACCGAGACGAAGAAAACCCATAAATCTTGTCTTTCCAACAGTAGGTAGTCTTTGACCCTCATAAAAGGTCAAAGGCTACATTCTTTATTTGAAGGTCGATTCTGACTTTGTTCACAGATCCCAGAATTTCACTGAAAAGGGTATCCAAATCTACTCTCAGATCTAAAATTCCACACCTGTACCTACAAAAAAAGAGGGTTTTTGTAGTTTGTTTGAGGGGTTTGCCTTGGTCAAACCCCGGTTTGGAATCAACCTTAATATTGAAATTGAAATAAAAAATGCTAGCAAGTAGTAGAAATCAATCTAACAATGAAGCTATGCAATTCAATAGATATGTAATTTTATTTTGAATGTAAACAAGTATATTGATATGAAAGCTTGAACACAACAATGGTAAATGTAAATCAAAACCATGAAAGTAAATACAAAACCTCCATCCTTGTATGCTTGGAATCCACCTTGATAGAAGAATGAATGGATCTTGAAGATGAACAAAAGGATCTTGAAGGAAGATCATACCATCATGATGGCTAGATCTAGGGTTTGAATGATGAATCTTGAATGCTTGAACCAAATCCCTTTAATGGTTTAGATGCTTGAATCCTTGATCCTCAATGGAGAACTTGGATGGAAAAGAGGACTTGAATGTAATGTTTCCTTGAAAATGCTTGATGAAATGCTTGCTTGATCACCTCGAGATCTTGAGAGAGAAGATTGCAAAACTTGATTGCTTGATGGCAAAAGAAGATGATTGAAATGAGAGAGGAAGGCCTCCTTTTATAGTGAACTAGGGCACAGTCCTCTAGAGGGGCCACCTTGGAGAATTAAATCTCAATTAGGTCCTAACCTTTAGAAAATATACCTAGATTAAATGAAATTTGAGGAGTTACCATTCCGAAACCTGAAATGGCTGACCCAGAGGTGGGAAAACAAATATCCCCGAAACTCGACACCCAGAAATCAAGGAAATTTGATATCTGGATAGGGGGTCAAGGACGAGCTCGACTCTGACCTAGATCAAGGTCGAGGTTGAGCTTGAACAGGTCAGGGTCAAGGTCAATCTTGACCAGGTTAGGGTAGAGGTTGACTTTGACCTATAAGGTCGACATTGTTGTAAAAAACCTCAGGATCCTGACCCAGAATGCTAGGAAATGCAGATTGGAATGAAAATCAGGGACATATAGAAGTAGAATAAGGAGAACAAGTATGATCTAAGAAAAGAGCTGATTTAAGGTGCTTGACATGACCTAGACCACTCACTTAGAGGGCTAAACGGTCTTAACAATGAAGTGCTTCCATTTTGAGATGATACATTAAGCCCCCACTTTAGCAAAAGTATGGATTCGATGCAAACTCTTGGTAAAGGATAAGGAAGAAGAGATCCCAGTGGATTCAAAATTAGATAGAATGACACTTAGTTAGGGAAACAAGACCCCAGGCTAAGGATTCTAACTCAACATATGTGCACGAGGGTGCGAAAAATAACAGGACACAAAAGAGGGCTTAGTACTAAAAAAAACCCAAATCAACTAGCATACGAAACCTTGCTAAGAAACATTTCTTATACTAACATCATATTTGGGAAGCTGCCAAAAAAGCATAAATGTTTACATAAGAAAGACAAGAACAACACTATAAATGACATAGCTTCATGATCTAGTCCTACTATCATGAAAGTGAAAAGAGAGAAAGGGAAAAGAGTGATTACCTCGCCTAGTAAGATACCCACCTTACCATGAATCATCCTGGAGGGAGAGCCCAATATGTTAACCCATAAATTGTGCTTTCAATTGTTATGCATATTCTTATGGCTTCTAAAATACTCATAGATCCACCTTCTTGTATCAGTATGAATATGAAATGCATGTCTCCTCAGGATTTAGCAACTTATGTGCATTACCTTAAGAAGATTTAGCATATGAATGCATGTCTTTTTAGGATTTAGCAACTTATGTGCGTTACCTTCCAAGATTTAGCATATTTGAAATTGGAAATGTGTGTCCCTTTAGGATTTAGCAACTTATGTGTGTTACCTTCAGAGGATTTAGCATATTGACAAATTTTGAAAAATGCGTGTCTCCTCAGGATTTAGTAACTTATGTGCATTACCATCGGAAGATTTAGCATATAGATGTGTGTCATTTCAGGATTTAGAAACTTATGTGTGTTACCTTCCAAGATTTAGCATGTAAAAATTAAAAACTATAGTACAAGGGAGAACCTATATATGCCCCCCTCCTTAATATGGAAAAAACATACTATTTTGACATGTTAAGGAAAGGAAAGAACAAGGATAAAGCCTTCTTCAACATCAAGACAATATCCACAAACAACACCCAGTCCAAGCCAAGAAGGTCACAACTCCTATGAGGCCATGGAAGGGATGAATGAAAGAGATATCATGCAAGAAGTGAAAAGAAAGTAACCCTTATGAGGGATAGCACACTGTTCAGTTTCTAGGGTGAGAAATGTATCAATCATGGAAACCCAATGTCAAACAACAAAAGAGATTGTTATTAATGATATGTATCCTCAATGCAAACCAAAATTTTCATGTATGATTGGATATCACATAATAGATAAATACTGCTTATCCAAGGAAAGAGGTGAATCCTGAAAAGATAGAAGGAAATGGCATCCTTGCCTCCCAAGTGTAGGAACAAAGATGAAAGAGGATACCTACTTCACAATGCAAGGAGATGTCTTGTTTACAACAATGTACACCATATCCTTAGCAAGGGATATTAACCCCTACATCCAAGAATATAGATAATCATGAAAAGGATATGTCACTCATGGAAAAAGATCCTCCAATGAAAATAGATCTTATCATGAAGACCCCCACCAAAGAGGAGTGCTTTAGATAAAATATCATCTTTCAACAGCGGGAACAAAGATTCAATCATCAAGCCCCCTACAAAGCGGAAGAGGAATATTTGAAATGAGGGAAACAACTCTAACACCAAAGAAAGGGTGAGAGTTTATAAAAAACATAATTTGCAACATAGAGAAGAAGTGACGACTTAGGACAACAATTTCTGATATAAAAAGGTTATCCATAGTCAAAACATCTATCAATATGATGAAATAATATTTCAATATAAATAAATACCACTAAGCTAAGGAAAGCAATTTCCTAGACAAAGACAAAGAAGAAGGTACCTTGCCCCCCAGAGATAAGGACAAGGGATACCTTTGCAAAAAAAATGTCTTAGAAAAGATATCTTGAAAATAAAATAGAGTATATGGATGATTAAAAACATAATGCAAAGCCATAGAAAAATAGGAGAGAAAGAATACCAATTAAGCCCCCAATAAAAGACCTAATGGATTCTAGGAGACTGGATGAAGATACACCTCTTACCCCCCAGTCATGAGACAAGAGGGGAAGAACATCTACATTATATCTAAAGGAGGGGAATCCCCTATATCAAAATTATGAAGTAATTGTAAAACTGCATGAGAGTGAGATATAATTCCTAAAGCAGCTCTTTCTCTAACATATAACTTGAAATGTTTACAATCAGAAAGTAGTTGTTTGTTACTATAATGAAAAGGACATTTGTATTTGTATAAAGCATAGATCGACATAGGTCTAAATATTTCCTTCTTGGAATTCGTTAGCTCAACATATACCTTCTTAGCCACTTTTTGATGAGTATTAATGTTTTCTAAGATAGGTGTGGGGAGAGAAATGTGAAGAGGAGGAGGATGTTTAGCATCACCTACCTTTACTTGAGACTTTGAACAACCAACACCGTACATATCTGGTTTAGGGGGTATATGAACTGGAAACCTAATACCATGCTCGTTAACTCCAAGCCCTAAACCTTTATAACCTTGTTTAGTCACCATATTATATTCAGTACTGTACATATTATGTAAAGCTTCTACAAGAGGTGATTGTTTATCATGTTCATGAGTAAAGGTTGCAAAAGGTGGGATAATAGGTTTTGAAGAAATTTCTTTACTCTTTCCTTTAATATCATCATGAATCGGAGTAGAGGGAAATTCAAATAAATCTTGCACATCCACATACTGAACTATAGCTTGAATCCCATCATAAGTATGGGAAGAGCAAGGATGAACAGATGGAGAATTAGGTATCGAATTAGGATTATGAAGATTAGGATTATGATTTATAGGATTAAGACTAGGATTGATAGGATTAGGATTTATAGGATTAAGATTAGGAAGATTAGGAGATGGTGTATCATCTACCCAATTCTACACATAATCCAAAAGATTAATAAGGCTACCACATAAATCTTTAATAAAAGTTTTGAATGTAGGCAGACTAATGTCAGTCAACTTCACAAAAGCATAAGCAAGAGAAAAGTGAAGGGTCATCAACATAATGAAGTGAATGATACTCTCATAAACATCATAGGTATTATAAAGAGATGCTAAAAGAAGGGTAATAAAGAACATGACCATACACCAAAGCATCTTAGTGATTTCCATAGAAAATGAAATGCAAGAAATGTTTTTGGATTAAATTATTGATTATCTACATTTTTTTTGTATTTTTGAATGCAAGATCATAAACTAGATCTAATCTAAATGGAAGAAAGGATCTATAACCTAACACAATAGAGCATCTAATTCCACAAAATAAAGGAGAGTAAGTATGTCAGGTTCACCAAAATGAATAGAAGTTTATTGGAATCACCTCTATTGAGTGTAATGTATGGGGGAAATATTAGATCCACTCCTAAATCCAAATTCCCAAAGGAGAGATCTGATTTGATCAACCAAAAGGTTAATGCACAATCAAATCAATCTATGGAGAATATGAAAGAGAGAGAAAAACCCTATATTTCCCTATGGTAGAATTGTGTTTGAAATTTAAAATAATTGAAATATAAGTACTAACCTCAAATTAGGGCAAATTTGGAAAATGCCAATTTTTTATGTCTGTGTGTACTTTTAGACAATTCTACAACCTATTTTGGACTGGAAATGCCGAGATGAAGAAAGCCTAGAAATATTTTGTCTTTCTGACGGCAGGTAGTCTTTGACCCTCATAAAAGGTTAAAGGCTACATTCTTTATTTGAAGGTTGATTCTGACTTTGTTCATAGATCATGGAAGTTCGTCGAAAAGGATATCCAAATCTACTCTCAGATCTGAAATTCCACACCTATACCTGCAAGAAAAAGAGGGTTTTTGTTGTTTGTTTAAGGGTATGCCTTGGTCAAACCCTAGTTTGGAATCAAGCTTAATATTGAAATTGAAATAAGAATGCTAGCAAGTAGTAGAAATAGATCTAACAATGAAGCTATGCAATTCAATAGATATGTAATTGTATTTTGAATGTAAACAAGTATATTGATATCAAAGCTTGAACACAACAATGGTAAATGTAAATCAAAACCATGAAAGTAAATACAAAACCTCCATGCTTGTATGCTTGGAATCCACCTTGATAGAAGAATGAATGGATCTTGAAGATGAACAAAAGGATCTTGAAGGAAGATCACATCATCATGATGGCTAGATCCAGGGTTTAAATGATGAATCATGAATGCTTGAACCAAATCCCTTCAATGGCTTAGATGCTTGAATCCTTGATCTTCAATGGAGAAATTGGATGGAAAAGAGGACTTGAATGGAATACTTCCTTGAAAATGCTTGATGAAATTCTTGCTTGATAACCTTGAAAGATTGAGAGAGGAGATTGCAAAACTTGATTGCTTGATGGCAAAAGAAGATGATTGAAATGAGAGAGGAAGTCCTCCTTTTATAGTGAACTAGGGCACAATCCTCTAGAGGGGCCACCTAGGAGAATTAAATCCCAATTAGGTCCTAACATTTAGAACATATACATAGATGAAATTCAATTTGAGGATTTACCATTCCGAAACCCAAAATGGCCAACCCGGAGGCGGGAAAACAAATATCCCTGAAACCTGACACCCAGAAATCAAGGAAATTTGAAATATGGATAGGGGGTCAAGGACGAGCTCGACTTTGACTAGGTCAAGGTCAAGGTTGATCTTGACCAGGTCAGGGTCAAGGTTGACTTTGACCCATAAGGTTGACTTTGACGTTGTGGTAAAAAACCTCAGGATCCTAACCTAGAATGCTAGGAAATGCAGATTGGAGTGAAAATCAGGGACATATAGAAGCAGAATGAGGAGAAAAAGTATTATTTGAGAAAAGAGCTGATTCAAGGTGCTTGTCATGACCCATACCACTCACTCGGAGGGCTAAATGCTCTTAACATGGAAGTGCTTCCATTTTAAGATGATACATTAAGCCCCCACTTTAGCAAGAGTATGGATTCGATGCAAACTCTTGGTAAAGGAGAAGGAAGAAGAGATCCCAGTGGATTCAAAATGAGATAGAATGACACTTAGTTAGGGAAAAAATCCCCTAGGCTAAGGATTATAACTCAACATACATGCACGAGGGTGTGAAAAATAACAGGACACAAAAGAGGGGTTGGTACTTAAAAAAACCCAAATCAACTAGCATAAGAAACCTTGCTAAGAAACATTTCTTATACTAACATCGTAATTGGAAAGCTATCATAAAAGCATAAATGTTTACATAAGAAAGACAAGAACAACACTATAAATGACATAGCTTCATGATCCAGTCCTACTAGCATGAAAGAGAAAAGAGAGAAAGGGAAAAGAGTGATTACCTCACCTAGTAAGATGCCCACCTTACCATGAATCACCTTGGAGGGAGAGCCCAACATGTTCACCCATAAATTGTGCTTGCAATTGTTATGCATCTTCTGATGGCTTCTAGAATACTCATAGATCCACCTTCTTGTATTAGTATGAATATGAAATGCGTGTCTCCTAAGGATTTAGCAACTTATGTGTGTTACCTTCGGAAGATTTAGCATATGAATGCATGTCTTTTGAAGATTTAGCAACTTATGTGCATTACCTTCCAAGATTTAGTATATTTGAAATTGGAAATGCGTTTCCCTTCAGGATTTAGAAACTTATGTGTGTTACCTTTAGATGATTTAGAATATTGATAAATTTTGAAAAATGTGTGTCTCCTCAGGATTTAGCAACTTATGTGCGCTACCATCGAAAGATTTAGCATATAAATGTGTGTCTTTTCAGGATTTAGCAACTTATGTGTATTACCTTCCAATATTTAGCATGTAAAAATAAAAAACTATAGTACAAGGGAGAACCTATATATGCCCCCCTCCTTAATATGGCAAAAACATACTATTTTGACATGTTAAGGAAAGGAAAGAACAAGGATAAAGCCTTCTTCAACATCAAGACAATATCCAAAAACAACACCCAGTCCAAGCCAAGAAGGTCACAACTCCTATGAGCCCATGGAAGGGATGAATGAAAAGAGATATCATGCAAGAAGTGAAAAGAAAGTAACCGTTATGAGGGATAGCACGCTATTCAGTTTCTAGGGTGAGAAATGTATCAATCATGGAAAACCAATGTCGAACAACAAAAGAGGTTGTTATCAAGGACATGTATCCTCAATGCAAACCAAAATTTTCATGTATGATTGGATATCACATAATAGATAAATACTGCTTACCCAAGGAAAGAGGTGAATCACGGAAAGACAAAAGGAAATGGCATCCTTGCCCCCCAAGTGTAGGAACAAAGATAAAAGAGGATACCTACTTCACAATACAAGGAGATATCTTGTTTACAACAATGTACACCATATCCTTAGGGAGGGATATTAACCCCTACATCCAAGAATATAAATAATCATGAAAATGTTATGTCACTCATGGAAAATGATCCTCCAATGAAAAGAGATCTTAGAAAGAAGACCCCCACCATTGAGGAGTGTTTTAGATAAAATATCATCTTTCAACAGCGGGAACAAAGATTCAATCATCAAGCCCCCTACAAAGAGGAAGAGGAATCTTTGAAATGAGGGAAACAACTCTAACACCAAAGAAAGGGTGAGAGTTTATAAAGAACATAATTTGCAACATAGAGAAGAAGTGACGACTTAGGACAATAACTTCTCATATAAAAAGGTTATCCATAGTCAAAACATCTGTCAATATGATGAAATAATATTGCAATATAGACAAATACCACTAAGCTAAGGAAAGCATTTCCCTAGACAAAGACAAAGAAGAAGGTACCTTGCCCCCTAGAGATAAGGACAAGGGATACCTTTGCAAAAAAAATGTCTTAGAAAAGATATCTTGAAAAGAAAATAGAGTATATGGATGATTAAAAACATAATGCAAAGCCATAGAAAAATAGGAGAGAAAGAATACCAATTAAGCCCCCAATAAAAGACCTAATGGATTCTAGGAGACGGGATGAAGATACACCTCTTACCCCCCAGTCATGAGACAAGAGGGGAAGAAAATCTACATTATATCTAAAGGAGGGGAATCCCCTATATCAAAATTATGGAGGAATTGTAAAACTGCACGAGAGTGAGACATAATTCCTAAAGCATCTCTTTCTCTAACATATAACTTGAAATGTTTACAATCAGCAAGTAGTTGTTTGTTACTATAATGAAAAGGACATTTGTATTTGTATAAAGCATCGATCGGCATAGGTCTAAATATTTCCTTCTTGGAATTCATTAGCTCAACATATACCTTCTTAGCCACTTCTTGACGAGTATTAATGTTTTCTAAGATAGGTGTGGGGAGAAGAATGTGAAGAGGAGGACGATGTTTAGCATCACCTACCTTGACTTGAGACATTGAACAACCAACACCATACATATCTGGTTTAGGGGGTATATGAACTGGAAACCTAATACCATGCTCGTTAACTCCAAGCCCTAAACCTTTATAACCTTGTTTAGTCACCATATTATATCCAGTAGTGTACATATTATGTAAAGCTTCTACAAGAGGTGATTGTTTATCATGTTCATGAGTAAAGGTTGCATAAGGTGGGATAATAGGTTTTTAAGAAATTTTTTTCTGTTTCCTTTAATATCATCATGAATCGGAGGAGAAGGTAAATCAAAGAAATCTTGCACATCCGCATCCTGAACTATAGCTTGAATCCCATCATAAGTATGGGAAGAGTGAGGATGAACATATGGAGAACTAGGTATCGAATTAGAATTAGGAAGATTATGATTATGATTGATAGGATTAAGATTAGGATTGATAGGATTAGGATTAGGATTGATATGATTAAGATTAGGAAGATTAGGAGATGCTGGATCATCTACCCAATTCTGCACATAATACAAAAGATTAATAAGGCTACCACATAAATCTTTAATAAAATTTTAGAATGTAGGCAGACTAATGTCAGTCAACTTCACAAAAGCATAAGCAAGAGCAAAGTGAAGGATCATCAACATAATGAAGTGAATGATACTCTCATAAACATCATAGGTATTATAAAGAGATGCAAAAAGAAGGGTAATAAAGAACATGACCATACACCAAAGCATCTTAATGATTTCCATAGAAAATGAAATGCAAGAAATGTTTTTGGATTTTATTGATTATATAGAACTTGTTTGTCTTTTTGAATGTGAGAGCATAAACTAGATCTAATATAAATGCAAGAAAGGATCTATAACCTAACACAATAGAGCATCTAATTCCACAAAATAAAGGAGAGTAAGTATGTCAGGTTCACCAAAATGAATAGAAGTTTATTGGAATCACCTCTATTGAGTGTAATGTATGGGGGAAATATTAGATCCACTCCTAAATCCAAATTCCCAAAGGAGAGATCTGATTTGATCAACCAAAATGTTAATGCACAATCGAATCAATCTATGGAGAATATGAAAGAGAGAGAAAAACCCTATATTTCCCTATGGTAGAATTGTGTTTGAAATTTAAAATAATTGAAATATAAGTACTAACCTTAAATTAGTGCAAATCTAGAAAATGCCAATTTATGATGTCTGTGTGTACTTTCGGGCAATTCTACAACCTGTTTCAGATTGGAAATGCCGAGATGAAGAAAACCCATAAATCTTTTGTCTTTCCGATGGCAGGTAGTCTTTGACCCTCATAAAATGTCAAAGGCTACATTCTTTATTTGAAGGTCAATTCTATCTTTTTTCGCAGATCCTAGAAGTTCATCAAAAAGGGTATCCAAATCTACTCTCAGATTCAAAATTCCGCACCTGCACCTGCAAGAAAAATAGGGTTTTTGTTGTTTGTTTGAGGGTTTTGCCTTGGTCAAACCCCGGTTTGGAATCAACCTTAATATTGAAATTGAAATAAGAATGCTAGCAAGTAGTAGAAATAGATCTAACAATGAAGCTATGCAATTCGATAGATATGTAATTTTATTTTGAATGTAAACAAGTATATTGATACGAGGGCTTGAACACAACAATGGTAAATGTAAATCAAAACCATGAAAGTAAATACAAAACATCCATGCTTGTATGCTTGGAATCCACACTGATAGAAGAATGAATGGATCTTGAAGATGATAAAAAGGATCTTGAAGGAAGATCACAACATCATTATGGCTAGATCTAGGGTTTGAATGATGAATCTTGAATGCTTGAACCAAATCCCTTCAATGGCTTAGATGCTTGAATCCTTGATCTTCAATCGAGAACTTGGATGGAAAAGAGGACTTGAATGGAATGCTTCCTTGAAAATGCTTGATGAAATGCTTGCTTGATCACCTTGAGAGCTTGAGAGAGGAGATTGCAAAACTTGATTGCTTGATGGAAAAATAAGATGATTGAAATGAGAGAGGAAGGCCTCCTTTTATAGTGAATTAGGGCACAATCCTCTAGAGGGGCCACCTTGGAGAATTAAATACCAATTAGGTCCTAACCTTTAGAAAATATACCTAGATTAAATGCAATTTGAGTATTTATCATTCTGAAACCCGAAATGGCCGACTCGAAGGCGGGAAAATAAATATCTCGAAACCCGACACCCAAAAATTAAGGAAATTTGAAATCTGGATAGGGGGTCAAGGATGAACTCAAATCTGACCTAGGTTAGGGTCAAGGTCAATCCTAACTAGGTCAAATTCAACCTTGACCCTGATGATTTACCCTTCCAAAACCTGAAATGGCTGACCTGGAGGCGGGAAAACAAATATCCCCGAAACCCGACACCCAGAAATCAAGGATATTTGAAATCTGGACAGGGGGTCAAGGATGAGCTCGACCCTGACCTAGGTTAGGGTCGAGGTCAATCCTGACTAGGTTAGGGTCGAGGTCAACTTTGACCCATAAGGTCGACTTTGACGTTGTGGTCAAAAACCTCAAGATCCTGACCCAGAATGCTAGGAAATGCAGATTGGAGTGAAAATCAGGAACAGATAGAAGCAGAATGAGGAGAAAAAGTATGATCTAAGTGAAGAGCTGATTCAAGGTGCTTGACATGACCCAGACCACTCACTTGGAGGGTTAAATTCTCTTAACATGGAAGTGCTTCCATTTTAAGACGATACAGTAGGAGATGATGTCTCCACTTTTTGAGTGCTTGCACCATAGCATACAACTCCAAATCATAGGTGGAGTACTTTTTCTTGGCTTCATTCAAATTCTCAGAGAAGAATTCCATAGGGTGTCCTACTTGACTAAGCACTACTCTAATAGCTATCTTGCTAGAATCACACTCAACCACAAACAATTGATTGAAATCAGGAAACATCAAGGTGGGTAACTCTATAATTATTTTATTCAACATTTCAAATACTTTGTTAGCTGCCTCATTCCATTTGAATTGGCATTTTATTCCACCTTTAATGGTGTTGAGGATAGGTGCACAAAAATGACTGAAATTCTTCACAAAATTCCTATAGTATGATGCCAAACCATGAAAACTTCTAACATCACTTATGGACTTAGGTGTAGGCCAATCCAAGATTGCCTTAACTTTTATCAGGATCCATCTTCATGTAGCCATTAGAAACCACAAAACCAAGGTAAACTAATTCAATTTTCAAGAAATCACACTTATCCTGATTGATCATTAACTTCTTGTTATGCAGCCTCTTTAAGACCTGCTCCAAATGCTCCATGTGCTCCTCCATAGACCTGCTAAAAATCAAAATATCATCAAGATAAACTATAACAAATTTACCTATGAAATCTACCAACACTTCATTCATGAGTCTCATAAATGTACTAGGAGCATTGGTGAGACCAAATGGAATCACAAGCCATTCATATAACCCTTCATTCATCTTGAAGGCTATCTTCCATTCATCACCAGGCCTCACTTTGATTTGATGGTAGCCTGACTTCAAATCCACCTTAGAAAAGTAGCATGAACCTCCCAAATTGTCTAACAAGTCTTCAATCCTTGGCATTGGAAATCTGTACCTTATGGTGATCTTGTTGATGGCCCTTGAATCAGTGCACATCCTCCATGTACCCCCTTTCTTTGGTGCTAGAATAGTAGGTACAACACAAGGGCTTAAACTCTTCCTTATCAGCCCCTTGTCCAATAAATCTTGAATTTGCTTGGCTATCTCTGCATTTTGGCTAGGTGTCATCTTATATGCTGCTTTGTTTGGAAAGTTTTCTCCAGGAATAAGGTCTATTTGATGACTTATCTCTCTCATGGGTGGAAATGCACTTGGCAACCCATTGTCCACTATGTCATGGTACTTATCCAACAATTCTTGTACCTCCAAAGGTATGCTCTCTTTCACTTTAGCCTCCTCTTTTGGCTTTACTATCACTACACAATAGATTTCTTTCTCCACCTTCATTAACTTTAGGAACTCCTTCCCACTTAATAGCATAGCACTAGCTCCCACTTGCTTCTCATCACTAACTTCTTGCAATGGATCCATTTGGAATTTCTTACCTAACTTGGTGATTAGATAGCTATTCTTCTCTCCATCATGTATGGCCTTCACATCAAATTGCCATGGACGTCCTAGTCATAGGTGACATGCATCCATAGGCAAAATGTCACATAGGACCTTGTCCTTATACTCACCAATCTCAAACTCTACCAAGGTTTGTTCATCAACCACTATTTGTTGTCCCTTGTTCAACCATGAGACTTTATAAGGTGTGGAATGAGGGATTCTTCTTAATTTTAGTTTTTCAACCATCTCTGTAGACACAATGTTCTCAGTGGATCCGGAGTCCACTATCACCTTGCATATCTTGCCATGTGATTTACAAGTTGTCTTGAATAAGCTTTTCCTTTGTGGTGGCTCTATGGAACTAGGAACTTTTAGCAAAGTCATCCTCAACATCAAATTCTCTCCATCCACTAATGGGCCTGCCTTGGAGATAGGAGAAGTGACACTTTGTGTGTCATACTCATGCACCAACTGATTTCTTTTCTCCCCCATTGAAGATGAAGAGTTTTTAGTAGGACACCTACCCATGGTGTGTCCCACTTGGTTACAATTGTAACACCTACTAGTGAAGATTGAATTAGCCCTATCTTGTGACTAAAATCTTCCTCTAGGAGGCCCTCTTCCTTTGTATCCTCCTCTTTGAAAAGACCCTCTAAAATGACTGCCACCACTATTATCATTGGACTAATTTTCTTCTTGTCTATTAGGACTCTGTCCCCTTCCATAGTTGTTCCCGCCTCTGAAACCTCTACTATTGTTTCCACCTCTTCCTCTTTGTTGGAAGTCAATCCTCCTTCTAGCCTTATCCGTTGCCCTCAAAGCTAACTGAAAAAACTTATGCATACTTTTAGGTGCCAACATACTAATCTCATCTTGTATCCCTTGTCTTAAACCATTAAGGTACCTTGCCACTTTCTCCATTTCATCTTCTTGTCTTCTAGCCCTTAGGCTTAGCTTATGGAACTCTTCAGTATAGGTACTCACTATCATATCCTTTTGTCTTAGGTTCTGCAACCTTTGATACATCTGAATTTCATAATCAGCAGGTAAGAATTGAGCCCTCAACTTGATTTTCATTCTTTCCCATGAAACTATATTTTTCTTTCCATTGGCTATTCTATCATCCTACATCATGTTCCACCACATCAATGTAGATCCTTTAAGTCTTGCTTTGGCATAACTAAAATTCTTTTCCTCTGCCACTTCCTTGTAATCAAATTGGTTATCAATGGCTTCTAACCAATCCAACAATTCCTCACCATTCAAACTTCCATTGTAATAGGGTATGTGTTCCATGCTATCTTTGTTCATGGACTTGACTGCATCCAAGAACACCTTGTCCTTGTCATCTACTGTCTCTTTTCCCTTACTAGATGTCTCCCCTGTTTTACTTTCATTCTCATCTTCACTTTCATCACCCCATTCAGTGACTCTCTTTCCCTTTGTCTTTGTCAAATTGGATTTTTCCAATAGCTCTTGGACCAAGTCCGCTATGGCCCCCCTACTCATTGTTTTAGGAGGCATGCTATCAACCTCTTGACTCTTATCTTTGTTAGACATACACAAACTTCAATAATATCCCGTTCTGATACCACTCTGATGCAGAGGGATTGGTTCCTAGTCTTTTCCCCAAGGTTCCTAACCTTCTCTAATCATCCAATGATTATTTTAGAGTGTAATCTTTACTATTTTGGATCTCCTAGATCCTCCTCCAACTTCTCCTCCAAGGTATCATTGGTTTTTAGAGGTTACACTTCTTTCAAGACCAATTTAGGCCTTCAATCCACTAGGTTCCTACACAAGGATTACCTTTTTAGAACCAAAAACCTCTGCTTAGGATCTTTCCATACTTCAAACTATCTTCCAACTAGTTTCATAACCCTTCTATACCATTTAGAACCCACCCATACACTTCTAGATTCTTTACCAAGTCATTAGACTTCAATTTCACTAGGAGGCCTAATTGGCTCCAATCCTATTAGGCCTATTTTCACTATTTTTGGTCCCTAGCTTCTAAAATTCCCAAACAACCTCATAGAAGACCTTTAAAATCCTCAAGGTATCTACCATCCCCTTCCAAATCCTAAGTTTAGGATACTAGATGCACCCACAACCCTATGAGCTAGCAGGCCCTAGAGTTTAGCCTATTAATTAGGCCTCATGACCACTCTGCACAAAAGTCCTTCAAATTGACCACCAAACTTCCAAAATCACTTCCAACCTCTTGAACCCTTTAGGAGACTCTTAGATCTTTCCAACAATGCAACTAAGATCCCTTCTCAAAGTCATGGGTTCACGTGCAAATAACTTCTATTCCCTGTCCTAGTTCACCTGTCTTCATCAGTCAGCCATAGGGCTTCCAATTAGGTCTTGAAGCCTTGATGCCACAACATAAATGAAACCAAAATTTAAAAATAAAAACTCTAACCTAACATCCCCCACGGTTTCAGACATTTCCACTAGTGGATGTTGAGGTTAGAGCTCTTCCAAGCATGGTGGCTCTGTAAATGAGTTTCATAGAGCCGTGGCTTGGAAAGCTTTCCAAATCACCACTAACTAACCTAAACTCAAATGAATCAATGTATAAAAAAGACTGAACACCAGACTAAGCCCCCATGGATTTGGATCTCTTCAACCAATCCGTACAGGCTGTACAACTCACAAAGAAACCCTACAAACAAGACATAGTCAATAAATGGCGTTTGTATAGAAGATCTAAATTATGAAATTCAACTCAAAGCTTCATTAAAATTCAAAATATTTCATCCTCATGATCATATACTAAGCATGAGTGGTTATAACCAGCTTAACCACCATTTGAACAACTTTTCAAAAAGTTGCAAAAGTTGCTCGAGCAACTTTGCCAAGTTGCTTAGCAACTTTTTGCCCAAGGTCTCATTTGACCTATGAGACCTTTCCAAAGCTTAGGAATGACTCCTAAGTCCTAAATCAACACACTTAAGGCCCTGAGACCTCATTTAGGCCATTTCCATCTAAATCCATCACCTAGAGACTTCTCAGGCCATTTAGACTACTAGTCTTCCATGAGCTCATTTGGCTCTTACATCAAATGAAAGGACCCAACCTATGGATCCTTATTCCAAACTCCTAATCAAACCCTCACAAACCCCTAAGACCTCTAAACATTCAAAACCCAAACATGGTGGGAGATGCCCTGCACCAACTTTCTATCTTCTTTCTCGCCTCTAGATGTATTCTTCATGATATAGATGGAGGAAAGGAGGGCTTTGCTGCTGCGGGATAACTACAAAAGGAAAAATAAATAGTTGATGCCAGAGACTCTTTATCATCCTCATTATGGCTTCTTTTACCATCTAAGATATGAAGTATGTTTTATTTTCCCCATTAGTCAGTTTCAATTTATAACAATCTGGTAAATAATCCTTACATGGGGAACAACATAGGGGTTGTTGGATTCTTTGATTGATTATGATTTAGTGATTTTTGGTTGTGTTTATTTTTCTTTCACCTAGTTAATTGCTGGTGTATTTATTTTAAGGAAACCTTGTTTGTTGGGCTTTGTCAATAAGTGGTGTATAGTTGAGTCCTTGTTCTATAATTGCATTACTTATTGCATACCTTGGGTCTTTATCACTATTTTCCTCCTTTTTAGATGATGCTATGTATAGCACGGAGTCGATGCTCAAATCATATATGATCCTTGAAGCATTTTGTCTAGAATACACACACCTTGTTCATGCTTCTATTTTCGCATGCACATTTACCAGTGCACTAGCTATAGTACTTTTGACAAAATGCATCTTCATTATACCTCCATGGATTTCTTTACAATGTTTCAAGCCCCATTTTATCATAGGCAACGAGAATGCCGAAAAAGGATTATTCATTCTAACTCCTCACTTGCAAATTACATTTTTCTTGGAAGTTTCTAAGGATTGACACTTAGTATACATAACAACAAGCACACTGCTTGTTAATATATTCAAATAAAACCTAGTCTTCAATTTACATTCAAGGTCAATTTCCATTTGGTTAAAGATGTTAGAGACGTTAGAATGAATATGATCATATCTGGAACAAGCAAAGACTAAAAACCTAGAGATTTCTTTGAAAGAATTATATTAATATCATCTCAGAAAAATTTGTTTAAACTACTGAATAAATGAGTGCAAACATAAAAGTGCAGCAAACCAAATGAATATGCCAATAGATGGAAGATAGGTGTTTTTTTTAAAACCTTGGTTGCCTGCCTTATACAAGTTGTTAGGATGACAGAGTCTCTAACGGTATAAGTGTATATATATATACTCACCTCTTAGTGATGGAGTCAATTTGACTAAGTCCCTATTGTCATGGAAATATAAACTTGTTTCTTGGGACACTATGTTCTTTAGCTTTATCTAGATTCATTTATGGACACCGGTTTTGTTGGAAGTAATTCTATTGATATGAATACATGTATGTGAGTTGTTTTCTCTATTTATAGTGTGCATAGGTAAAACAACTTTATAAGGAGCAAGAAATGTTACCTAATTGAGATTACCATATATGATATATCATGAAAGATTTTATAACAGTATACTAGATGGTCGATAGGTACTAATGTTGTTATCTATAGTGATTCCTATTCTTTTTATGATTTGGAAACATCGAAATGAAACATACATTATTTATTTTGAGCACTAGATTTCATTTTATTTTTACATGTTTATATGTGTGAGAAATAGGGATCATGATTTATTATGAATTTGAGTAGTGCTAATGTTGAGAATAAAGATTAAATAATGAAGACGTTGATCTTCCAGAAATAGAATTTTCCATGAACATTGCATGTATTGAGAATGTTTGATCTTTTGATGCAAAGTATTACTGTATTGCGATGTCCCCTTTATTCAACTATTGCCACCATATTTTCCATGTGTGAGATGGAATCAACATTCCATAAAATGAGACCAAAAATAATGATTGTTTCTTATGTTCTCTTAATTTAGTTATATACATTGGTTTGTCTACCATTTCATTATATTTAAGTATGGTTACATGTGTGTGTGTGTGTATATATATATATATATATATATGTTGCCAGATAATTCCATTACTCCTTTGTTTTACTTTGTTAGATTACTTCTAGCTGGGCTGGGTATCCTTCATGTTAGGAAGGATTCCGGGGAAGTGTTACTACTTTGTGGTAGGGTGGAAACGCACTCCCACAATACTCTCACCCTAGCTGACTTTTGTGAATAGTTTTTTGAAGCTTTAGGAAGGACCTTCCTCTACAGTGCTATACACTTCAAGTTGTATTTTCCATGGTGGTATTTGGTAATTTTGTTGTTTACTTTTGTATTAAAATGAAAATACATATTTGATCTAATCTTTATCTTTTATTGATGTGATTCGACATGCGGTCAAAAATCTCTTGGGTGGTTATCTTGACTTGATAGTTTGTACTTGTACTTGATGGAAAAATCTCTTATTGTGACTCCATTACTACGTTCGATAAATGGTCGACATGTTCGCATATCTTTGGACATAGGTATGCCTTATCTTTTCAATAGTTATGGTCATTATTGTATTTCTTTTATTCCTATATTATAGAGAATCTATTGGTATTATGTTGGCTTTTGTATTCAACCTTTGACTTGTTGACCGACTCCTTTGTCTTTAGTACAAATTGCTGATGTGGCCTTTGTGTTGAAACTTCATTCTTTACAATTTTGAGAAGCTCTAAGAAGTTTCTATGCAGCCCCAGATAGCTGCAAGTTTTTTTTTGTTATTGTAGAAGTAATTTCAGATTAAATAGAAGCAAGAAGAAGTTTGCATATTTCTCCAACTCTCTGTTTATGTTTTGTCTCTGCCCTGTTTTGAAGATTTTGAATTTATTCATTGCTGAAACAGAGCATCATTCTTGTGTGTTTCCAGAATATAGTTTTTACTCTATATTCTTTACATCCACTCTGTTAACTCTTCATTCTTGCCAACTAAAAAGCAATTAAAAAAGAACGAACGAAAAAAAGATAATTGTACCATATAGATATGAAAGGATATAAAATATTACGATTATGTGATGAGGGTTTGTCAGCTCTGCTCGACTTTCGACCCCGCTCGTGGGCGAGCTCGACGTGACTCCATGCGTGGCCAGAGTGACTTTTTTTTTTTTAACTCTGATTTTTTCCTTCTTTTCGTCGTACGGAGCCTCCTTTGTCCATTTTTTTTCATGACTTTCGACCCCGCCCGCGAGAGCGCTCAGCGCCAATCCCGCACATAAGCAAGCTCAGTGCCGATCCTACGAGCGAGCGAGCTTGGCGTTGATCCCGCCCTGCCGCTCATCGGAGAGCTCAACCGATTCGGCTCCACTCGACTTTCGACCCCGCTCGTAGGCGAGCTCGGCTCAGGGATCAACTCACTGGGGATCCTGTCCCTGGGTCTCTGTATCCAAAGAAGAAAGACAACTAAAAATTATATATATTATATATAATTTGAAGATCATGCCTGTAGAAGGTGCCGATAGAATTGGTGAAAAGTGCTTGAATGTATAAATTAGGGTTTCTTGTGGTGCGACATGTGAGCCACTGGTTATTTAAAGAGAATCCATGGTTCTCGTCCAGTGGCCTGCATTGAGTGGCATTCGCATTGATGCGACTTTGTCAAAACTTTGAGCAGCGCCGACCTCAAACAATATAATTTATTTCTTTCATCATTTATTTGGATAAATTTTATAGGTATTTCTTTTGAAGCAATATTTTTCAAAAACAAATCCGTCCCGTAGAGGCTTTAATTTTTCTTTTCATTTTCTCTTCTATTTTAAATGTATAACAATAATTTGAAAGAAAAAAATCGTTCAACAACAAAAATTTTGTTCATTAATAGCCTCAAGTTCACACTTTGCTCATGTATTTAAAACCCATGACAATATTTTAAATAACAAATTACAAATAAATTCAGATTTTATAAATCACTGAATCTATTTCAAAGGAAATTGCATAGAACTACAATACAAACGCTTTTCTTCCACCAATAGTAATAGGGGATGCTTCCAGTGTAGTTTGCCGACTGAGGCTGTCATTTCATATTCAAGAAAACCATAACATAATTTTGAGAGAAAGTTTTGATCAATCAAACAAAATATTTCAAAACCCTAAAACTTTGATCAATCAAAAAATTTACAGAATCTTAGACAAACTACAACTTACAATTCTAACAAATAGTGATCTGAGAAAGCTTAAAGCTAATGCACATCAAAATCAATAAATTTACAGAATCTTAAACAAATTACAACTTACAATTCTAACAAATAGTGATCTGAGAAAGCTAAAAGCTAATGCACATCAAAATCAGAAACATGCAGTCATAGCAACTTGAAATTATATTGGATCTGATATAAAATTAAATTTTAAAATAATTATATTAGGTCTGATACAAAATGCTATTATAATTGAGGAATCGGTTACAAAGAAACCGTTTCATATATATTAGATTTAAAAAATGGTTGAGTGGATATGCAAAGCTATAATATGTGGAAATATAAAAAACTTTACACAAATGACATGGGTGACTATAGTTATATAAATGATTATACGTTATATCATAAAATAATAAAAATATTATATATTTACATTAATCGTTGAGATTGAAACAAATTCTACAATTCACGCAGATTGTAAGAAAGAGTTTACAGATTTCAAAACTTTATAGAATCTTTTATTGCATGATTCGGGGTCTAAAGAGCCTCTCCCCGAAGAAGAATAAAGTGTATATATTAGTTATAATTTAATCTTAATAATTTTGTTGAAAAATAAAATAAATTTTAATTAAACAATCATATATAAAGTCAATTGTTTTGGTGTTATGCCTCATATATATCTTCTTATATATGTGAAATAAATTAGCATAGTTATATTTAAAAAAAATTATGTTATATTAAGTCAAAAGATAAAAAGATAAAATATCACATGAATATTGAAAAGATTGTATGTATAGATTAAGAAATTAATTATTCAAAGTAAAGAATTCTAAAAGCCTTCAAAATTAAAATGCATCCCAAATAATATAAAAAATAGAAATGGGAGTCTACTACTAAAGGAAATAATTGAAATATTGTAAATAAAGCTAACATACAAATGTGGAAAACAAGAAACTTAAAAAGTTATGAAATTTCACTGCATACAATTTTAGTAATATGCTTCCTCATAGAAGCTCTTTATGTTGATAGGCCTTTCCTCTTTCAAAACTGTAAATCTGCCTCTTTTTTGTTAGTTCTTGACATTTATTTTCATGAAAAATACCAAATAGAAATGTTTATTTGTTGATTCCCACTTAAATTCATAATCTGGACACCATTCAGTCACTTTAAAGTTAGATACATTCTTCTCTGAATATATCTATGCATGAACTCGTCTCAATTATATAATCTCCCCATTTTGCATATGTAATTGTTCACAACATTACAATATTCTCACCTGAAAGGAAAGGAATGAACCTAATTATGAAAAATAATACATTGATGAAGTAAAAAATTTAGAGATTTTTTGGGTTTCTTTTTCAATAACAATTACCCTCTCCCTTGCCATCTATGGTGGTGTGATTAAAGTCATGCAACATTTTTACCAGTCTAATTATTGTCATGTCATGGGAGAAGGTGATCCATACTCCTTTAGGGTTGGTGGCAGAGAGACTCACAACATAATGCAATGTACATGAAGCAGAATTGTTAGGGTTGTCATCAGATTGGTGACTGTGTAGGACAAGCATTTTAACCCACCTTTAACACCTCTTGCAAATTTGGAATTGCTGAACATATGTCAAAAAGATGACCAAAAAGCACAATAAATTGCAAAAGACAACATTCAAAAAAAATGTAAAACTTATCAATAAATAAAAGCTTGAAAGAAAAAACTCTAGTAGAAATAAATGGATGGAAGAAGAAAAGCATTGCATGGGATCTGTAACGTTCACAGACCAATGAAACCGCTCCCTCTTCCTTGCCTCTTCCACTTTATTTGTAACTGTTAATCATTAATTGCTAACTGTACGGAGCATTTCTTTTTGGTGCTGGCTATCTTCAGAGACAATTTTTTTTTTAGATCTACAAAAACAAAACACAATTTTTTTTTTGTTGTTGCAAAAATTTGTTGTGGTTTCAGACTTTTCAAATTTGGTCAATGGTGCATTTTGTTTGGAGAATAGCCTTGTCCTTTCTTTTTTATATACTTTAGGTGTAAATAGAATATTAAATGTACATAAGATATATCATGATTCAATAAATCAGTATTTATAGATAGAAAAAGATGTTGCAGATTTTAGAATTACAGTGATAAGGAAGATAATGTTTGGATTGCAACAAATCTAAACACAAATATTTAAAATTCAATTTCAAAATAATTGAAAATTTGAATTTGTTAAATTTATAAATTTAATAGGAAATATAATTTCTCATAACATTTTTTACATAGATTTTCATCTTGATACACTAAGTAATAAATTGGAAGTCATATAAATGTAAAATATATTCTAATAAGATTAAGTTATTAGGAAACTAAACAATAGAACCTATGATAGATATAGTTGATAGCCAAAGATTGATTTAGGACTATTAAATTTGTTGATGAAGTCAGATCCAGATCCTATTGCTGACAAACTACTTAGTATTACTATACCAATCTATGAGACACAAAAATTTCTCAAGCATGACAGTGTGACACTCCAAAATAGGTTGCAATCCAACTTAAGTGTTCACCTTTATGAATTTACGACACATATCTGAAGACATTCTTGTCATCTTTTATCAGTTCAATATTGACCTCTCCTCCTTCCTACAAAAACATAGTGAACTCCTTCCTACAAAAACATAGCTCACTATGTATGAGTTTGAGTCAAACTCTAGATATTATAGAGAAAATCAGATCAAATTGGGCAAACTCAAAATTTAAACTCAATTTTTATAGTTTTATTAACAATGGGTGTGGCAGTTGTGCTAGAAAGAGGCAGAGCATAACAGAGAAAACAAAATCTGCATTTTTTACATAAATTTAAACACCTAGAAAAAAGAAATGAGCTACTGTAACAAGATTATAAGATTCAACAGATATTAACAGAGCTTCGGCTCTAAAATGAACTTGTTTTGAAAACCCCTATTTCTCATTCATAATATTCAGTCTATTTCCAGCATTACATACTCCTAAAAAATAACATAACAAAAAAAAATTTAATGCTGATTTAACAACCTGCAGAAGTAAAGGACTTTGAAAAGATTTTAACTTAAAACATTCAATATTGTTCTGTTGCGTGAAAGGAAAATGATACGACAGAATTAAATAGAGTAGTTGGGATTAATTTCCAACACTCCCCCTTAATCACAACTGTTGCATTCTTTGATGCCCAATCGATCTCTTTGATAAACAAAACTCTCTTTTCCCAGTGCCTTAGTGAAGATGTCTGCTAATTGATCTTCAGACCTGCAATGTTCGAAGTAGATTTCTCCATTGTTGATCAGCTCTCTGATGAAATGATACATTGTGTCTATATGTTTACTCCTGTTGTGAAAAACTGGATTCTTTGACAATGCTATGGCTGAATTGTTATCACAATAGATCTTTGTCGGTTCTTCTTGTTTTTGTTTGAGATCTTTCAAAACTCTTCTCATCCAAACAGTTTGACATGATGCACCTGTGGCTGCTACATACTCTGATTCAGTAGATAAAAGAGTAACAATTGGTTATTTCTTTGATGCCCATGATACTATACCTGATCCAAAATAAAAAATATAACCAGAAGTGCTTTTTCTATCATCAATACTTCCAGCACAGTCACTATCTATATATGCTATGAGTTTGAATTCATTTGAGCTTGTGTATTGGATCCCATAATTCTTTGTTCCACTTAAATATCTTAAAATCCTTTTTCCTGCTTTCCAATGTGAATCTTTTGGAGTCTCCATGAACCTTGAAATCAAGCTTACACAAAACATTATGTCTGGCCTTGTGGCTGTTATATACATAAGGCTGCCAACAAGTCTTTTATACAAAGTTGGATTTGCATCATCTCCTTTGTTATCTTTACTCAATTTCAAACCTATGACCATAGGTGTTGGAGCTGATTTGCAGTTCATCATATTAAACCTTTTCAAGATGTCATTTGCATACTTAGATTGAGAGATGAAAATGCTCTTTTCATTCTGATTTACTTCAATGCCAAGAAAAAACTTCATTAAACCCAAATCAGTCATCTCAAATATTTTTGTCATTTCTGATTTAAACATGTCAATTGATAAATCACCCGTGAAAATTAAATCATCAACATATAAAAAAATAATTAAGATTTCACCATTTTCATTCATCTTGGTATACAATGTAGGCTCACTACTACACCTATTGAATCTATTTTGCAAAAAATAAGAGTCAATTCTACTATACCATGCTCTTGGAGCTTGTTTGAGTCCATAAAGAGCCTTCTTGAGCTTGTAAAATTTGTTTTCATGACCCAAAATCTCATACCCAGGTGGCTGCTCCATATAGACTTCTTGTAATATGCCATTCAAGAAAGCTGACTTCACGTCCATTTGATATACTGGCCATTTTTTTTGAGCTGCTACGACGAGTATTGTCCTCATGGTGTCTAAACGAGCCACTGGTGCAAATGTCTCATTGTATTCTACCTCAGGCTATTGTGAGTAACCTTTTGCTACGAGTCTTGCCTTGTGTCTTTGCACATCACCATTTGCATTCAATTTTGTTTTATAAACCCACTTTACTCCAATAACTTCTTTTCCTTGAGGAAGACTAACCAACTCCCATGTTTCATTCCTTCTAATTGCATCAATTTCTTCATCCATTGCATTTATCCATTTTTCTTCTTTAATTGCTTCTTCAAAGTGAATTGGATCATCAACATGTGAATACAATGCAAAAAGAGAATTTAGATCTGTACTACTTTCTCTATCATCTTGCTCATAAATATCTCTTAAACTTCTAATTTTTTGTCTTCTTAAGCTTGCTAATGTAGGATTTGACATGTCACTTGAATTTGTAGATTGTGGACTTGATGGACCAGCACCAAGAGTTGCAATTGAAGATGGTGTGTGTTGCACATTTGATGGTGTGTTTGCTTGTGTGTGTCGGGCTGTCCTCATACTTGATGATGGTGTCCTTTGAACACTTTGTTGTCCTTGTATAGGAGTGGGAGGAGTCACATTTGGAGGGATATTTTCTGGTATAATTTTCTCATTTTCTTCTTGTGGTAAATTGGTTACAATATTGACTGCTTTATCCAAAGTTCCATCCCATACTTCATCTTCTACAAATTGCACATCTCTGCTGATTATGACGTTCTTGCTGATTATGACGTTCTTGCTGATTGGATTGTATAATTTGTATGCATTTGATTCATCATTGTATCCCAAAAATATACATTTTTCTCCCTTGTTGTCCAATTTCATTCTCAATTCATTCGGCACATGTGCATATGCCACACATCCAAATACTTTCATATGAGAAACACTATGTTTTCTTCCACTCTATGCTTATTCAGGAATCATATTTTTGACACTTTTTGTTGGACATCTATTCATAATATATGCTGCACATGATATGACTTCAGCCCAATACTCATTTGGCAAATGTTTGGCTTTCAACATACTCTAGCCATTTCCATTATTGTCCTATTCTTCCGTTTAGCTATGCCATTTTGTTGAGGGGTATATCTTGTGGTAAATTGCTTATTAATTTCATGCTCTTTGCAAAATCTTAAAAGATCATTTGAGATATATTCACCACCTTTATTCATTCTCAATACTTTGATGTAATGACCACTCTGTTTTTCAGCAAGAGCTTTGAATTGACAAAAGTATTCAAACACCTCACTTTTATGCTTTAGAAAATAAACTCATGTTTTCCTTGTATAGTCATCAATCAATGTCAAAAAATAGAATCTTCCACCAATTGAGGGTGTTTGCATTGGGCCACACAAATCTGAGTGAATAATGTCTAAAGGTGCCTTAGCTCTCATCGACTTACCCGCTGGAAATGATTCTCGATGCTGCTTTCCTAAGATGCACCCTTCACATACTCTTTCAGGTTTCTCTATTAATGGTAATCCATTGACCATGCTTTTGTTATGAAGAAAATTTAAAGCTAAAAAGTTTAAATACCCAAATCTTAGATGCCACAACCAATTCTCATCTTTTATTTCTGCTTGAAGGATTATTTGTTTGACTGCTGCAACTTCTTTATTATCTTGCATATGCATTGTAGCTTGTGCTTGAACATATTTCACATTCAAATCTGACATAATCTTTAGAGGAAACATTCTATTATTGGTCATTTGAACCTTGGCAATGAGTTGATTACTTGAGAATTTATCTAAAATTGTGCACTCTCTATTTTTGAAAAATACTCTATAACCATTTTGAACAAGCTGCCCAATGCTCATTAGATTATGTTTTAAATCAGGAACAAAATAAACATCAGTCATATGTTTCTTCTCCCCCTTTTTAGTTAGAATATTGATATTCTCTTTTCCTTTGACTTCTACCTTATTGTCATTGCCCAATGTTACATCAGATTTCACACTTTTATCTAAGCTTGAAAACATTTCCAAATTCCTTGTCATATGATTGCTACAACCTGAATCTAAAAACCATACATTTTTTTCACTTGCTTGTGCAACATTGCATGCCAAAAACATGGTGTTCTGTTCTAGTTTTTGGTTTTGATTTTCTGTCATGAAATTTGCATTTTGTTGTCTAAAATCATATTGTTTCTTTCTACACTCATTCAAATAATGCCCAAATTTTTTGCAATAATGACATTGGACTGAAGATTTGGCATACCTTTGGCTTTGAGACTGATTTTGAGGTGAGTATTGACTTGGGTATTGGCTATTACCTCTTCCACTTGAGCTTGATGGGTTGCTGCCCCTTCCACTTGTGTTTCTTCTGCCTCTATAAGAATTTCTTTCTCTACCTCTGAAATTTGTTCTTCCTCTGCCTCTACCAGTGTTGATTGAGACTTGTGTCTTGAATACATGCTCCAAATTTGAAGTTGCTGACCTACTCAATCTATGCTCATGAGAAATGAGTGATGCATGAAGTTCATCAACTGAAAACTGTGAGAGATTTTTTGTCTCTTTTATGGCTACCATAATAGATTCAAACCTTATAGGCAAACTTCTTAAAATCTTTTCAACAACTCTCCTTTCTTCAAGAATGTCACCATGTGATCTGATTTGATTTACCAAACCAATGATTTGGGTGAAGAATGTGTCTATTGTATCTGATTCTTTCATGTAGATTGTTTCAAAATCTCTTCTTAGCATTTGTAGCTTAGCTATTTTTACCTTTTCCATTCCTTGATAGGCTGTTTGAAGAATGTCCCATGCTTGCTTAGACTTTGTAGCTACTTGAATTCTTGAAAAAATACTTTCATTCACACCTTGAAAGATGAAGAAGAGGGCTTTTGAATCTTTCTTTTTATTTTCTTTTAAAAAATCTTTCTCAGCCTGAGTCATTGCATTATATGCTGCTGCATCTACTGGTTCTGGGTAACTATTTTCAATAAGCTCCCATAAATCTTGAGCACAAAATAATAGTCTCATTGTGATTGCCCAATAGTCATAATTTTTCCCATTGAACTGTGGAATCTATGGATTTGTCAAACTTGTACTTGCCATTGTTGGTTGTAAATACCTTTGCTCTGAAGAAAATCCAGTCTTCTTAAAATCTTCTTTGATTCACCTTCAACTCTCATAAACAACCTTTGGCTCCACTAAACAACCTTCAGCTCTGATACCATGTGCTGGAGAGAGGCAGAGCATAACAGAGAAAACAAAATCTCCATTTTTTACATAAATTTAAACACCTAGAAAAAAGAAATGAGCTGCTGTAACAAGATTATAAGATTCAATAGATATTAATAGAGCTTGAGCTCTAAAATGAACTTGTTTTGAAAACCCCTGTTTCTCATTCATAATATTCAGTCTATTTCCAGCATTACATACTCCTAAAAAATAACATAACAAAAAAAAATTAAATGCTAATTTAACTGTTGGAATCATTTGCCGTTGCACCAAAAGCTTGAACTTTCAATGTCCGATACAAATGCTAGATTTAACCCGATCCACGGGAGGCGGTTAAGTCATGTCACGAATATCTAAGGAG
The DNA here is from genome assembly GCA_027943335.1 of Chamaecyparis obtusa. Classification (NCBI taxonomy): domain Eukaryota; kingdom Viridiplantae; phylum Streptophyta; class Pinopsida; order Cupressales; family Cupressaceae; genus Chamaecyparis; species Chamaecyparis obtusa. The sequence goes on from BSBK01009974.1 coordinate 472,559, forward strand.
GTGTTGACCACCAAGTCAACAATCTCAACAATCTCCCCCTCAGCACCGACTGAGCCTTCAGCCCCAACTGAAGGGAGACTCGAACCCGTGACCCAAGGCTCTGATACCAATTGTTGGAATCATTTGCCGTTGCACCAAAAGCTCAAACTTTCAATGCCTGATACAAATGCCAGATTTAACCCGATCCACGGGAGGCGGTTAAGCCATGTCACGAATCTCCAAGGAGGTGCTCACCACCAAGTCAACAATCTCAACATTAACAGCCTGCAGAAATAAAGGAGTTTGAAAAGATTTTAACTTAAAACATTCAATATTGTTCTATTGCGTGAAAGGAAAATGATACGACAGAATTAAATAGAGTAGTTGGAATTAATTTCCAACAAGTTGGATTGAGCAGAAGAAAAAGATTTAAAAAAAAAACTTACTATAGTGACATTGCATGAGGAGAGCTAAAACGAGTAAAATGGAAAACAAAACAACACAGACAAATTAAAACAGAAAATGGCTTACCATCTGTTTTTAATTAGATCATCAGAAAAAAAAAAAGGAAAACATGAAGAAAACTCTCCAACGCCATCAACCTCCATTTTGAATTCTTACATAATCACATCATTTATCTGCTACATCAAACCACCATTTATAAAGACATGTTTGGTGCAACGGTGTAGATATTTGCAGAAGAATGAAGCCAAGTTACCAAAGAGTCATGCCACCTGTAAATCTATAAATGCCATCTTTCCACACCATATTGTTTCATTGCAATGAGTTGGCCAATTGAGTTACGCCCACGTATATTCGTACAATTTTCCACGAAACAGCTTCATTTGAATGGATAAACCTTGTTACTTATTTACGTGTCAGATTAGTCCCCTTTATTATGCTGGATGCTTGGAATTCACCCAATATGATGTTGAATCGTGACAATTTTTGAACCCGTATAGATTTCATTTTTACCTAATTCGCCTCATCTAATCAAAAGAATAATTACTGGCAGCTAGTGCATCTAATTATGTTCAGTCATGATAAGGGAATCATGAACGTAATTGGTTTCTGGAGTGATATAATTAAAATAAGTACAAACTGAATTAGTTGTAAGCTGAGTATGTGTCTTTTATCTTATAGTCAGCTAGCAGCAGTAGTCAGTGTGTCTTTTATCTTATAGCCAGCTGGGCGGCACTAGTCATTGTGTAATCGAATTCTATAGTTATTTGTCGATTGCCATTGTTTCCCTGTTTACTACCAAACAGTTTGGTTAGCCATTAATGAACAAAAGGAGTTCTATATTGAATCGTTAATTAAAATTTTTTGGGGTCTATTATCAATTGATGAGTTGAAAGGGTTCTATAATGAATGGTTTATAAGGCACAACATTTGATAAAGGTTTTGCAAATGGGGTAGCAAGTTAAGTGGGCTTAATCTTGGATGAAACTCCACTGTTAAGTGTGCTTAAGTTGAAACAATAATGGGATGGATAACCTCCCAAAAAGACGGGATGCTTCACTTGTGAACATCACCTAGATCCAACAAACATTAAGTGTTCCGTTCATTCTCATGAAAGATGAGTTCTTGTGATCCACTACTCATGAAAACATAGGTCAAGGATTTTGACTCAAAAAATACTTAGTTGAATTCAATTAGTAATATTACAATTTGACTTATTCTGGAACATATCTCTTAGTGAACTAAAGGGACTATATAATGAATGGTTCATAATGCAAAACACTTTCTAAAGGTTTTGCAAATAAAATAGCAAGCTAAGTGGACTTAACCAATTCTTTCTCTTTCTTTTTTTTTCTTAGTTTAGAAGAACAAAAGCTTTATTTCGTTTCATTTACTTTTTTTAAGAAAAAGAGAGCTTTATATTTTTTACAAACATAATCACATGGTTTATTAGTAATATAGATAAAATTATAAAAAATTGTGTGTTTTGTTGTTCTACTGATCTTTTTTATAACTACATGTTTTTCCATGGCTAGTTCATTTTTTTTTGTGAAGGCTATCTATTTGGTCGTTGACAAACTGTTCTTTTAACATGTTGCCGAACTTGGACTATTTTTTCCTCTCTTTTTGTCAAGATTTTTTGATTGCCATTTTGTCTATTTTGTCTATGTTTTGATGGTATTTTAATGACATGTATTTTAAGATTTTAATGAATTAAGAAAGTGTTCTTTGTTTTGGTGGCATCCTTATGGCACCCCAACAAAGTTTGCAAAAGAGACACACCTTAAATGACACTATGGATGATGTTTAAATAATATGCTACATTAGAAATTGTAATACATATAAATTTTAAATAAAAGAGGTTGAAATTACAAGAGAGCAATACTACATTAAGATATAACATATCATGACATTAATATGTAGCTTTAAAATATTCAAAGAGTAATATATTTTTTTGTTATATAAATTTATGAAATGTAAGTTATTAATTTATGGATTTGGTGATTTTTTTACTATCAATTTTTTTATTATTTATAAATATTAAATATTGTGATATTTCTATTAGAATTTAAATGTGTAGTTTTGCAATTAAATTCATTGACTTATATTTTATAAGTAGTGGCTCACAAAAATCTATGGAGCATTTAGCACTTATTGCATCTAGGTGATGCCCATAGGGGATCCGGCCTTCCCAGTATTACTCCAACTCAAACACACTTAACCATCAAGTTTCTTCCACACTACTCTGTTTGCAAAATAAAAATGAAAGAAAGCTCTTATTCTTCCAAACTAAGAAATAAAGCTCTTGTTCTTCCAAACCAAGAAAAAAAACAGAAAGAGAAAGAATTGGCCAAGATAGCTCATGTTTCATTTTATTGGAGAAGCACAAACACATGCTGGCATGCTCTTATTAATACCCATGACAAAACCCATAAGAAGAGGGGAGGAGAATGAGGAATGTTAAGGGATTTAATGCACTTAAAAAGGACGTTTATTAATTGTCAACTTGATCTCATGAATTTTGATATTTTATTACTTCAAGAAACTAAGCTTAATCTTGAAAATGCATCCTTTCTATTTAAGTCTTAGAAGTTGTGGAATTTCACAATTCTTTTCTCGGCGCCTCATGTAGTCTAGGGATTCTTGTCATAACCCAAAATTTATAAAAACTTTAATTATTGATGTGTGAAAAAAATGTAGAAAGAAAATATGTTTTAAAATCTTATTTTATTGTAAACCAAAATATCTGGCATTCTTAATCAGTTACTAAGTAGGAGTGGAGAATTAAAACACTAAAGAATATAATTACCACTCTTCCTAAATCATTACTAACTGAGATAGTGGGCAAAAATTTTAGGCAAAATTCTTGGCTTTGAGAGTGTTAACTAGGAGACAAATTTTAAAAAAAGAAAGAAACTTTGGAGGCTCGTGGATGACATAAATGACATGCAGGAGCTTCCAACCATTAAGGTTAAAATATTTTCAAAGTTTTGCGTACAAGTCCTACGTGGCCCACTCTTTCATTACAAAACAAAATCACAACGCATGTAAGCCTTGTTTAATAAATTCACAACGCTGGGAAATCACATGTTACTATTCTTCTTTACTATCAGACTTTAGGCAATATTTTCTGCTCAGAAAAATGTCTCTTGGAAAATGAATAGAGAATTTGTATGTTTCCGGTTTAATATGGCTGATCTATTGAATCCTAGCGGAGTCAAAGCACTTCCTTGTTTCATTAGAAATCAAGGTAGCTCAGGTAGTGTCTCAACTAGCCAAGAAATCCACATTGCTCTCCAGACTTGCCAATAGTTACAAAATTCTTGTATCCCTATAAACACAACAAAAATAGGGTTTAATCTTTTCCAATGTTCTCTGAGGTTGTATAATGACACCGACTTTCCTGTGAGCATGCATTAGGTATTTCATAGTTTTATTTAGGAAATTAAAACATTAACAAATGTTGACTAGTTATGTTGACAACACGAGGTAGCGGTTGTCCAGTGATTGTAGAATACAGTGCCAGATATTAGAGAAAAAAAAGAAATGAATTTTAAATCGGATGAGCATAATTTATTATGCTAAACATAGAAATTCAGTCTTAAGTTTCATTGTTTGACCATAGCTGAATATTTATCATGGATTTGAGATTGGATTCATTTTTACTTCTTAAATGAATTTCTTTGACTCTTCTAAATTATCCAATACCCTCACTTAAACATATGAGCTATATTGTCAAGTTATGATGACATTTAAACTCGATTCTCCAAAAAGATTTTGATTTGTAATAGTTTCAGCCGCTGGTCAAAGCTGACTTATTGTCATGAATTTTTATTTTACTCTACTCATTTTTTAATTTTGTAGTTCACTACATTACATGTTCTCTACACTTCCATTATAGTTCAAACTCTTGAATGCTACTAACATAATTTTACTAGATAGGTCTGCCATTCTAGATAAGAGTTTGGAAAAGTAAAGAAATGAAAAATTCTTTAGCTATAAGTACCAATATTTTGAACAAATGGGTACTAATATGTTTTAGATAAAATTTGGTACTTCACATCCTTAAACGTTCTTTAGCAGAGTATTGATAGTGATGGGGAATGTACATATAGATTCCACCAAGGAGCTAATAGTTTATGAGGTGTGGGTGGGTGAATCTATTAAAAATATGACAACCCATGCATCTGAATAAAATATACATTAATACTTTTGAACTGGTCTCTTTGCATATACTGGAGTACGTGGACAATTTTAAACTAATATCTTGAAATATTCTTCATACCAACTCATTGGGTGCTAATGATAAAGATACATAATTTAATAAGGCACATAATGAATCATGGGATATTATAGTAGATAATAATGCTTTTATATAGATTTTGTGTACTCTTTGTGCATGATTAAATATCATCAAGAATTTCCCTTAATGTAATAGTGTGGTAGAAAGATTAAATTTTGTGTTGTGTCAAATCGTTTCATATGAGTTAGAATTATGAAAATGAAATATTTCATCATAGATTGGCGAGGAAGATCATTATTAATGCATAACTATGCTTGAGAATTATGTATTAGCATTTGAAAACTAATTATATCTTTGTTCACCATTCTATTTCTTCAATTATATTTTACATTGTTAAACTTTCTCGAGCTAGGCTGGGTATCTTTCATGTCAGGAAAGATTCCAAGGAAGTGTTAATGCTTCGTGGTAGGGTGGAAACGCACTCCCACAATATTCTCACCCTAGATGACTTTTGTGAACATGTTTTTGAAGCATTTATGATGAAGGACTTTACCTTATAGTGCTATTTGCATCTGGTATTTGACATGGTGGTATTTCTCGACTTTGAGGTTTAACTTTAATTTTATGAAATGGAAGATCATTATTGAAACTAATCTTAATATTTTACTATATGTTTCGACAGTTGGTCCAAAATCTGTTGATTTGTTATCCTGACATGTTAGATTGTTCTTTCTTGTATTTGATGTGACATCTCTTATTGTGATTTCTTCAGGAAACTCGATAGACGGTCAACTTTCCACTTTTCTTTGAACATAGGTATGCTTTATCATTTCAAAAGTTATAGTCTTAATTGTACTTCTTTTATTCCTATATTATAAGGAATCTTTTTGTATCTAGTCAACTTCTGCATTTGACTTTTGACTTGTGGACCGACTCTTAGTCTTTATTATTTTTTTGATGATGTGACATTTGTGTCAAAATTATAGCCTTTACAATTCTTCAGAGGGACCAATGTGTCTAGCTTTTTATGGTTTCTATTTCTTCTAATTGGCTGCTTTCTTTAGTGTCAAGTAGGATCTCTATTGTGAGACTCTGGCTATTTAATATATATAGGCCAATGAGTATCTTTGAGAAGAAAGTTCTTTGGGACTGTCTTTCCATTTTTTTCCCTCTATATGCTATGAAATTGTTGTTTTTGGTGGGGATTTTAATGCTATCCTTAATGAGTTTGAAACAAAAGGTAGAATATTTCCTAACAAAAGAATCATGGAGGATTTTAAGTCTTTATGAACAATCTAATCACCTTGTTGATTGCACAACCCACAATGATCCTTTTACTTGGATGACCATGCACAAGGATTTCTATCATATTGTTGAAAGGTTGGATAGATTTCTTATATAAAAAAAAATGATTGTCCTTAGATCTTGATGTCTATACCATTGTTTTTGTTATCTCGGGCTCAAACCATTTTCCTGTCAGGTGTACTGTCCTTGAAGACAACCCCTTAATTAATCCCTCTCAAATTTGGGCTAATGTAGAACTTAGGGATACAGATGTTCTACCCTCGCTAAAAGAATGGTGGTTGGATACCCAATTTATTCAAGGCTCTAAAATGTATCAGTTCGTCAAGAGGATGAGGGATTTGAAAGAGAAAATAAAGGTCTAGAACCATTATCATTTTAGAAATATATTTGTTGAGTAGATCAAAATTCAACATGAATTTGATGTAGCCCAATTTTAACCATGAATAAGAACCATAAAGAAGATAGAAAAACACACTAGAATATTTCATAATTCACTACTCTTCATTAGTAATTCAAGTTCTCTACCCTTACAATGAGAGAAAACACTAATTTATCTGAATTCAAAATTTACGTTTTTGATAGATTTTCAAACAATCCATTTTTTGGTAATTTTTAAAACAACTCCTAAAAAGATGACATTTTCCGTAAGTCTTCCCTAAAGTAAGATAAGAATAATTGTGAATTATCCTTTGAAATTGGATACATGATTTCAAAGTTATTAAAGAAACAACTTTATAAAAACTAAAAAACACATTAAAAGTTGATTTTGGAGGCCCAAATGAACGTTATGGATCTCAAAAAAAGGTCAAAATAGACAACTACCAAGATGAGCTTGTTGGAAACTGAAATTGAAGCAATTGTTGTATTGTCATTGATGTCAAACCTGAACTAGTAAGACTATTGCCATTTAAGAAAGTACTATATCTATTTGAGTGTTGCTAAGGGGATAGGCAAGGTTGGTAACAACAACACCTAAGGAAAGGTTGAGTTATCTTGATACTTCAATGAGTACTTGATTATGTGGCACAATGATAAGACAGTGTATTGTTTATCTAAGTAAGAATGAAGACTAAACTGGTAGGCTTAACTGAGCAAAAGTGAAGAAATCTAGTTTAAGCTGAGTGTTGTCTGTGTCGACTGAGCTAGTATATGCCGAGTAAAATTAGTGTTGACCGAACACTAGTTAATTGCTGAGGAAGACAGTGTTAGCCAAGGAAACAATGTATGTGGTGGCTGAGCTTTCTAGAGAAGACCGAGAAGTTGAACACAGTATTGACCGAGCATCAATATTTTGCATTTGATGAGGAATTCAGATTTTCAGCCGACATCATTGAATTCTTGGATTATGTAAAATGTGTTGTCTTTATTTATTGATTGTATGAAAGCATTTAAATCACTATAAAACATTTTATTGTAAATCTTTAAGAGATTCAAGATATTTCAAAAAGGATAGCCGAAGAGCATAATGTATGACAAATTCAATGAATTTGACCTAACCCTAAGATCTACAAAGGAGATTAAGCGAAAAAAGATGTATTAACCTAATAGAGGTAGTATTAAGGAAACCTAAGCGAGAGGTTGAACGAGAGAGAAGTAGATGCTGGAAGTGTTGTTGATGTTATTGACGTCTAAGCAGAGAAGGTTGAAGGAGAAGTGTTGTGATTTCTTGAAGAGGGTTCCGAGAAGATCAGTGATGGTGATGGAAAAGGTTCACAGTCAGTAAGCCAGCATATGTGTACGAAATTGGATCTGATATTTGCAAAGTGAGTTGTATGTTTCTCAGATCAATATTACTGCTACTTTCTAACCATTGTAACAGTCAAAATCCTTTTCACAGAGGTTGACCTAACAATCATAGGTATAAATCCTTTGAACAAGGTTGCATTCTAATGGAGTGTATGTAAGTCTTATAACAAGGCACACTTTTAACAGAGTGGTTTAAATCCTTTAACCGGGTCACACCTGACAGTGTGTTTGTAACCTTTGACAGAGTTGGCTTTTCACCAAGCTCACTTCAGAAGAGTGAACATAATAGTAACATGTTACAAAGTGGTTTTTCCCTAATTGGGTTTCCACTATAAATCCTTGTGTTGATACTTGTGTAAATGTTTTGGTTTGAACATTTCTGTGTTTTACAAGTTAGATGTTATTGGATAAGTGGATTGCACTATTATATGTTTATGTTATGTAATCAGTAATGACCGAGTAGGTGTTGGTTATTAGATCTGATTTGTTGAAGAGTTTAAAGTTAGTTTTATACATCTGGACCTGAGAACAACTGATTCACCCACCCTCTCTATTGTTCTAAATCATATTAACAAAGCTCTGTCAGAAATACAAATGCCTTATCTTGAAGAATCCACTTGTCAAATTTCAATTAAAAAGGACAACCGAGTCAAAAGTTATGATTGCCAGAAGTTCATGCATTAGAATTAACTTAATTAAATGAATCAATTTTGAGGAATGGTATGGACTCTCATACATTTGAGCTTCGAAATTCCCTTTCCATTGACCTAGATGAAATATTTCTTTGGGAATGATCCTACTAACACTAGAAGTCTAGGGATATTTGGCTTTCATATGGTGATCAAAATACAAAGTTTTGTCACGCATCTACAAAATTGAAAATGCAACGGAACAAAATTTATTTCATCTATAGTTAGGAGAGTGTTCTATTAGAGGAAGATAAGGATATTTCTCTAGAGGATGTTAGATTCTTTAAATATTTACTAATAGATGATCCTATGGAGTTTAATGACTCCTTGTTAAACTCTATTTTATTTATAGTTTATGAAATGGAAAACAAGATGTTAGGATTAGGGAGCACCAAGAGAGCGGCGGGGGGGAGGGGGTGAGGTGGGTGGGGGGAGGGGGATGAATTGATGCAACAATATTCTTTAACCATTTAAACTAAATAATAAAATTAAATGCAGGTAAATCGAACAAAACACATAACATAAACATCACAACAACATCATTTGTTTTCGAGGAAAACTTAGTTATGGGAAAAACCCCGGTGGGGATGATACTGAAAATAATCTAACTACTCCAATAATAAATTTCTGGTTAAAAGCATAATAAAAAAAGAGGGGAATTCACTTGCATTCGGGCTTACATCCTAGAACTCACTGCTCTATAGTATAACCAAAATACATCAAGGCTTACAACCAATTACATAAGCAGGAAATGGACTTACAGTCCTATACCAAACCAATTGTCAGCATCAATAATTCCTATACAATTTCAATGAAGAACCAAACATAGATTTGCACATCAAAATAGTCTCTTCATACTTTCTTGTCATAATATGATCATCCTTATCATCATCAATTACATCTATATCTTTCACATTCAAAGCTTGATGTTAAATATAAGATCATAATCCCAAAACATAAACTTTATCAGCCCAAATAAGAGTAACAAAATGTGTAGATGTATACGCGCCAAAATAGGATCAAAACATAAAATCAAACCTTTCTAACCAAAAAACGTAACCTCTAATTTTGGCTCTATTATCTACAAACATTATAAAAATAAGCAAAAATGATTTACTGGTTATACCTATTGAATTTATCTGAACTATCATTGTAATGCCCCTCCAACCCTATCAAATCTTGGTTAGGGAGTTAGATCATGCTATAAGTGATTTCATGGTTATTTTGTAAGAGAATGATCCTTCTTGAGATGGTTTCCTACTAATCATGATAACTTCACATTTTAATTTGGGAAATAATAATATTCACATAAGTATGTCCTTTATATCTTCTTGTGTGTCGATGATAGTTTAGGATCTTAATACTAAAAGGATCACCTGATAGGCTTATATGCTTCTTTGTGAAATGCTCATTATTAATATTTATTTTTATCTTAGGTTAATTGACTATAATCGCTTAAGGGTTGGATCTATCATCTTCTCTAAAAATGTTACTTGGGATTAGATATGATTAATACATTTGGGGTTATATGATTTATTTATCTTGATCGGATAATGGGACATTTTGAGTACATGTCTAATGGTTAAATGGGTTTGTGAAAGATAATAGATGATTTATGCTTACATGATTATGTTATGATTCATCATTGTTATACGATATAGAAAAGGGATCATTTTGATAGTAACCACACTAATCCAATTATGACTTGTTGATGTGACTGTCTGATGTGACTGTCGAAAGAGGGGAGGCAGTCGTAGTTACTCCTCTAGGAGATCCACACGATGTCGCACTCTCCCTCCTTGTTTGCAATTGTTTGTACATATGTATATATTAGTGTACTTGGTTGGTGTTGCAGGATGCAGGTACCAGGCATCGACTCCACTTGGCTACACAGGTTTGAGCGTGCCTTCAAAATCCTTGAACTATTGTTGTGTGGAGCTATTACCAAGATTACTCTCAAGATTACCATGGACTTAGATTTCTGCTTAGGAGATTACCCTAGTTGGGGGATCCGAATGCTCTATGCAATGTGGTCTTGTGAATTATGTTTTGATGTCATTTTGTGATTTTGATGTGAGCCAGATTTATCCCTAACTAGTATATATATGTATATATATTTATTATATATAAGTGTATGTATTGATTGTATGTTATATAGGTATGTGTATATGTGGGTGGACACGCATATACCCATGCTTATATAAATAATAATATTTGTATGGAATTATCGATTGTTTTAGTGGTATGTTATTTAAAGTGAATTCAATGAAGTGTATTAAATAAATGTATTAAAAAGGTGAAAATAATATTAATAATAGTAATAATGAAAATAAATGCTCTTTGTAGTAAAACTAGCTATCTAGGAGGGAGTCGAACTCGAGACCTCCTAGAAGTTAGGCTAGTTGGTTTCCATGTGTGCTATGTGGTTTTCTTGAAAGTTATTTGTTGGATGTTCTTGTTATGTTTTCCTTCAAAGTTATTTTTAATTAAATTCATTAAAACTTTGTTAAGTGCTTACGGGAATAATTGGTTTGATTTTTCAACCAACTATGGAAGTTGGAGAAGTTTCTTCCCATAAAGAAACTCCTCCAACCACATAGTTGGAGGATAAATGTTTGAAGATTTTGTGTGCGGGAGGAGGATAAGTTTTGGAAGAATTGTTTTTCTTCTGAGTTTTCTGTAAATGATCTCTCTGGAAATTTTTGGTGAAAGTTATGTGAGTTTGAGAGTCTCTGGTTGGTGAAGTCTTATGTGTAAGGATTGCTTGGAGTTGATTTCTAGAGGAAGATTTTCAGAAGGATATCTACTCAAGGCTGGAAAGTTTGCAGAGAGTCTCCAACCAAGGGAGGACGATTCTCTGCAGGACCCTAGGTAGGGTCTAAACTGGGATGAATCTCCATTCTTCCCACGTGCATGATTATGTATACGAATGATATGATACTCGATGAGAATATGATGGTTTATTTCTATTTGAAAATGAGAACTATATATATGTTTTTTTTTTTTTGTGTATCTGGAATATGTTTTCGGTAAGTGATTTTTATGTATGCTTGTATGTTCACTGTGGTGAAATCTTCCTGGCAGGGTAGAAGTGGCTATGATAATGTAGGATAGTGTATTATATTGTTATTGAATGTATTATGAATGTTTCTAGAATTTAGAACTTTTATTTCAACCTTACTGGTCTTGTCAGTTTGTGCACCACCTTTCTTTGTCCAGATCTAGAATAGATTTGTTAGATAGATAGGATGGATTGATGAGCCATTTTTGAAGGGAAACTAGGAGATCTCAAATGGGTCATGCCCAGATTAGGCAACCATAGTCTCCATTATGCCCAGTTCAACCCGCAAGTCAATGTTGACAGTCGTATTTTGCTGTTTCTATCAGTTTAGTATTAACCGAGCCAGGTCGGTTTAGTGTTAACTAAGCTAGGTCAGTTTAGTGTTAACCGAGCCAATTTGGTTTAGTGTTAACCGAGCGAGGTCGGTTTAGTGTTACCCGAGCGAGGTCGGTTTAGTGTTAACCGACCAAACTCTGTATCAACTGAGCAATGCAGTATTAACCGACCAGTCCAGTGTTAACCAACCTAGACTATGTTAACCGACCAACCAGTGTCAACCGAGGTAAAACAGACTTTATTCAATTATAACATTCAAGTATAAGTTTTCTTATACTTTAAGTTATACTTGTATAAAGGGTTTAGGTACCTTCTGAGATGATTCAGATAGGTTCCAGATTCATAGGAGTTAAGATGCAATTTCTAATTTTGAGTTTTCTTTAAAAAAATAGACTTAGCCATATTTCAGGCACGTTAGATTTTGTAGAGCATGGTGTTTTGGCATATGAAACTTTGTGTAAACTTTAAATATGTTCATTGCTTTCTTGGTTGGGATTATATGGTGCCTTTAGATGCTTGAATAAGGTTTAGGATGTGTTTTAGGGATTAGAATTAGAGTTAGGGTTGTCCAATGGACTAGGACTACTCTAAGGCCAATTAAATGTTCTCCAAACGTTCCTAAAACTTTCCTATTCTTTTCTATACTTTGATTCTAGTTCTTGAAAGTGTTTATGATGTGTTTGTATTTGTGATGTGTGAAGTTTGTATCACCTATGTACATTTGTTACTTGATTTGTTGGGGTTATATGGCTTAATTATGATGTGTTTTGCACTTGTCATATACTTGAGTTTAGTTTATGAGGCTAGGACTTGTCTCGGTGGCCTGTGTGCACGGGAGGGTTCCTTAGACCTATAAATGAGCCTTGGAAAGGTTGTACTTGTACATGTGAAAAGATTTATGTTTTTCTTTGAGATGTCTTATGATAGACATTCTTCCAATAGCTCCTGTTATGTATATGGCTAAGGTTAGGACTCGCTCTGAGGGCTTGAGTGTGCAGGGGAGTTTCCTAAACCTATGAACCAGGACTTGGAAGTATTATCTTGTATTTATGGATTGTGACGGGGTAAGGGATTAGGAGCCTTAAGTGAGTGGCTCATCATAGGTTCTGGAACCCTAAAGTGGTTGCCGGAGGATCCTATGGGTGGGTTTGTAAAAAGTGACAACCTTAAAAAATTAACCTGGGAAGGGGGGATTCAAAAGATAATGAAAGAAAATATAATAATGGCCACATAGACCTGATTGGAGTACCGGGACCAGGGATAACTGCCAGGGTGGATCCCTGTTCATAAAGGGGGGACCGGGCTTACATGGTTGCCAAGGTGGATCCCAATACACAGGTTGTGTGATGACACTCACTTAGGTGGTCTCCTAGAACCTTAACCTCGATGTTATAATGCGATGATATTTTTATGTGCCTTATTCTTTTTATTTTTGTCTTGGTATTATTAGAATTTGAGACTTAGATTGCCTTAAGGTCTTGAGAGTACCTTGGTTCTATCTCCTAGCACGGGGGGTGGAACTTTACCAGTTTCACATGGTTGGGTGGAAAATCTCTTTCGAGGTATTGTTCGTGGTTCGTGTCATGGCTTGGATTCTGAGTTGTTCAGTGGTGAATATGTTGTTCTTGTATCATGTATCTCTATCTTTTGTTATCAAGATGTAAAGATGTATTGTAAGCCCTTGGGCAACTTGATGTAATTATCTTTCTATATGCCTTCGGGCAATGTGCAGTAACTATAATTATGTTTGTAAAAGGAAATTGTAAGGAATAAGTTATGTGTATGTGAAGGGTAGAATTGTGAATCTAAAGAAGGGGATTGAATATGGTTAAATCAATGAGTAATTTCTTATCTTATATCTCTTGTGAATTTTTAAAAGAAATTGAAAGTAATGGTTCTATGCAAACCTTTGTAATGAAAGTACTTATGCGTGTAAACTTCTTTAAAAAGGAAACTTGTTTTGATATTTGGTTAGTGAAAAGATATGCTAAGGGTTGAAGGGTATCTTAAGGTGAAATAGTAAAGGAAAAAGGAACATGTATGTTATCGAAAGAAGTAATGGGATGTGATTTCTTAAATGTATATTTCAAGGTGAGTGAGGTCGGGCTATTCAACTAGGTTTAATATAAATCTTTTACTAGATGTTTACAAGGTTATAGTTGATAATTTGTGGAAGTTAAACTTATGGAAAAAATGATTCATTTAATTATTTATGTTGGTTGTCAATTTATGGTTAAGTACTTTACACTCCTTCTATTGTTATATTGAAAGTAGGAAGTAAGGACTCTTATTGGAAAAGTTTAATTGAGTTTTGATGGTGCAATGGAGTTGAGCATAAATAATGTTAAGGAGTAAATAAACATGAAAGAATAAATGTGCTTAGTGGATATGATAAGTAATGTATGCTTGTTTCACTTCTAAGAGTAAATTACATGTTAGTCGGTAAGGAAAAATTAATTTCACTAGTTCATTAATGTAATTGGTTTTGATGTGAAATGGAATTAATGTTAATTGAAGTTGTAATGGAAATAGAATTGTATTAGATTAAGTAATTAAATGAAATACTTGGTAATGGTAATTGAATTCATTAAGGGAACCTTAAGGAATGTTCTTGTGAATGGTAATGATGATATGTTAGAAGTGTAAAAAAATTTGTTAGTTGTAATTTTAGGTCATTGACCTGATTCCTTATGGGTTCCCTGGCGGGGACATTACAATCATGTTCTTCCAAAAATTGTCAACCCGATATTCCACAGTGTTCATATCTTATGTCTTTGATGACTTTAGGATCTTCAATTACTAGATTAGACATAATAGTATGTCTAAATTCACACCTTTCAATTGCATACACTAGTACTCAAAATTTTGTCCAAACCAAACTGATCTATCCGATTGGTCATTGTCTTGCTTTCGATACTTAGAAAAATATAGGTATCAAATTGTCTGGTAAACTGACTTGTTTCATCATGGCCAATAGTAATGATATTATTTTCCATCAATGGTAACATACCATATTTTTAGGATTAAATATTTCCAACAATCTCCCCCTTTGACACTAATGGAAAAACTTTGGAAAAATGGCTAAGTGTCCATCCCAAAATGCCAAGTCCAAAACTATATAAAAAATACTCCCCCTTTTGGTATGTATCACTCCTATACATTTTTCACTGAACCTATCCCCCTTTGACATCAATGGAAAAGGTAGGATACAAAAACCAAAAATTTTATACCTTACAATTCTAACAAATAGTGATATGAGAAAGTTAAAAGCTAATGCACATCAAAATCAGAAACCTGTAGTCATAGAAACTTGAAATTATATTGAATCTGATACAAAATTAAATTTTAAAATAATTATATTAGGTCTGATACAGAATGATATTATAATTGAGGAATCAGTTACAAAGAATCTGTTCCATATATATTGGGTTCAAAAAATGGTTGAGTGGATATGCAAAGCTATAATATGTGGAAATAAAAAAACTTTATACAAATGACATGGGTGACTATAGTTATATAAATGATTATGGTTATATCATAAAATAATAAAAATATTATATATTTTACATTAATAGTTGAGATTGAAACAAATTCTTCAATTCACACAGATTGTAAGAAAGAGTTTACAAATTCCAAAATTTCACAGAATCTTTTATTGCACAGATTCAGGGTCTCAAGAGCCTCTGGGCTAATAAGAATAAAGTTTATATATTAGTTATAATTTAATCTTAAAATTTTTGTTGAAAAATAGATTAAATTTTAATTAAACAATCATATATAAAGTCATTTGTTTCGCTGTTATGTTTCATATATATCTTCTTATATATGTGAAATTAGTTAGCATACTTATATTTTAAAAAATTCATATTATATTAAGCCAAAAGATAACATTAGAATAATTTATACTCTACATATTTAAAAAGATAAAATATCACAAGAATATTGAAAAGATTGTATGTATAGATTAAAAAATTAATTATTCAAAGTAAAGAATTATAAAAGCCTTCAAAATTAAAATGCATCCCAAATAATATAAAAAATAGAGATAGGAATCTACTACTAAGGAAATCATTGAAATATTGTAAATAAAGCTAACATACAAGTGTGGAAAATAGGAAACTTAAAAAGTTATGAAATTTCACTGCATACAATTTTAGTGATATGCTTCCTCTTAGAAGCTCTCGATGTTGATAGGCCTTTCCTTTTTTAAAACTGTAAATCTGCCTCATTTATTTGTTGATTCCCACTTATATTCATAATCTGGGCACCATTCAGCCACTTTAGGGTTAGATACATTCTTCTCTGAATATATTTGTGCTTCAACTCTTGTCTCAATTATATAATCTCCCCATTTTGCATATAGATTGTTCACAACATTACAATATCCTCACCTGAAAGGAAAGGATTGAACCCAATTATGAAAAATAATACATTGATGAAGTAAAAAATTTAGAGGATTTTTGGGTTTCTTTTTCAATAACAATTACCCTCTCTCCCTTGCCATCTATGGTGGTGTGATTAAAGACATGCAACATTTTTACCAGTCTAATTATTGTCATATTATGGGAGAAGGTGATCCATACTCCTTTAGGGTTGGCAGCAAAGAGACTCACAACATAATGCAATGTACATGGAGCAAGATTGTTAGGGTTGTCATGAGATTGGTCACTGTGTAGGACAAGCATTTTAGCCCACCTTTAACACCTCTTGCAAATCTGGAATTGTTGAAAAGATGCCCAAAAAGCACAATAATTCCAGAAGACAACATTAAAAAATATAAAACAAATAAATGTACGAATAAATGGATGGAAGAAGAAGACCATTGCATGGGATTTGTACGAGGCATTTTTTTAATATACTTTAGGTGTAAATAGAATATTAAATGTACATAAGATATATCATAATTCAATAAATCAGTATTTATAGATAGAAAAAGATGTTGTAGTTTTTAGAATTAGAGTGTTAGGAAGATAATGTTTGAATTGCAACAAATCTAAATACAAATATTTAAAATTCAATTTCAAAATATGAAATAATTGAAAAATTTGAATTTGTTAAATTTATAAATTTAATAGAAATATAATTTTTCATCACATTTTTTACATAGTATTTGAAGTTCAATATCAAAATATGAAATAATTGGAAACTTGAATTTGTTAAATTTATAAATTTATAAATTTAACAAAAAATATAATTTCTCATAACATTTTTTGCATAGATTTTCATCTTGATACACTAAGTAATAAATTGGAAGACATATAAAGGTAAAATATATTCTAAATAGATCAAATTTTTAGGAAATTAAACAATAGAACCTATGATAGATATAGTTGACAACCAAATATTGATTTATACCTATTAAATTTGTTGCGAAGTCAGATTCTACTTCTGAAAAACTACTCTCAGACATAAGAGTATGACACTCCAAAATAGGTTGCAATCCAACTTAAGTGTTCACCTTTATGAATTTACGGCACATATCAGAAGACATTCTTGTCATCTTTTATCAGTTCAACATTGACCTCTCCTCCTTCCTACAAAAACATAGCTCACTATGTATGAGTTTGAGTGGAACTCTAGATATTATAGAGCAAATCAGATCAGATTGGGCAAACTCAAAATTTAAACTCAATTTTTATAGTTTTATTAACAATAGGTGTGGCAGTTGGATTGAGCACGAAAAAACATTTAAAAAAAAACTTGCTATGGTGACATTGCATGAGGAGAGCTAAAAACGAGTAAAATGGAAAACAAAACAACACACAGACGAATTAAATAGAAAATGGCTTACCATCTGTTTTTAATTAGATCATTAGAAAAAAAGGAAAACATGAAGATACTCTCCAACGCCATCAACCTCCATTTTGAATTCTTACATAATCACATAAGTTATCTGCTACATGTAAGGACTGAAATGTCGACACTAAAAGCAACATCAGTAAAACCCACAGTTTTAGGAAGTCAGTCAACAAGTCAATGGTCGATTACACAAGTTGACTAATACCAAACAGTTCCCTACATTATAGGAATATTAGAAATATAATTATGACCTTAACTGTCAAAAAGATAAATCATACCTTTGTTCAAAGTCGAATGAAATATCGACCATATGTTGAGTGTCCTATAGAAATCACAATAAGAAAAGTGTCATCAAATACAAGGAAAAATAAACCTTCATGTCAAGATAACGGCTCAATAGATTTTCGACCAACTGTCGAGGCATAAAGTAAAAGATTAATATTAACTTCAAGTACGTTCTTTCATTTCATAAAATGCTTTAGAAACCTGTTCACAAAAGTCAGCTAGGGCAAGAATATTGTAGGAGTACGTTTCCACCCTACCACGAAGCATTAACGCTTCCCCGGAATCCTTCCTGACATGAAGGATACCCAGCCCAGCTAGAGATAGTCTAACAAAATAAAACTGAGAAGTAATGGAATTCATGTACTAATAAAACCATAGACACATAGTAAGCACATGCCATACATTTGTTAACATAAGCATCATCCTTTGCTTAGCTATGAAAAAATTTATGTTCAAATCCTCCTTTGTCATTTCATTTAAGAAAGTAAATATTCTCCCAATTTAACCCATGATGGAAGGAAAACACAAGAATATTTCACCACTTTTTTTATCTAACCAATATAGAAGAACATACTCAGTTCCAATTTAAACACACGACTAAGCTAATATTCCATTCTCATGGTTTTCAATAAGTAACATAATTGCGTAATACATGTAAGGAATTCCAGGCACATATATAAGCATTCCTTTCATAGAACCTTTATTTCTCAAGCACAAGGAAACACAAACAAACATTCTAGCAAACATTAGCACATGCAAATATTATTTACCTTTTATTTTACAATGTTGTTGCCCATATCCCATACAAAAAGCTCTTTTGCCTGAATGCCATTTAAATCAGCAATTAAGAAGTATCAAGATTTAAGACTTTCATTTTTAGATATTAATATGACAGTAAAGAGACGTACAAAAAGAATACTATCCAATTTGTCGTCACCATTATTAGAACGTTTGCATTGAATAGTTAGTCAGCCAAAGGGAAACAGATTGTGTGACACATCAGCAAGAAGAGTAATGGATATCAGGCATAATCAAGAGGTAGTAGTCGATAAGGAAATACTAATTAGAGTCAATAAGGGGATATGGTATATCAAAGGTATAGTCAATTATTTCCAGCAGGCCAAGGCAAAGATACTTAAGACAATAACCAAGCTCCTATAATATGTTGACCATCTTATGTACTGTGAGAGTCTATAATCAACCTCACCATGTATGGATGGTGCAAACCTGATTCCTATGAAGTACGATTCAGGAGAAGCGAGACTGATACTATGGATATTATTAGAGATTCCAACATTACCAAGGAACAATAATCACTAGTTCTGCATATTGAGGTCAACGATTAGTCATAAAGAATATTGATTTAAGGCAAGAGCATAAGGCGTTGCACCAATTAGCCCCTAGACAAATTGGGTTATCACAGAATTCTCCTACAAAACAAATATCTCAATTGCCAATGAAAACAAGGTCACCATCCAAAATTGAGCATTGAAACAAAACGAAAAGCAATAAACAGAGAGCAAGCATAACATACCTCAGTATATTCAAAAACCACCACCACAATCAAAATTGCCCAAATTGAATAAGTACTAATCTGTTTGTAGGGCTCCTCCATGAACATCAGGAGTGGCACCAGGCTCATCGCCATTCCCATTTAACCGAAAGTATGGCCTTCTTGGGGTCGCTCTGTGCTAATTGCAGCGCTTTACTAAATGCTCTGCAGACACCATTCTAACTATTCCCTCAATCAAAGGTGAGAAGGAAAAACAGTACCTAGCTGGTAGCCCCAGTAACAGATCCAAACCTTCCGCTCTTCCCATGGCTGCTGTATGGGATGTGTCGCTTCTCTAGTCAGACGGATCGGTAACCATTTCAGATTTTCGAATCATCAATACGTCTCTTCCCCCTGGATTTATCGAGCGTTCTTCAGTTCCTATCCGTCCTGTCGGATTCACACTAGATGCTTTTTGGGTATGGTCGATTGAAAAGATAGAAACGATGGGGTACGACTAGCTCATCAGCCACAACTCTGTAATTTTATCACAAATCGTTCTCCGTTACGGCAGATTTATAGGTATGCTTCTCGTTTCATAACGAGAGCTGACATCTTGACCTAGGGTAGCGGATCGTAGATTGCATGTTCGATTGAAATGAACAGGAAATCTGCGCTATATGTGAATAAATTATTCACAGACTTCCTTGTCCCAAACATTGGCATTTGCACTCAGTGTTAAGCCCAGAAACATGAAAAAAAACATTATTGGCATGATTACTAACAAGACTTGAATTTGAATTGACGACAAACTTCGCAGGCTCAAATGGTATTTATAAGCAGAATTTTGAAGTTCTGGTGGCGTACAAGCCAAAATAATTGAGAGCAATTTTAATGTATATCAGATACCCACAATCCGAAAACTTGTATAACAAATACCCAAAATTATAAAATTTCCCGCAACAGATTTCTCCCACTTTGTATTATTGTTGAGACTAGAAGTGTTGACGAAGAAAGCATTTTTATAAAGAGTTCTACGCTTTTCTATTGACAGAGACCAAACAAGGCAATTACGTACGTTTTTATCAAAGCCTTGCAAACACGCAGCTTTCTCCCCTCTGATTTATCCACTTTTCCATCCCAAATCAGGCCTGCCGTATTCACATTTTGCAGCACATTTGTATGGGTCCCCTCCAGAGAGCTGGGAAGAGAAGAGTGGGATACGACGTCCTGCCAGACACCATGCAAATGAGGAGGAGGAGTTGCGCAGCTCCAGGAATCTGCATCGCCAACATTAAGCCCACAAGCTTTCAAAGGGGCAGCGATCAATGAGGAATACAAACTGTCGGCGCCTTCAAAAAGATTATCTCGATTCAGATCATCAAACTCCCTTTTTCTTCCCAAGGAAGAAAGAAGGCTATTGTGTGATGCCCAGATGGATTTCATGTGATGTTAAACCCCAAATAACCAGAGAAATCTAGCAGAGCTTTCCAGACTTGCCGGCCTGTTGCCCAGATGGATAACAGTATATTTCCCGTTGCTGAATCAGTCATATCGTCCTTTTTTTTCTGTGATTGTCACGGCCAATCTTATCTTTTAAAAGCCAAAGCGCTCATCCTCCTTTAAACTTGCACCACTCTCTGTTGCATTGATTTCACTCGAATATGTGTCACTCAAGGAGATAAAATCTCGTATAACTACTTAGTCTTTCATCTTCAATCCAAGTTACAAGGAGATAAAAAAAAAAAAATTACTTCCTTTGTTGATTTATGACCACTCTCTTTCAGTTGGCGATGATTTAGGAAAGAGTGGTTTTACCATTTAGTCTTCCTTTTAACTAGCCACCACTCTGTTAGTTAAAAAAAAAATTGAAGTTTCAACTAGAATATTGGAAATCAAGAAAGTGGGTTGTGACACTACAGCAAACCACCATTTATAGAGACATGTTTGGTGCAACTCTGTAGATATTTGCAAAACAATGAAGCCAAGTTACCAAACAGTCATGCCTCCTGTAAATCTATATATGACATCTTTCCACACCATATTGTTTCATTGCAACGAGTTGGCCAATTGAGTTAGGCCCATGTATATTCGTACACTTTTCCTGAATCAGCTTCATTTGAATGGATAAACCTTGTTACTTATTTACCTGTCAGATTAGTTCCCTTTATTATGCTGTGTTGGTGTTCGAAAACTCTTATGCTCTAACAAGCTGCCAATATACCCTCAAAAGATTTTAGGAATGGTAAGCTCCAAAATGGAATGAGGTCTTAGGGTAACTGGACCAACTCTAGGGACAAGACTGCCCTCTTCTGCTTCTGGCTCTGCAAAACCAAGGCGAGTACACCTAATCCAGATAAAATTCAAAAATCACTACACACCCTATATTTCTGGATTCATAAAGCAGATCATAGTAAAGGATTGCTAAATGCTAACCAGGCATTCATTGAATCAACTTTACTATTCAGGGTAAAATGGTCTTGTGAAAGGTATTACTAGTGATGGTATTGATATATAGAGATGTAGGAAATAACCAGAAACCCATCAAACATTGCACTCCACTGCATATACTAACCCTTGATCAGTGCCATTATCCATTGGGTAGACCTCACATACAAATATAGAACATGAACAAACTACTGTCAAAGATTCAAAGCCATAAACACAACTGTTTCAGCCCAACCACTACTTAAAGAATCCTTCTGCAGACAAGTCAAATGAATCTATGCCCTATCCAAAGTATCTTTCACTTGATCCTAGATCAAGAACTAAGGACTAAAACACATACAGAGGCAACCCAATGCACTAGATCAGAAAATCCAAAACTCATAAGACTGACACCAAGGAGAGATTTTGAAGCATGAAATAATTATATTAAGTATGATGAATCTTGCACATGCCTATATCATAAATGAGACTACCACTTCAATAACCTGCAAAAGACTTCCAGGAATTCTATTTAGCCTACATGCAATGTGACAGAGCCTTCTATCTCCCACTGGAATCAAACAAAAAAATGGAACCTTCAACCAGTAAAAAATTTAAAACTTTATACCACTAGCTGCCATGGGAACCCAAAACGGGTTGCAACAAGCTACAGACAGCTAGGGCATAGCCTTCACCAACCAAGCCAAGAAACGGCCAGAAATCTATAAATTTTGGGCACCCCCTACCACTGCAAATTCAAATTTGAAATCAAACGGTCACCATGCATTCGCGGGCTTTAAATTTCTTAACTGTTTGCCCTTAGTCGCGCAACTGCGCAGTCACATCTCACCGCCATAGGAAATGGGCCTTAAATTTATGCCTGGTCGCATGATCGCATGGCTGAAAGATAGCCCTTGCGATCATGCAACGACATCTTCTTAACCATGCAATGCCGACCGCAAACCACCCACAGAAATCCTCAGCCCCACCACCAGTCACCGACCAATCGAAACTAGGCACGCCGGCAAGACCCGCATAGTGGACCCATCCTAACTCCACAACCGCGACGCCTGGCGGTTAGTCGCATGATTGCATAACCCAGAAATAGGTTATGCGAACATGCGACAACCACAAACCTTCACCGCCATTGCACCCGGTTTGTCGCATGACCGCAAGCCATGGAAATGGCCCTTGCGATCATGTGACAAGGCCATGAGACTGCCTCATCACCATCTGCCAGCCAATAGAACAATGCTACTACCCACTGCAACCGCTGAGTCACACCTGCCACAGGACCCACCTACAAAAAGCTTTGAAAATCCAGGCCCACCATCACGCGACCACAGGACTAAGGCAAACTTAACCGCCAGCCAAGTCGCTAGATGTTAGCCGCTTAACCGCCATAAATAAGCGACAAGGAGATAACCGTTGGTCGCCAGGTCACGGAATGAAAACTTAACCGCCAAGAAACTAAACAACGCAGAAGACTGGGACCCACGCAGATAGATGGCAAGCGGTCGCATGATCACATGTCATAAAAGTCTGACATGCGGCCATGCGACAGCTAATAGGAACATGCCATCTGTCACCCCTCTGACATGGGGCCCACCATCACACCGAGGCAACGCTGGAAACAAACAAGATCAACGTTAGGCGCATGATCTCATGGGGAAAGAATATTCCATGCGATCACACGCCGACCGTTGATCTCCTTCCTCTGTCGCTTTGAAGAAACTGGCCCCACATTGTCACACTTGCGCACTTAAGACAAAGAAGACCACCAGGCAACTGATCAGGAACTGGGACCCGCATGGCCAGGTGGCAAGTGGTCGCATGATCACATGTCAGAAAATTCTGACATGTGGCCATGTGACAGCCAATAGGGAAGAAGCTGGACCGACCACACGGTCGGACATGCGCAGTTAAGACCGAGGTCAAAAACACACAAAGTTTTTGGCACCAAAGAAAAGTGCACCAAAGCTTGAAGGCAAAGGGTCGAAAACAACGCAGGTTTTCCACAAAAGATCGAAAACACATAGGAATTTTGACAGACCAAAAGGTAACAGGGAAGCCGAAAACAACATGGGTTTTCGAAAACACTGCACATTTTCGACACTGTGGCAGATTTTTTTTTTAAAAAATGCTTCCCGTGAACCTTAAAATTTGAAAATCTTTCTGGGTTTGGCGAATCAGGAAATGCAATTTGGACCAGAGCTTGGTGACAACATAAACTACCAGGGGCAAGACACTTCAAGCAAACTTGCAAAGAAAGAAGCCATTTTCAAAGGATTTTCGCTATGGCAGAAAACTGGCCTAAAAGTGGCTCTAGTTGGGGATGCATGCCTCCTGCAGGCATGGAAAGAAATCAGAATCACTGGGAGAATCAGACCACACCCAGACAAAACAATTAGGCCCTCTCCCCACCTTAAAACCCAAAAAAATCATAGACTTACCCCTCACAAAAACCTGGCACCACAACACAGGATATACAGAAAAAACACAAGCAACATCTGGATGCCAAAGGAGTGCCATCCTTTCCTCTATCAAAAACCTGGTTTCTATTCACCAAAAGAAATAAAGGTCTAAAACCTTTTCCACATGCACAAAGACAAAAAACACCGTTAGGTACCGACTGCAGAACAACCTTGGATTTACCATCACCAATGCCTTCCTTCACATGTTCCCCCACAAAATCACTGCTTGAAAAACAAGCATCATCAAAATCACCATGGATTGAAACATATGAAAGGGGACAAGAAACCGATACCTTTTCTTCCTGGCAGTAATCATCTAGCTCATCTTCAATGCACTCTTGCATATCAAAAGAAAAGCAACTATACTCACTTTCACTTACCTCAGCCAGGGCAACTGAAACATGCTCATATATCAAGTTACTCGGGTTTATCAAGACTGAATTCTCTTGATAAATCACACCTTTATCCTCATAAGGATGATTCACATGATCAACATCATGAACTAGATTATCACCATTATTTTCACTGCTTGGTGGCAGAAGAAAAACACTGTCCCAATGTAATGCATCTTCATCAATAGAGCAACATTCATCTTGCATTACCTTTCTTTCAACTAGCCTCATGGGTGAGGGAGACTCCAGATCAACTATATGTGAAGCTTTAAGTGCAGAAGGTGAGTAATCCTCAACAAATTCCATCCTCCGAGCACACTCCTCAAATAGTGGGTTAGAAACAACATGGATTTGTTTCTCATAGTAATTCAAACAAAGCTCCGACTGGTCTTCACTAATGTCCTCATCAAATAAATCATTGGCAACCACACTATATATGTCTTTATTTCCATCATCATACACATCTTCAAAAGAAGAAGAGAATTTAGAATCTGAGCTAGAGAATGACTCACCATCACTGCTATCAACATATGAACAATCAGTGTTGTACTCATCAGAAGAACCATCCCATGGATTTCCCCACAAGTCTTCAATCTCCAAGACTTGACAATCAGCATCATGACCACCCACTAGCATAGAAGACTGCAAAGAACAAACCTCTGCAACATGAGAGAAACCCTGTGACATATCGTCACAAAGTAGTTCATTCTCAACCTCATCCATGCTCCCACAGTCAACACCTTTCTTAGCATCTGTATCAACATCACTTGGTGGCAAAGAATTTTCACAACCATCATCACTATTCTTGGGAAAATCATGCGAAGGAAAATGTGTACCCTCTATAACCTGAAAATGTTCATCACCACCACTGGATGACAAGGATACCAGCTTCTCATTAATTAGACCCTTGGCAGCAAAATTCATTTCACCTTCACATACAAAACAATGGTTAATACAACAATTAGAGGGATGAGAGTACTAATTTTGCTCACCCTCCTCCTGATCATTTACCCTATTCTGAAAATGTAAACTGGCAGAGGCATGTCTTCTTATAACTCCATACTTCAGATTGCACTCAACATCCAATGCAACCTCAAAAGCCTGATGTAGACTTTGTGGTTGTTTATCCCTCAACAAGAAACCCATTTTTTGGTCAAATGCACTCAAGTAAATGACTAGACAAATTTGATCATGTGGTCTGCAGTTTTCAAGGATATCCAATAATGTCCTAGTGAATCTGCTATTAAATCTTTGAATCAACTTACCTCCCTCAATCTGAATTCCCATCAAATTGTCCAACATTGATTTTACATCTACCCAACTATCAAAATAATCAATGAAGCAAGAACTCAACTCATTCCATGAAGAAATAGAGGCTGCAGGCAAAAAAGAAAACCACTCCCTTTCATCTCCCTCAAGAGTTTGCACAAACAACCTCATCCACAAATCCTCATGGCAGACATCAAAATCGCACATTAAATCAGAAAAAGTCTGCACATGCTTTCTTGTTGATGGACACTGATTCCTATTGAAATTTGGTAGGTACTCTCTGATTTCATTAGGGAATTTGTTAGGAAAACCAGGTATGCCATCATAACAAAATGACACATACCCTCTGACAAAAGAAACCCTCTGAACATCCATCACCGGCTGCAAATTTGTATATCTACTTGAAAAACTTCAAGAACAATGATAGGAAATCTATACTTGAAAACTATCCTTCTTTTGTCACTGAACCTTTCCTACATACTTCACACTTATATGTCCTTTCTTAATGACAAAACCATTTGATAAGGACCATGCATATACATAAAATTTTGATGGAGAATACTTGGATCACCCTGCTGAATGCTACTACCTTCTTCTTATCTAACTGAAGTCCCAACAAAACTTCACAATTCAGGTTCTTTCTAGCATAGAGTCACCACCTCTCTTCAGAGGACACAAACTTTACTGATCTATCTTGAAACACCAAAAGACTCTGAGCACTCCCAAAGCAAAGCCACATATAACTCAATCAACAAATTCAGGTAACACACTTGTAAATCTGAAAAGCAATTTTTAGATTGGAAAACATACAAGACTCTTCCCCAAACTGAATACAACAAGACTTTGGGATACTCTCATCAGTAAACTTATTTCATTTCCCCAGCGGAGTCGCCATCTTGTTGGTGTTTGAAAAATCTTATGCTCTAACAGGCTGCCAATATACCTAATGCAGGAGCATCCTAGGTGTAAGAGCAATCTTGCATCACCCAAAAAAAATATTTTTATTTTTTCATATTCAATAAGGGCTATTTTGTGCAGAGCTGCTATTTATGGAAAGTTACTATTTTTGATAATTTTCGTTTGTAATTCCACATTTGTGGAGATAATAAGAAGCCAATTTTCTGTTCTTGCATATTGTTGTGGTTTCTCTGTTTCTGTTATGTGTTTGTGGTATTAAGGGGAGCACCCTTCATCAAGTGGTATCAAAGCAAGTTTTCTTGAGTGTGTAAACAGATCGCCGACTGTGAGGTAGTTTGCACCAGGACCGTGGTTAGGGTTTCAGCGTGCATCATGAAAATGCCTCCACGAAGAGAACATGGCGGAAGAGCTGGTGCTGTGACACCTGAGGTTAGAGAGCTGCAGAGACAAGTGCGAGCATTGCAAGAAGAGATTCACAGAGGAATGAATCTTAATATCAGAGACGAAAGCGAGGATGAAGCCGAAGAAGAATATCAAGAAGGAGAAGTTGAAATTGTGAACCAGGAGGAAGAGAGACTTTTTTGGGCCATTTCTAAGATTGGGAAAAGACCTAAGATTGAGGTTCCTACATTTTCTAGAAATCTTAACCCAGAAGAATTGATCGACTGGATCAATGAATGTGAGGAATATTTTGAGTATGAAGATGTTGAGGATCCTGATAGGGTCAAATTTGCGAAGGCCAGACTGAAAGGTCATGCGAAGATATGGTGGCAAGAGATTCAATTGGAGTGAAATAGAAGGGCAAAGGAGAAAATCACGAGATGAGATCGGATGGTGGATAAATTGAAGCAACAGTTCATTCCTGTTGATTATGAGCTTGACCTCCTAAAGAAAATGCAAAGTTTGAAGCAAGCAGGAAGATCTATTCAGGAGTATACAGAGGAGTTCTATCGACTCCTCATCAGAACAGGCCATGCAGAAGCTGATAAGGAGAAAGTTGCCCGATACCTTAATGGGTTAAGGCCAAGCATTCAGGAGGACTTGAATCTGGTTTGAATGAACAGTATTGAGGAGGCATACCAGTTTGCCCTAAAAGTAGAGGAAAAGTTGAACAAGAAGTTTGAGAGCAGACAAAATGGAAGAGGTCGTGGTGGAAGATCTGGCCGACGGTCATATGGTGGCCGAAATAAAGATCTGAAAAAGAAGGATGAGGCTAGTAGCAGTCAGAATCAGAGAGAAAATAATTCTAATCATTTCCAAGATCAGAGTAATAGAGATCAGAGAGGAAGAGGAAGAGGACAAGGATCTGGAAGAGGAGGCTTCCGTGGAACATGTTTTCACTATGGAGAAGAAGGTCATAGGGCATTTGAATGTCCTCAGCGCCAAGGCAGAACAAACAGGAGAAATAAAGGCCAGGCTAGAGTTGCACATGTAGAAGAAGATGCCAGATCATCAAATTCTGAAGATGCTGAAAGAGGAGAAACGCTAATTAACAGAAGAGTCTTGCTGAGTGGTGAGAACGAACCTGAACAAAGGAGGAGCCTATTTCGCACTCGATGCAAGTGTGAGAGTAAATGCTATGATGTGATTATTGATAGTGGAAGCACTGACAATTTGGTGTCAGAAGAGATGGTGACAAAGTTGAAGCTCAAGAGACAGAAACACTCACATCCATATCGGATTGCCTGGGTGCAGGATGACCACAAGGTCATGGTCAGTGAACAGTGCCTGGTAAAGTTCAAGATCGGTGGGTACCAAGATGAGGTACTATGTGATATCATCTCTATAGATGCATGTCATATGTTGTTGGGTAGACCATGGTAGTTTGACAGATGTGCTGTACATGATGGTCGTGCGAATACCTATTCCTTGGCAAAGGATGGAGTGCGACATAAGCTAAAGCCATTGAAGGAGACTGAAGAAAAGGTATGTGGTAATGCAAGAATAACATTTGTTGATGGAAAAAAATTCCTAGATGGTATGAGGCATGAGCATGTGTGTTTTGCTTTAATTCCAAAAGTTGGTAAAGAAGAAGTAGAGGATGTACCTGTAGAGGTTGCAGATTTGTTGAATGAGTTTCAGGATATTGTATCTGATAATGTACCTGATGGATTACCACCGGTAAGGAAGATCAGTCATCAGATGGATTTGATTCCAGGAGCCAGTTTGCCAAACAAGGCAGCACACAGAATGACACCAGCAGAAAGTGAAGAGTTGAACAGACAAGTACACGAGTTATTGCAGAAGGTGTTGATTCGAGAGAGTCTGAGTCCCTGTGTTGTACCAGCGGTATTAGCACCAAAGAAGAATGGAGAGTGGAGGATGTGTACAAATTCTAGAGCAATAAACAAGATCACAATCAAGTATAGGTTTCCATTGCCACGAATGGATGATATTATGGATTGTTTGAGTGGAGCTGTGTATTTCTCAAAGATAGATCTGAAGAGTGGATATCACTAGATTCGGATCAGAGAAGGAGATGAATGGAAGACTGCCTTCAAGACAAAGGAAGGACTGTATGAGTGGTTAGTCATGCCTTTTGGGCTAACCATTGCACCGAGCACTTTCATGTGGCTCATGAATGAGGTTCTGAAAGAATTTCTGGGTAAGTTTGTCATTGTTTACCTAGATGATATTTTGATTTTTAGCAAGACATTAGAGGAACATATGATGCATATTCATATGGTGTTTGAGAAGTTGAGAGATGAGAAATTATTGATTAATTTGAAGAAGTGCAATTTTTTGAAGAAAGAGTTAGTGTATTTGGGATTTGTAGTCTTAGCAGAAGGTCTAAAAATGGACCCAGAGAAGGTACAGGCTATCCTTGAATGGCCTACTCCAAGGAGTGCTACTGAGGTAAGATCTTTTCATGGTCTAGCTAGTTTTTACAGAAAGTTTATCAAAAATTTTAGCAGTATTTGTGGTCCCTTGACTGAAACAATGAGAGGGGATAGAAAAGAGTTTAAGTGGACTAATGGGGCAGAAAAGAGTTTTCAATTGTTGAAACAAAAAGTTACAGAACAACCTGTTTTAACACTTCCAGATTTTAATAAGGTGTTTCAAGTAGATTGTGATGCTAGTGGTACTGTAATAGGAGCTGTTATGAGCCAAGAAGGTAAACCTGTTGCGTATTTCAGTGAGAAGTTAAATGATGCTAAGAGGAAGTATTCTGTTTATGATCAAGAATTTTATGCTATAGTTCAGGCATTAAAGAAGTGGAGACATTATCTACTTCCTAAGGAGTTTGTTTTGTATACAGATCATCAAGCTTTGCAATATTTGAATAGTCAAGGAAAATTGAATCAAAGGCATTTGAAATAGGTTGAATTTTTGCAGAGTTACACATTTGTTTTGAAACACAAGAGTGGAAAGTCTAATAGGGTTGCAGATGCTCTTAGCAGAAGGCAACTGTTGCTGACAAAAATGCAGATTGAAGTGGTTGGGTTCAAGGAACTCAAGAATTTGTATCCAGAGGATCCTGATTTTGGTGAAGCTTGGAAAGCTTGTACAGAACCTGTTACTCTAGACAGGATGAAATGGCTAGATTTCATCATGAAAGATGATATGCTATTCAAAGGGAGTTAGTTGTGCATTCCACGAAGTTCTATGAGGGAGAATCTCATCAAGGAGAAGCATAGCGGAGGATTGGTTGGACATTTTGGTCGTGAAAAAACCCTTTCTTTGGTTAGTGAGAATTATTATTGGCCACAGTTGCAGCAAGATGTGAAGAAGTTTGTATAGAGTTGTAAAGTATGTCAGATGGCGAAATGAGTGAAGCAGAATACAGGGTTGTATCAGCCATTACCTGTACTAGAGAAGCCTTGGGAGGATATTAGCATGGACTTTGTTCTTGGTTTACCGAGGACTCAGCGGGGACATGATTCAATTTTTGTGGTGGTTGACAGATTTTTAAAGATGGCACATTTCATTCCCTGCAAGAAGACTAATGATGCTGTTCATGTAGCAGAATTGTTTTTCAGAGAAGTAGTGAGACTTCATGGTTTGCCAAAGACCATAGTTTCAGATCGGGACACTAAGTTTGTTGGATATTTCTGGCGTACATTGTGGAAGAAGTTGAAGACAGATTTGAAGTTCAATTCATCACATCATCCACAGACTGATGGACAGACAGAGGTGGTGAATAGGAGTTTGGGAAATTTGTTGAGATGTTTGGTTGGAGATAAGTCAGTAGGATGGGATTTGATTTTACCACAGGCAGAATTTGCATACAATAATTCTGTCAATAGGAGCACTGGTAAATCACCATTCCAGATTGTCTATGGAAGTTGTCCAAAAAATGCATCTGAATTAAGGAAGATAGATAAAGGAGAAATAAGTAGTGCTGAAGCTGAGAATTTTGCAGAACACTTGAAGAACATCCATGAGGAGGTGAGGAAGCATATTACCAAGATGAATGCGCAGTATAAGGCTAAGGCAAATGAGAAAAGGAGGCATAAGGAATTTCAGGTTGGTGATGAAGTTATGGTTCATTTGCGGAAGGAGCGGTTTCCAGTTGGTACATATAACAAGCTGAAAATAAAGAAGTTTGGACCATGTAAGATACTGAAGAAACATGATTCAGGAAATGCATATGAGGTAGAATTGCCTACTGAGCTAAATATTTCACCAGTGTTTAACATTTCAGATCTGACAGAGTATCATGAAGGAGGTGTTGAAGATGAGATCACAGCAGCACAGTGGAGTATTCCAGCAACTAGTTCAGACACTAAGGAGATCGAAGATATACTGGACAGTCGTGTTGGCAGAAGCACAAGGAACAAGACATATGAAGAATATCTGGTCAAGTGGAAAGGATGACCTGTTGAAGATTCATCATGGCTGACAAAGGAGGAGGTTAGCCATCTTAGTTTTCCTCTACACACCTGAGTCGTGACAAGGTCACTTCTCAAAGTACCCTGGGTGTCTGATGCAGGAGCATCCTGGGTGTAAGAGCAATCTTGCATCACCCAAAAAAAATATTTCTATTTTTTAATATTCAATAAGGGCTATTTTGTGCAGAGCTGCTATTTATGGAAAGTTACTATTTTTGGTAATTTTTGTATGTGCTCAGAATGATCTGATTTCTTTC
Source organism: Chamaecyparis obtusa (assembly GCA_027943335.1). Classification (NCBI taxonomy): domain Eukaryota; kingdom Viridiplantae; phylum Streptophyta; class Pinopsida; order Cupressales; family Cupressaceae; genus Chamaecyparis; species Chamaecyparis obtusa. The sequence continues at coordinate 504,525 of BSBK01009974.1, forward strand.
TTGGAGGTTCATTTTGGTCATATAAGTCTGCCAGTAAAGTTTCATTGCCAGATCAAGTGTATATTGGAAGATATTGAAGATTTTCGGTATTGGCAGCAGGGTACAGAAACTTTGAACTCAGTTTTGAAGGCTTTAGAGGCCCTGGATGAGGTCAAAAATTTGGGTGACAGGCGCTTGCGCCAGTCAAGCTTGTAGAGCGCTTCGTGGCATTTCCGAAATGGGGTTATAATAGCCGATCAGGTCAACTGGTGATGACTTATGGTCTTCGAAAGTTGGGCCACCTGAAATGGCGAAAAATAATTTTCTTCAAAATTTTTGTTTGGGTTTCAAAGGTTATCTTGAGCCGACTATGATGTAATAAAATGTAAAATAAAATAATTCTAAGTTTGGTCGGCCTTATTGGCTAAAATTCTGGAACCTTCCCAGGCGGTGGAAAATTGCCTATATAAGGAAGGCTGTATTATTGTCTTAGGCAGTTCAGAATAGTTCTGGGTAGTAGATCTGGGTATTGATTCGAGGCTTTGTCCTACAGAATATTGTAAGGGAATGCCCATGTGGCTTTGCATATTGTAATTCTGAAAGTTTGTAATTCCACATTTGTGGAGATAATAAGAAGCTAATTTTCTGTTCTTGCATATTGTTGTGGTTTCTCTATTTCTGTTATGTGTTTGTGGTATTAAGGGGAGAACCCTTCATCAATACCCTCAAAGGATTTTAGGAATGGTAAGCTCCAAAATGGAATGAGGTCTTAGGGTAACTGGACCAACTCTAGGGACAAGACTGCCCTCTTCTGCTTCTAGCTCTGCAAAACCAAGGTGGGTACACCTAATCCAAAAAAAATTCAAAAATCACTACACACCCTATACTTCTGGATTCATAAAGTAGATCATAGTTAAGGATTGCTAAATGCTAACAAGGCATTCAATGAATCAACTTTACTATGCAGGGTAAAATGGTCTTGTGAAAGGTATTACTGGTGATGGTATTGATATATAGAGATGCAGAAAATAACCAGAAACCCATCAAACATTGGACTCCACTGCATATACTAACCCTTGATCAATGCCATTATCCATTGGGCAGACCTCACATACAAATATAGAACATGAACAAACTACTGTCAAAGATTCAAAGCCATAAACACAACCGTTTCAGCCCAGCCACTACTTAAAGAATCATTCTGCAGACAAGTCAAATGAATCTATGCCCTATCCAAAGTAGCTTTCACTTGATCCTAGATCAAGAACTAAGGACTAAAACACATACAGAGGCAACCCAATGCACTGGATTAGAAAATCCAAAACTCATAAGACTGACACCAAGGAGAGATTTTGAAGCATGAAACAATTATATTAAGTATGATGAATCTTGCACATGCCTATATCATAAATGAGACTAACACTTCAATAACCTGCAAAAGACTTCCAAGAATTCTATTTAGCCTACATGCAATGTGACAGAGCCTTCTATCTCCCACTGGAACCAAACAAAAAAAATGGAACCTTCAACCAGTCAAAAATTTGAAACTTTATACCACTAGCTGCCATGGGAACCCAAAACGGGTTGCAACAAGCTACAGACAGCTAGGGCATAGCCTTCACCAACCAAGCCAAGAAATGGTCATAAATCCATAAATTCTAGGTACCCCTTGCCACTGCAAATTCAAATTTGAAATCAAACGGTCACCATGCATTCGCGGGCTTTAAATTTCTTAACCGTTTTCCTTCAGTCGCGCAACTACGCAGTCACATCTCACCGCCATAGGAAATGGGCCTTAAATTTATGCCTGGTCGCATGATCGCATGGCTGAAAGATAGCCCTTGCAATCATGCGATGGCATCTTCTTAACCGTGCAATGCCGACTGCAAACCACCCATAGAAATGCTCGGCCCCACCACCAATCGCTGACCAATCGAAATCGGGCACGCCAGCAAGACTCGCATAGTGGACCCATCCTAACTTTGCAACCACGACGCCTGGCGGTTAGTGACATGATCACATAACCTGGAAATGGGTTATGCGAACATGCGACAACCACAAACCTTCACCGCCACCGCACCCAGTTTGTCACATGATCGCAAGCCGTGGAAATGGCCCTTGTGATCATGCGACAAGGCCACGAGACCACCTCATCACCATTCGCCAGCCAATAGAACAATGCCACTGCCCACTGCAACCGCCGAGTCACACCTGCCACAGGACCCACCTACAAAAAGCTTTGAAAATCCAGGCCCACCATCACGCGACCACACGACTAAGGCAAACTTAACTGCCAGCCATGTCGCCAGATGTTAGCCACTTAACCGCTAGAAATAAGAGACAAGGAGATAACCCTTGGTCGCCAGGTCGCGGAATGAAAACTTAACCGCCAAGAAATTGAACACCGCAGAAGACTGGGACCCACGCGGATAGATTGCAAGCGATCGCATAATCGCATGTCAGAAAAGTCTGACATGCGGCCATGCAACAACCAATAGGAACATGCCATCTGTCACCCCTCTGACACCAGGCCCACCATCACATCGAGGCAATGCTGGAAACAAACAGGATCAATGGTAGGGGAATGATCGCATGGGGAAAGAATATTCCATGTGATCACACGCCAACCGTTGATCTCCTTCCTCTACCACTTTGAAGAAACCAGCCCCACATCGTCACACTTGCGCGCTTAAGACAAAGAAGACTGCCAGACAGCTGATCAGGAACTGGGACCCGCATGGCTAGGTGGCAAGCGGTCGCATGATCGCATGTCAAAAAAGTCTGACATGCGGCCATGCGACAACCAATAGGGAAGAAGCTGGACCCACCACATGGTCGGACATGCGCAGTTAAGATCGAGGTCGAAAACACACAAAGTTTTCGGCACCAAAGACAAGTGCACCAAAGCTTGAAGGCAAAGGGTCGAAAACAACACAGGTTTTTGGCAAAAGATCGAAAACACACAGGAATTTTGACAGACCGAAAGGTAACAGGGAAGCCGAAAACAACACGGGTTTTCAAAAACACTGCACGTTTTTGACACTGTGGCAGATTTTTTTTAAAAAAAATGCTTCCCGCGGACCTTAGAATTTAAAAATCTTTCTGGGTTTAGCGAATCAGGAAATGCAGTTTGGACCAAAGCTTGGTGACAACATAAACTACTAGGGGCAAGACACTTCAAGCAAACTTGCAAAGAAAGAAGTCATTTTCAAAGGATTTTTGCTATGGCAGAAAACTGGCCTAACTTGCTGGATGCTTGGAATTCACCCAATATGATGTTGAATCATGACATTTTTTGAACTCTTATAGATTTAATTTTTAACTAACTCACCTCATCTAATCTAAAGAACAATTACTGACAGCTAGTCTATCGGAATCATGAACGTCATTGGTTTCTGGAGTGATAAAATTAAAATATGTACAGATTGAATTAGTCGTAAGCTGAGTATGTGTCCTTTATCTTATAGTCAGCTAGCAGTAGTAGTCAGTGTGTCTTTTATCTTATAGGTAGTTTGGTGGCAGCAGTCATTGTGTAATCGAATTCTATAGTTATTTGTTGATTGCCATTATTTTGCTGTTTACTACCAAACAGTTTGGTTAGGCATTAATGAATAAAAGGAGTTCTATATTGAATCCTTAATTAAATTTTAAATTTTTTGGGGGTCTATCATCAATTGATGAGTTGAAAGGGTTCTATAATGAATGGTTCATAAGGCACAACATTTGATAAAGGTTTTGCAAATGGGGTAGCAAGTTAAGTAGGCTTAACCTTGGATGAAACTCCATGGTTAAGTGTCAGTGTGTCTTTTATCTTATAGGCAGCTGGGCGGCAGTAGTCATTGTGTAATCGAATTCTATAGTTATTTGTCGATTGCCATTGTTTCGCTATTTACTACCAAACAGTTTGGTTAGGCATTAATGAATAAAAGGAGTTCTATATTGAATCCTTAATTAAATTTTAAATTTTTTTGGGGTCTATCATCAATTGATGAGTTGAAAGGGTTCTATAATGAATGGTTCATAAGGCACAACATTTGATAAAGGTTTTGCAAATGGGGTAGCAAGTTAAGTAGGCTTAACCTTGGATGAAAATCCATGGTTAAATTCTAACCTATAATTCTAATCAACTAATTCAAACAATTTTATTACTTCTATTTCAATATTAAGCAAGTACTAGCCACTACCTGGCACTTGTTAATACCCATGACAAAACCCATAAGAAGAGGGGAGCCACTGCCTCCCCTAGAGGAGAATGAGGAGCATTACTTGGAATATTAAGGACTTTAATGCACCTAAAAAGATGGTTTATTAAGCGTCAACTTAATCTCATGAATTTTGACATTTTATTACTTCAAGAAACTAAGCTTAATCTTGAAAATGTATCCTTTCTATTTAAGTCTTAGAAGTTGTGGAACTTCACACTTCTTTTCTCGGCGCCTCACCTAGTCTAGGGATAATCCAAATTTTATAAAAACTTTAATTATTGATGTGTGAAAAAAAAATGTAGAACAAAATATGTTTTAAAATCTTATTTTATTACAAACCAAAATATCTGACATTCTAAATCAGTTACTAAGTAGGAGTGGAGAATTAAAACACTAAACAATATAATTACCACTCTTCCTAAATCATTGCTAACTGAGATAGTGGGCAAAAATTTTAGGCAAAATTTTTAACTAGGAGATAAATTTTGAAAAAAGACAGAAACTTTGGAGGCTGGCATGCAGGAGCCCCAATCATTAAGGTTAAAATATTTTCAAAGTTTTGCGTACAAGTCCCATGTGGCCCATTCTTTCATAAAAAACAAAAAGTGAGCAGTCTCCTTTTCGGAGGGCCGTTTGGCGTGAACTCCAACGTCTTTGAATGGTGGTTTAGCTCTATGCACAACAACAAATATCTTCTCTCAAACAGTACCACATGAAATTAGGGAAATTTATGGAAAGAGAATAGGCTGAAATTAAATTGCTTACACGCAGCCTGAGGCCATCTTCTTTTGTTGCATTTTGAGAGAGTAAAATTTGACCACATTTGCAACTGCCAGCGTGGATTAAAGGGAGACGAAGAAAAGTTATCCTAGAGTTTGTAAAAGTAAATGAATGCAATGGATAAAAAAAATGAAAAAAATGTATGCTGAAAGGAGGAGACACAAAATAGGAAGCTGGTGCTGGAGAATTTGGTGAATGCTTGCATAGATTTTTAGTCCAGAATCTCCTATTTTCTAGGTTTTGTTGTATATTTTCAATTTCTCAAACTGTTTGATAGGGAGAAAATCATAATATTGAAATGGTGCTTCTTTTTTTGTCATGTTTTTATCTTATAATCGTGTCTATCAATTTTTCCTTTCAAAAAGAAAAAAATAAATAAAACTTATTTCAGAGACCGTAAGCCTTGTTTAATAAATTCACGATGCTGGGAAATCACATGTTTCTATTCTTCTTTACTATCAGACTTTAGGCAATATTTTCTGCTCAAAAAAATGTCTCTTGGAAAATGAATAGGGAATTTGTATATTTCTGGTTTAATATGGCTGATCTATTGAATCCTAGCGGAGTCAAAGCACTTGTTTCATTAGAAATCAATGTAGCTCAGGTAGTGTCTCAACTAGCCAAGAAATCCACATTGCTTTCTAGACTTGCCAATAGTTAGAAAATTCTTGTATCCCTATAAACACAACAAAAATAGGGTTTAATCTTTTCCAATGTTCTCTGAGGTTGTATAATGACATCGACATTCCTGTGAGCATGCATTAGGTATTTCATAGTTTTATTTAGGAAATTAGAACATTGAAAAATGTTGACTAGTTATGTTGACAACACGAGGTAGCGGTTGTCCAGTGATTGTAGAATACAATGCCAGATATTAGAGGACAAAAAAAGAAATGGATTTTAAATCAGATGAGCATAATTCATTATGCTAAACATAAAAATTTAGTCATAATTCATTGTTTGACCATAGCTGGATGTGAAGTTTATTTATCATGGATTTGAGATTGGATTCATTTTTACTTCTTAAATGAATTTCTTTGACTCTTCTAAATCATCCTGTACCCTCGCTTAAACATATGAGCTATATGGTCAAGTTATGAGGACATTTAAACTTGATTCTCCAAAAATATTTTGATTTGTAATAGTTTTAGCCGCTGGTCATAGTTGACTTATTGTCATTGAATTTTTATTTTACTCTACTCATTTTTTAATTTTGTAGTTCACTACATTACATGTTCTCTACAATTCCATTATAGTTCAAACTCTTGAATGCTACTCACATAATTTTACTAGATATGTCAGCGGTTCTAGATAAGAGTTTGGAAAAGTAAAGCAAAAAAATATTCTTGAGCTATAAGTACCAATATTTTGAACGAATGGGCACTAATATGTTTTAGATAAAATTTGGTACTTCACATCCTTAAACATTCTTTAGAAACATATTGATAGTGATGGGAATGTACATATAGATTCTACCAAGGAGTTAATAGTTTATGAGGTGTGGGTGGGTGAATCTATTAAAAAAAAAACAATTCAAGAATTTATGGAAAGAAATAATGTAAATATGCATAAGTGTTTGTTATGAGGTTTATAAAGAGCTATATATTTTATTCAGATGCATGGGTTGTCATATTTTTGGAAATAAACAATGTCTTGAATGTTTTTTATTTATTTATATTTGTGTTGGAAGCTTATGTGGTGTGTTGTAAGTTATTAAAGAATATATGAGTAAAATAAACATTAATACTTTTGAACCGGTCTCTTTGCATATACTAGAGTATGTGGACAATTCTAAACTAATATCTTGAAATATTCTTCATACCAACTCATTGGGTGCTAATGATAAAGATACATAATTCAGTAAGGGGCATAATGAATCATGGAATATTATAGTAGATAATAATGCCTTTATATAGATTTTGTCTACTCTGTGTGCATGATTAAATATCATCAAGGATTTCCCTTAATGTAATAGTGTGGCAGAAAGATTAAATTTTGTGCTATGTCAAATCATTTCATATGAGTTAGAATTATGAAAATGAAATATTTTATCATAGATTGATGAGGAAGATTATTATTAATGCATAAATATGCTTGAGAATTATGTATTAGCATTTGAAAATTAATTATATCTTTGTTCACGATTCCATTTCTTCAGTTATATTTTACATTGTTAGACTTTCTTGAGCTGGGCTGGGTATCTTTCATGTCAGGAAAGATTCCGGGGAAGTGTTAATTCTTTGTGGTAGGGTGGAAACGCACTCCCACAATATTCCCGCCCTAGATGACTTTTGTGAATAGGTTTCTGAAGCATTTATGATGAAGGACTTTACCTTATAGTGCTATATGCATCTAGTATTCGACATGGTGGTATTTCTTGACTTTGAGGTTTAACTTTAATTTTATGAAATGAAAGATCATTATTGAAACTAATCTTAATATTTTACTATATGTTTCGACAGTTGGTCAAAAATCTATTGATTTGTTATCCTGACATATTAGTTTGTTCTTACTTGTATTTGATGTGACATCTCTTATTGTGATTTCTTTAAGAAACTCGATAGACGGTCGACTTTCCGCTTTTCTTTGAACATAGGTATGCTTTAACATTTTGAAAGTTATAGTTGTTATAATTGTACTTCTTTTATTCCTATATTATAAGGAATCTTTTTGTATCTAGTCAACTTCTGCATTCGAATTTTGACTTGTTGACTGACTCTTAGTCTTTATTATTTTTTTGATGATGTGACATTTGTGTCGGAATTACAGCCTTTACAATTCTTCAGAGGGACCAATGTGTCTAGCTTTCTATGGTTTCTATTTCTTCTAATTGGCTGCTTGCTTTAGTGTCAAGTAGGATCTCTATTGTGAGACTCTAGCTATTTAATATATATAGGCCAATGAGTATCTTTGAGAAGAAAGTTCTTTGGGACTGTCTTTCCAATTTTTTTTCCTCTATATGCTATGAAATTATTGTTTTTTGTGGGGAATTTAATGCTATCCTTGATGAGTTTAAAACAAAAGGTAGAATATTTCCTAACAAAAGAATCGTGGAGGATTTTAACTCTTTATGAACAGTCTAATCACCTTGTTGATTGCACAACCCACAAGGATCTTTTTACTTGGATGAACATGCGCAAGGATTTCTATCATATTGTTGAAAGGTTGGATAGATTTCTTATATTTTAAAAAAATGATTGTCCTTAGATCTTGATGTCTATACCATTATTTTGGTTATCTCAGGCTCAAACCAGTTTCCTGTCAGGTGTCCCGTCCTTGAAGACAATCCCTTAATTAATCCCTCTCAAATTTGAGCTAATGTGGAACTTAGGGATAGGGATTTTCTACCCTCGATAAAAGAATGGTGGTTGGATACCCCATTTATTCAAGGCTCTAAAATGTATCAGTTCATCAAGAGGTTGAGGGATTTGAAAGAGAAAATAAAGGTCTGGAACCATTATCATCTTAGAAATATATTTGTTGAGAAGATCAAAATTCAACATGAATATGATGTAGCCCAATTTTAACCATGAACAAGAACCATAAAGAAGATAGAAAAAAACACTAGAATATTTCATAATTCACTACTCTTCACTACTAATTCAAGTTCTCTTCCCTTATAGTAAGAGAAAACACTAATTTAACCAAATTCAAAATTTACATTTTTTGACAGATTTTCAAACAATCCATTTTTGGGTAATTTTTAAAACAACTCCTAAAGAGATGACTTTTTCCGTAAATATTCCCTAAACTAAGATAAGAATAATTGCCAATTATCCTTTGAAATTGGAAACGTGATTTCAAAGTTATTAAAAAAATAACTTTATAAAAACTAAAAAAAACACTAAACGTTGATTTTGGAGGCCCCCTCAATTTGAGAATGATTTCTTTGTTCATATAATATATATTCAAAATGTAACTACACCATGACTGTTCCATAATAAGTTCTCTTTCCTCATTTATTATCCATCAAACCCTAGCTAGCATTTCTGATAGAAACAATACCATTCATTCATTCTACTTGGCTTTTTTTGCATTTATCCAAATTTACCAAAAAATTCATAAGCTAGTAAGTCGCATTTAGCTATAAAACATCATTTTATTATGTTATGAAATCATCTACATACCAACGTCCACTATATTACCCATGTAGTTATATCCATGTATTGTATATGGCGTTAAAACTAGAGAGGAAATCAAATTTTATTTACTATAACTGTATATAACTATCCCATAAAGTCCTTTTTCCACTATTGAGTTAATCATTTTGAGTTTGAACTTGTAATTAATAGTCAATTCTAGAATTAACTTTTATATTGCAATATCTTAAGATTAGAGTTTCCTGTGTTACTTATGATGAATCATCTAATTGTTTTGTGACTATAGAAAATATTATTTTCTAACTTGCATAAAATTGCACTACCTCTATTAATTAGAGAAGGAATCCCTTTACAACATTTCTTATTTTAATAAAAATATTCTTATAGAATGTTGATAGTTGGAATAGTAAATTTTTATTTGATTCAAAGGTAGAAAGAAACCACAATTCCCATGAAAACCATAATTAATATAATAAAATATTTATATTTTATCGATAAAATGGTCTTAAAACATGCGATCTTTAGAGTTGTGAGATACCATAACACTAAGAAATATATATATAATCCAAAATTGGGCTAACTTTATCCTATATACTTGGCCAACCTTTGCCATAAATATACTAGTATTTGGATATGTGCTACTATAAGTAGGCTACAACTACTTTCCCAGCTCAAAAATAAGGAAGGTAGCCCTATATTTTGAACTATAGTAAGCTTAACAGTACATTTAATGTGCTTCTAGTCTTCTATACCATGGGCCAACACCCTCTTGCTGCTTTCTATATAAAAAACAATACATTTATAAGGATATTATTAATAGAATACAAAACTCTCTAAATCCCTTTCTTGGAGCACAAGGGATTTTTGTGGGAGACTTCAACATGATGAAGAAGAAAGAGGATAAATGTGGGGGCATTACTCATAACTGGAAGGGTAATGAATACTTTTTTTGGGCCATTTTTAAGAGGAGGTTTAATCTAAAAGATTGCATGGACATGATGAAACTAGAGGGTAAAGGCATCTGGTATACTTGGTGTAACAATTAGTCAGGAAAAAAGAGGGTCTATTGTAGATTGGATAGAATTTATCTTGAGTCTTCTTTCTTTGGTGCTACTCATGAATCTAAAAACTACCCATCAAAGTAACTCCAGATAGTATCTCTGATCACTCCCCTATATATTGTGAGGTATCTATTTATGCCTTCCAAAAAGAAAACTCTAGAAATCAAAAAGGCAATTTTTGTAAACTTAATGTTTCCCTACTACAAGACAAAGACACTAATGATGCCATTAGTATGATCACTTTCTTATCCAAATTCAGTAGTGGATCCTCTTCTCCAGGAGAAAAATAATGGCAGTTGGTGGAAGTTTGGAAGAAGATATTTCAGACCATTGGTAGGAAGATGACTATGGAAAAAAGAAAGGATGAAACCAAATATCAGAAGAAACTCTATGAGATTGACGAGATATTATAGAAAGGGGGGCATAATGCTCATTTAGAGAAAGAATTAGTTAACACTAAGAATGAGCTGAGAAGATATTAGAACTATGACATTCAAGGGGAAAAAGTGAGAGCTAGAATGAACTAGCTTAAGGAATGTGATAGGGGTACCAAATACTTCTTCAATATTATTAGATCCAAACAAAAGAGGGAGCTCATTTAAGAAATTCAAACTAGCTCAGGCTTATCCAAGGACAATAAAGATATAATGAGAGAATTCTATAGTTTTTACAAAGAGCTACTCACTTCTGAATATAACTCTAATAGTCGTAGTGCTCTGGATGAATGCATGAAACTTATCTAGGTAACAAGATTACTAGAGATGAATATAAGATGTTAGATCCATTGGAGATTTTCCAACAAGCTAGATTGCTCACTGTATGTTTGTCATTGATGACAACATATGGTAAGAAGTTCATGCGTGGAAGCCTGATGGAGAGAGCCTTGAGCATATACTGCATGGATATGTTATCAACATGATATCATAGACACAGAGGTTGATTCTAAGTGAAGATAGTAATACAGTAGTCTGTAGCAGTAAGTGTTCCTGACAGGTCCCAGGAAGAGTTCTGTATGTGATTTGTAGTGCAATTGCAGTAGAGCCTTGCATATTTATATTTATGTTTTAGACATGTATAATGTTATGTTCATGGAGGTAGAGTTAGATATGTAGTGCAGGTTGAGTTATGTAGTCTCCAATTGATAGTCATATTTTCCTGAGTTTATCTAGAAGAGCTAATAGTGTTTATATGATTGCGGTAGTTGCGCCTATCATCTCAGTATGTGCACTTGGATTTATGTTAAGAAGAGAGTTAAGGATGTTTGGTTAAGAAGAAAGTTGGAGTTAATTTAGAAGAGCTGACTATGTGTAGCGTTGTGTCTACTCACATAAAATTCTGTAGTCCCAATTTATGTTGCCTACTTAGTAGAGCCGACTAAGATGTTATTGGAGAGTTTTATTGTTTCTCTAATATGATTTCAAGGTGGTTCTAATAGGCTGACTTGATTATATCATTTAGAGGAAATATACTTATAGGCAGTCATTTGTGATTGCTAGGCATGGCTAATAGTTGAAATAGATGAGTAGAGTAGAGAGTGCAAAGTGTTGAGTCATTAGCAAAAAGTCTATGTGACATAGTGGAGAGTTTATGCTATTCATTGGAACTGATCAAGACAACAGGTCTATGCACAGTTGACCAAGATCTAGATATAGTGTGTAACTGTTAAACATAAGGTTGCAACCTTCACCCCTTTGAGAAGTGTGCTCTCGGACAGTGCGTCTTGACTCCTAATAGGGTTAATTGTAAAAGACTCCTAATAGGGTCCAACCCTTGACCAAGTCACTATACTTATTGCATTGTAAAGATCAACTCCTAATAAGGTTGTAAGATCTTCTAATAGGGATCATAATACACTAGTGCAATTCTTAGTGGGTGTCAATTCCCACCAAGGTTTTTACCTATTTGGGTTTCCTTGTAACCAAAATTGTGGTGTTGTGCTACTTGTATTCTTTCATTGTGTTTATGGTTAATGTTCTTATATACTTAATTGGATACAAAATTAATTCTTGTAGATAATTGATTCACCCCTCCCCTCTTAGTTATCTCTTCGGACTATTCCTAACAAGATTAGAATATTAGCATTAAGGAAATTGAAGAGGCCATTGGAGCCATGGCTAATGGAAAATATCTCAGTCTGGATGGGCTTCCTATTGAATTCTACAAAGAAAATAGAGAGTGGATTTGCCAAGAGTTATTAGAGGTATACCAAAAGGCTTTTGAAAGAGGTAATTTGGGAGAAAAGATTAATAGAGGCATAATTAAATTGTTACCTAAGAATGGGGATAGATCACAGGTTAAAAACTGGAGACCTATTACACTTTTGAATCTGTCTTATAAAATTATTGCCAAAGTTCTTGCAAGGAGAATTACTAATATAATGGGAAAAATCAATCTCGGCTACCCAAACAAGATTCATTAAGGGTAGATTTATTCTTGAAAATCTTATCACCAGTTGGGAGGCCATGGATTGGGCTCAAAAGAATGGTCAAAATGCAGCTATGGTTCTTCTAGACTTTGAGAAAGCATATGATTATCATGCTACAAGCTACAAGCTTTTGGATTCCCCCCGTACTATTGCAGATGGATCTCATTGTTGTTTAAAGATTCCTCTACAGTCATAGAAGTGAAAGGAGATATTTATGAACCTATCTCACTTCAAAGATCTATAAGATAATGATGCCCCATTGTCCCATCCTTATTTGTCATAGCAGATGATGCTCTATTTTATATTCTTAGAGCCATTGAACTTAGGCCTCATGTACGAGGTATAACATTACCCAATGGAGATGAGACAGTTAATGCTCAATTTGCAGATGATACTACCCTCTTCCTTGATCTCTCCCTAGGAAATTTTGATAATACCATGGATAGACTGTAGTACTTCTGTTTGGTTGTAGGGGCCAAGGTTGCTCCACATAAATCAACTGTACTAGAATGGAATAAATATGCTCTAGATTAGCTAACTCAGAGAGGGCAGTTGTGGAATGGCCCTAACGATATTTTTAGATATCTTTGTAATCCCTTTGTAGTTGAGCCAAATCTCAAGGATATGTGGTAGTGGATTTAATCCAATATTGAGAGGAAACATTTGAAGTGGAAAACACACATGCTATCTCTAATTGGTAGAATTCAAATTGTTTAGAAAGTGCTATATTCTCATGCCATTTACTATACCTCATCATGACTATTTACTAAGTATCAGAACAACAAACTTGAAAAAATTCTAAGAGACTTCCTATGGTCAGATGGCATGGGGAATAATAAGAGGCATTGTGTTAGATGGGATTGGTGTTGCACCCCGAGGAAGTTTGGGGGATTTGTCCTGAAGGATTTATAGGTCCATGGGACAAACCTTGCTGCTGAATGGATCTTGAATAGCCTATATGGTGATGAGCCCTGGAAAATTTTGGTTAGAAATAACATCCAAATTTACCATTAAGAAAGGTAAGAGATGTAATAATGTGCCCCTTGTTGATATTTTGTTTGGTCAGTTTGGTATTAAATGCTTTGGTTTAAAGGTTTTTGCTTCTATTTGGAAGGCATGGACTTAGGTGAGAGGTTTTCTTTTCTCTAAAAATGCTATTAGAAGCTCTCCTACATTCTCTGTTGTGGACAGATCTATTTGGTGGGGCATTTTTGTGAATAACAAGCCACTTGCACTCACCCAAGGCTGCTCTGCTAGGACCTAGAATAGTAGAGGCATTGCCTTCGTTAAAGATGTTTTGGTTGACAACCGTTTGAGTGGCTAAGAGGAAATCAGAAATAACTTTGGGGTTCCTCACTCTCAAAATAAGATATATTCTATGACCAATAAAGCTATTGATATACTCTTTCCTGGTAAAATTTTGGATTCTAAACATGTGCTGAATCAGATTAAGTGGTCTGATGGTGGTTCATTACTTAGTGCCTCTACTAAGAATATTTACAATATGCTGAAAGATAAAACCTCCACCTTTGAGAATATTAACCATAGTTAGGATTTTAATTGGTCAAATTCCATATGACACCATGTGTTTGATACGTTTTGGCACTCCCGAGTTGAACCATAAATTCTTTTCTTTAGGTGGATTTTGATTCTTAAAAAGCTTGCTATGGGATCTTGTCTAGCCTTTGTTGGTATGGAGCATGTGATTTACCTTGTTTGTGGTTGTCCTGAATCATTTGAGCTTTTTTTTTTAATGTAAATTTTCTTCCAAAGTTTGGTCTTTATTTCTTGGTAATCCTGTTATTTGGAATAAAAGACCTGGATTGACTTGGCTAGAAGTCTTAACTAGTTTTGCTGTGCCTTTTGGTTTGCACTCACTGTTGAGATTTTATGATTTCTTTGGAAGAGGAGAAATGAAGATGTTTTTCAACAAAAGAGGAGGGTGCTTACTGAGTTTAACTGTAAACTCACCCATTTTCATATTATGTCTAAGGTGTCTATAGTTCTAGATATTCCAAAGGACAAATTCATGATCCTAGTGCGGGAAGGAGCTATGATTATATATAAAGAAGACATTGTGTCAACCAACTACTTTGATAGATGTGCTGATGAACTGAACAAGGAAAAGAATCTGGAGGGTGACGAAATGAATTGAGAAGATGTAGCTAACATCCCAGTTGCTGTGGATCCACCGATTGGGGCCTTTGAATGTGACAAGGCCGAATGCAGTAATAACATTATAGGGCAATGTGATTAGTTTTTGTAGTAATGGAATCCTCTTTGACATATGGCGAACTGTATCTATGTAAATGGGTCTTTTTGTTCGATGTAAACTTGTAAAGGGAGGGGTTTAGTTACTGAGTACTGATGATAATACTTTTGCAATGATTCTACTTTCCAGTTTTATAGGCTATCTTAATAGAAAAAAAAATTATTACTTTTATCAGAGAAAACCCATGTCTCCACCAAAGGCATTAAATATATATTTCTATTTTTTTTTATCATTATGAATACAAATTTTATTTATTGTAATCTTTTTATTAATATTCTATATTGAAAAATTAAACTTTAATTAGATTTGTAATGAACTTTTATATGAGCTTGATAAAACTTTATTTAAACTTTTATTTGGGCACACTCCTTGCAAATGTAAAATGATAAATACTTCTTATGCTTTATTAAACAATTAGTAAACCTTTTCGTATCATTCAAATCTAAAAAAATAATTTAGTTTATTATCATGAATTCTAAACTTTATTTTAATTTTTAGATTGAAAGTAATTTCATGTTTTGTACCTTTTCTCTTTTAGGTAAAGACTAAGTTCATATTTGAAGAAGAAGGTACATTTCCATTGAATATGAAGGAAATATGACCTTTTAATATAGATACAATAAATCTTATCTTAGTAAAGATGGAAATATAAAGAAATAAAATAAAATAACTTTCTATTTTATTAAAAAAATTAAAAATAAATTTAATAAAATAGCTCCCTTTTCTATATTCATTGGTGGAAATAATGTTTCACCTCCACACAAGAAAATAAATAAATAAAATTATAATTATAATTAATTTACAAAATACAATTTAAATTTATTGGACTTATTTAAATAAAAAGTTTGTAGATACAAAATGTTTACTTTGCATTTTGGTGAACATATTTACATTACAAATTGAAAGAACATAATTTTTTTCATCCTTTAGTTCTTCTTTTCATCCATTTCAATGTCAAATGTTTCTGAGACCATCCTCTGCGTACGTATCGATGCCCTAACATGGGCTCTTCTTTCTTTATATCGATCGATCTTTCATGATTCTTCCTTATACATAGTTTCACAAAGAATTTGAATAAGATTTCCACACCGTTAACTCTTCATTCTTGCGAACTAAAAAATAATAAAAAAGAATGAAAAAAAATGACTGTACCATATAGATATGAAAGGATATGAAATATTGCGATTATGTGATGAGGGTTTGTCTCTGTATCAGAGAAGAAAAACAATTAAAAATTATATATATATAATATATAATTTGAAGACCATGCCTGTAGAAGCCGCCGATAGAATCAGTGAAAAGTGCTTGAGTGTATAAATTAGGGTTTCTGGTGGTGCGACATGTGAGCTACTAGTTATATTGAGTCGCATCAGCAACTATTGCAGCACCTGATGCGACTTTGTCAAAACTTTGAGCAGCGCCGGCCTCAAACAATATAATTTATTTCTTTCATCATTTATTGGGAATTTTTTTTAGGTATTTCTTTTGGAGCAATATTTTTAAGCTGATAGGCTTATTCCCGGGGAGATGCCCGCCGGGTTGTTCAGATAATCCGACAGTCTTACGCCGTATAAAATAAGGAAAACGATGCCGGAAAAGTCTTATGCCAACAGTAGAAACGGTGTCGAGGAGGTGGTGCCTCTGACAAAATAGCCTGAGGTGGATTGTGAAGATCGTAGCAGAGGTAAGGAATGCAACGCCTATGGAAAGCAATCTAAAACCCTAGAAAACCATTTTACACGTAGTATTAAATAGTATATGCAATTATAGTTGTTAATTAAATATTTGATATTCATGTTATTTAGATTTATTTAATGTTTTCTATTGTTTTTTTATCACTATTATAATGGGGTGCATGTAATAATTTAAGTCTTTTGAAAGTTATGATGCAATATATATTGATATTTTATATTTAGTTTATATATTTAATAGAATAAAATTTGATTTAATTTATGTAGAAGATTTTATTATTTTATTTTATAGTTTTAGTTTTTTTATAATATATGTTAACTTTTTAATAGTTAAATATTTTAGTACAATTATTTACATATATTTAAGACTAAATAGAGAAATAAATAGTTAGGTTTAATATAGAGGGAGATAGATTTTGAAATTAGAACAAAAAAATCATTTTAAAAAATTGTGAGATGTTTTGTTGAAAATGTTATGAACCAATTTATTAATGTGTTGGAATTAAGATTTTGGATAGGCAAACACTTCACAATCTATATAATGTTTTGTCTTTGCTTTGGTTCAACTTTTTGTCTTAAAAGTAAATTGGTGGACAAACTTGAACCTAGACTTGGAAAATAGAGATAGGGAGATAGAGGGAGGGATAAGGGGGAGAGAGAGAGAAAGAGAGAGAGAGAGAGAGAGAGATGGGGGGAGAGAGAAATAGGAATAGGAGAGGGGAGAGATGAAGAGATCGAAAGATAAAAATATATCAGGTGATATCTAGAGAAATGTCCATGTAGATAGAGAGGTGAAAGGTACAGGGGAGTAAGATAAGATAGAGATAGGCAGGGAGAATGAAGGAGTTTCTATGTGTGTGAATGACAAAGATATAAATGTGAGGATAGTCTGGAGAGTGTGTGAGTTCCCCTTTTCAATGGTGTGATTTATTTCATTGCCAAAGTTGAAAGCATAGACACCCAACAATTGAAACAAATTATACTTTGGATTTAGTTTATAACATCTAATTTAACTTAACAGAGTTGTCCAAACAAAATGTAATTATTTTGCACGTATCTAATAGTAAATATGAATTATTCTACCAAATTTTTTACTGTTTAAAAAAAATATTATGACCAAACTTTCCATATCACCAATAGAATTACATCATTTAACATATATAATACTATCGACGTAACCATTGCACCCCTCAAAGGTGCCCATTGCACCCCTCAAAGGTGCAAGTGTTAGTATAATTAAGTTGATAGGCTTACTCCTACGAGAGTCCCACTGATTGTTCAGATAATCCAATAGTCTTATGCAATAAAATGAAAAAACCAGTGTCGAGAAATTTTGGAATGCATGTCAAGATAGGAATGAGATTGTAGATGGTGGATAAAGGGGATGAGAATGCCAATTTGTAGTCTTACACTCGAAATAGTGGGCCAACATGATTTTTTGGAGTTGCGGGAAGAGACATGGTGTTAATGCATTGAGCTGTCCAAACTTTGAGTACACTGAGCATTAACATGCAAAGCGCAAAGATAGTGCGAGGTTTTTGTAATATTCATGCATAATTGCTCATTAACAATCACCTTGAGCATGTTGTTTGTAATATCTAAATTATTTTCAAAGGCCAAATATAGTGCGATTTTCCTATAATATCCATTCCAGTATATTTGTGCAACTGAAAATATAGTTGTCACCTTAATACTTTCCCTAAGCACGTCCTCTCTGCCTATAAATCTACCTTCACCTCCAACCATTTCATCAAACTCTTTCAACTAATTTTTTTCCTTTTGTGTAAGTTTAGTTCTTTGCTTGTGTGTAATAATGGTGAAAAGAAATGCAAGCGAACAACAAGCTAGCGAGATATTAGGTCTATGTGGAGAGAAAAATGTGAAGAAAGTAAATGAGCAGCAACATGCATCTATGGAGGAGCCCAAACATTCAAATGAAACTGAAGTGAAGGCATACAGAGAGGATTTTATGATAAATGAAGTCGAGCAAAAGGATTGTGTCTGCCTAAGAAGAAGAATGAAGAGGAAAGAAGGAATGACACAATTCAAACTACTTCATAGATTTATATAAAACAATTTATACAGTAGTTTATAGTGAAAAGTTTGGCAAAAAAATTATGTTGGTCATAAAGGCACCAACAAAATCAAAATCACCATTAATTAAAATAATTAAGAAATATTTATCTCAATCATTTAAAATAATTCTTATTTCCATAATTTATTAATTATTAATGAGCTAATTAATTAATTAAGTAAATAACTATTAAATACATAATTAATAAATTAACTAATCATATGTATGATTAATTCTTTAATGATTAAGTAATTAATTAACTAATTAAGGAAATAATTAATTACTTCACCAAGTAATGAATAAAGTAATAGATAAAGTAACAAATTAAGTAATTAAATATGTAATTAATTACTCACTTAAATAATAATTTAAGTTAATTGTTAATAACTTTAATTTTAATTAAGAAATTAAGTAATCAAGTAATTAATTCATTATTAATTATGTAATTACATAATTAAGTAATTGTTAGATTAGGTGAAAAGCTAATCTCCCGAGAACACCTGCATGCATAACCTTGTCACGTGGAAGAAGCAAAGAATAGAAAGCAAGAAAAATCTATGGAGGCCAGAAAGCCAGAGACATCATATGCACAATATTACAATATGATATTCTAATCTCTTGAGAAATACAAAGAGGTGAATCCTTATAAAAGGAAACACAAAACCCTAAAGGAGAAAACCCTAAAGAATAATGAGATGCCTAAGTCTAACTTAAGTGTAGAGAATAATAGACTAATAATTAAATAAATTAATTATTAGCTATAATATGACAACTCTAACACCCCCCCTTAATTGTAACTTAGGGAGAAGCTAAACAACTAAGGACTAAAAGATGGATGAAAACAAAAAATGCATGAAAGAACTATGGGTCCCGGCAACAAGGCTTGATCAGGTACCCAAGTACAAGAAATAAACTAGATGAAGGAAATAAAGCCTCCAATCTAGGGAATGTCCCAGAGAAAGGAACAAGAAAGAGCATGAAGCATCTCTGAAGCATGAAGCTGCAAACACTGTCAGAAGAAACTGTTGGAACCCCCACTAAAATAGTGCATGACCAGGTAAAGAAGACAAAGTCTGAAGAGCTGATCAATCGAAAAGGTGACCTCCAAAATAGGAATGAATGAGAGTCTATATAGTAGATGAACCATCTCATCGAAATGCATAGGTGCCTAGCTACTGCATCCGCCTAGTACATAAGAATAAAAAATGAATACGTAGATCACTCAACTAAACCAAGGAAGCAATAGAACCAACAGGTGAACCCCCCCATAATGCTGAACAAGGAGATGGGTGACAGGAACATTGAAATGCAATGCCAGAAACATCTGCAAGAAGAATAATCAGGAACACCAATAGTGCAACAGAGGTACAAGCATAGGATAAAGGGTGGTGTCACAGACACACAACATGGGCTAATGTCATGGAAGGTACACTCACTTGACAAAGGTGGATGAGCACAAAAGGCAAAAATATCATAACCCCCCATGGCACTTTATAACTAAGTGCGAGTACAAACAAACACAAGGAGTACAAGATCCTAGATATGCAAAAGTAGGCACTTTATCTCAGTGCGTTTACAGAAAAGAAATGCTACAGAAGAGAAGCATACAATGCTTAGAAGTCAGAAAGAAGAGTGAGCTAGAAGAATAGAAGAAGAGATCCCAGGACCTGTAGAAGCCAAGTAATCCACCAGAGTGCGAAAGTGCAAAACTTGGAGGAGAGAAAACCTAGAGCAAAATCTGGATAAAAGACCCTTGCAACTAAATAACTCATAGAACCAGCTTTGCAACGATATCTGGTGAGCCCAAAAATGAGTCCGGATGAGCGAGATATGGCTCCTGGAAGGCAAAAAATAAACATCACCTTGGACAAAAAAAACACTATCAAAATAGAAAATCCAAAAACCCTAACCTCCATAATCGGAAAGAACTCGGAAAGAACTTTCCGATGATATAAAGAAGTCCAAAAAAAGCCTCCGTATGCTCAAGATATTGCAAAAAAGGTGCGGGAGGGTTAGAAAAGCTCCACAAGAAGAAATTAGAGACCCTGGAGCTAAAAAAATTGAGCTCCTAGGCGCATGGCGTGCACAAGGGGATGGAGTCGGAGCTCCCGGTCACCCATGTGACCGCTGTGAGGCTTAAAAAACCCACTGGGCCAGCAGGGCGGAGCGGAGTGGGGCCGGGAGGCGACGCACAGTGCGGCGGAGCCGGCAGAGGAGGCCAGCGGGGCGATAGACGCTAGTGGAGGCCGGTGGCGGCTCTGCAGTGGAGTAGAGCGGGGGCCGCGGAGGGCAGCGGCGAGTCTGCAGCAGAGTGGAGCAGGGGCCGCGGTGGACACAGTAGTGGTGGGCGGAGCGTGGGCGCACTGGAGGTGCTGCTGGTGACGGAGGAGCACCGGTGGCGCCTTTCAAAATACATGGGCCGCGTTAAAATAAATGCAAAAATCATTTTAAAAAATGATTTTTTAATATTTTTTTCTCAGTTTTTATGCCTGTACGACACTAAAAACTTAAAAAAATTTGCCTCAGAGCCATGTCCAAAATGGACAAGTTTTATATAGATTCTAAGGTTTTTGGGCCTTCTGGATGCAACCGTGAGGTCGGTTTATGCCCAAAGTGCCCCCCCAATTTTTTTTCTTTTTTATAGGCAAAAAAGAAATAAAAAATAACATCCTTCTTCTGAATCACTTCAACAAAACATGAACAGCGAGTAGCAAGATGGCTCTGATACCATGTTAGATTAGGTGAAAAGCTAATCTCCCAACAACACCTGCATGCATAACCCTGTCACATGGAAGAAGCAAAGAACAGAAAGCAAAAAAAATCTATGGAGGCCAGAAAGCCAGAGACATCATATGCACAATATTACAATATGATATTCTAATCTCTTGAGAAATACAAAAAGGTGAATCCTTATAAAAGGAAACACAAAACCTTAAAGGAGAAAACCCTAAAAAATAATGAGATGCCTAAGTCTAACTTAAGTGTAGAGAATAATAGACTAATAATTAAATAAATTAATTATTAGCTATAATATGACAACTCTAACAGTAATTAATATCATAGAGTGTAAATAAAGTAGATATGAAAAAACATGAGAACAATTATGCCAATCGATTTTAAATTGGCATGACAAAATAGACATCACAACTTGAACTTGTATTTTAAACTCTAAGATCCTATTATTATTAGGTGAAGTAGACAATTGTAAATCGCATCGTTGAGTGCCAATAAAAATTCTAAAAACTCTCCTAATCCCCTTAACCTAATTTTCATTCAACCTATAGTAAGATTCAAAGCGAAGGAAATGTGTTTTGTAATTTCTCATGTAATTTTTTCTACAACATTAATGTCTTCAAACAGAGTATATGACAAAGGCAACAGTCTGAAATCAATTCCTGGTCATAAAAGGTTAACCTACAATTTCTCTTGGGAAGAATTGACTGAGATCTAAAAAATGGTATGTGTGCTAAGTGAGTCGATGACAGGGTTCCTTTCTATCTTGCAGTCGTAATGGAGTATCTTGCAGTCGAGATCCTCTTTACATTTGGAAATCATGACGCACAACTCAATATGAAAATAGGTTCCTATTGTGCTTGGTAAATATTTTCACCCCTTTCCAAAACCTAGTGCGAGATTCATATGAGATTTCATATCGATTATAGAGAAAATGTAATGATGATAAGCCCGAGCTAGACTACAAATGCTCTCCTCACAACCAATTGAAAACACCAAGAAAATACTACATAGCTACCAGAGCATACACATACTACATGTGTCCAGAGCTTTCTTCTGGAAGAACTCCCGCTGGGTTTTTAAGACTATTGAACAGTCTTACGCTGGGAAAGGTGGAAGCGGTGCTGGGAAAAGGTGACGGTAAAAGTGTTGGCCACTCCACATTCGTATGTCCATCTTCGTGCCACGTCTGATCATAATACATCAAGAATCATAGCATCGAACAAAAAACCTCGTCATCACCACATAGGTGAAGAATGGGTTGTGCGTGGAGTCCATATTAGGTAAAATAAAACCAGTTTCTCCCCATACAAATAAAATCGGTCACAACAATGACAATACATTCGGTAGAAACAAAATTAATCTCGCCATTCAAAAAGATGGAAAAGTCAAATGCCAAAGAAATATAGTGAAGATTTTTCCTAGGAAATGTGTTTGAAACTATGATAAGAGAGCTGACTGTGCAAAGTTACCAGGAACGGAGAGAATTTGAGATGGGAGTCATTTAGGTTGGGTAGGAGTTTTCCAGCATGTCTAACTTTTATCCTTTTACAAATCTCACAAGGAGAAAATTAAAACCAAAGATAGAAAGAATTTATCTTTATGACTTGGTATTAAGATTTATTATTTTTCTCCATTCTTATTACAATTTAGTGAGAGGAATACATAATTTGAGAGAGAGATTATATAATTATGGCATGTCAAAATTGACAGTTGGCTACGTGAGGCCTTTCCCAATTGATAAAATGCATATTTTGGTGGAGTATCACTAAGACTATTTGGGGACTTGGCGCAACTACCATCTGTTATGGATAAATTGATTTATATGTCACACTCTAATGCCAAGTTGTTGTGGGACCGATTCATAATAGTTGTTACTTTACAAACAATGCTCCAACAAGAAGGTGAGAGAAACACACAAGTAGAATTCTGCCAACAGTTGCAGAATATACGAGATGCAAACCCAATAGAAGATGATTAGAAGATTCTAATGACCTATACAAACATACACCTTTCAATGGCTAAAAACAAACCATTTAACAGATCTATAGACTTGTTTGCTACTAATGGTTCAATAAAGCTACACAATAGAAAGATGTTGAAGTTATTAAATCTCATGATCACAATAAGTACAACATCATCATTTTATATACATACATAGATACATATATACATGTGTGTGTGTGTGTATGTATATATATAACACTATCGGCATAACCCTTGCACCCTTCAAAGGTGCAAGTGCTAGTTTTAAAAAAAATTCATCCTGCTGAAGCTTTAATTTTATTTTTCATTTTTCTCTTGTATTTTAAATGTATGACGATAATTTAAAGAAAAAAATCATTCAACAACAACATTAAGTTTTCATTATATCTACTTCCTATAGTCTAAATGCATGACAATAATTTGAAGAAATTTTTTGTTCATTAATAGCCTCAAGTTCACACTTTGCATGAGTATTTTAAAACCATGACAATATTTTAAATAACAAATTTATTCAAAAAAAACCTCAAATTCTATTTACATTTTGTTCCTGTAATTTAAATTTTACAATCTAATTTGTGAAAGATTTGTATATACAAATAAATTCAGATTTTATAAATCATTGAATCTATTTCAAAGAAAATTGCAGAAAATTACAATAAAACACCCTCTACAAAAACTTTTCTTCCACCAATAGTAATAGGGGATGCCTTCAGTGTAGTTTGGATTGAGGCTGTCATTTCATATTCAAGAAAACCATAACAAAATTTTGAGAGAATTCTTTGATCAATCAAACAAAATATTTCAAAATCCTAAAACTTTGATCAATCAAAAAGTTTACAGAATCTTTGACAAATTACAACTTACAATTCTGACAAATAGTGATCTCAGAAAGCTAAAAGCTAACGCACATCAAAATCAGAAACCTGCAGTCATAGCAATTTGAAATTATATTGGGAAATAAAACAACTTAAATACACAAATGACATGAATGACTATAGTTATATAAATTATTATAGTTATATCATAAAATAATAGAAATATTATATATTTTACATTAATTGTTGAGATTGAAACAAATTCCACAATTTATGTAGATTGTAGGAAAGAGTTCCATAGATTCCAAAATTTATATTAGCTATAATTTAACCTTAAAAACTTTGTTGAAAAATAGATTAAAATTCAATTAAACAATCATATATAAGGTTGGTTCTTTTGATGTAATGCCTTATATATTTTTTCTTACATATGTGAAATAAACTAGCATACCTATATTTTAAAAAAAAATGTTATATTAAGCCAAAAGATAACATTAGAACAATTTATTCTCCACATTTTTAGAAAGGTCAAATAGCCCACATGAATATTGAAAAGATTGTATGTGTAGATTAAGAAATTAATTATTCAAAATAAAGAATTATAAAAGCCTTCAAAATTAAATGCATTCCAAATAATATAAAAATAGAGATGAGACTCTACTACTAAGTAAATCATTGAAATATTGTAAATAGAGCTAAAATACAAATGTGAAAAAGAGGAAACATAAAATTTTTATGAAATTTCACTGCATACAATTTTAGTGATATGCTTCCTCATAGAAGCCCTTTATGTTGATAGGCCTTTTAAAACTGTGTTTGTTAGTTCTTGAAATTTATTTTCAGTCACTTTTAAGGTTAGATACATTTTTCTCTGAATATATCCGTGCATGAACTCTTGTCCCAATTATATAATCTCCCCCATTTGCATACAGATTGTTCACAAGATTACAATATCCTTACATGAAAGGAAAGGAATAGATACAATTATGAAAAATAATACATTGGTGAAGTAAAAAATTTAGAGATTTTTTGGGTTTCTTATTCAATGACAATTACCCTCACTCCCTTGATATATATGGTGGTGTGATTAAAGACATGCACCAATTTTACCAGTTTAATTGTCATGTCATGAGAGAATGTGATCCATACTCCTCTAGGGTTGGCAACAGAGAGGCTCACAACATAATCCAATGTACATGGAGCAGGATTGTTAGGGTTGTCATCAGATCTGATAACTGTGTAGGACAAACATTTTTGCCTACCTTTAACACCTCTTGCAAATCTGCAATTGCTGAAAAGATGTAAAAAAGATGCCCAAAAAGCACAGTAAATTGCATAAGACAACATTAAAAAAATTGTAAAACTTATCAATAAATAAAAGCTTGAAAGAAAATCTAGTAGAAATAAATGTACGAAATCGCTCCCCCTTCCCCGCCTCTTCCACTTTATTTGTAACTGCTAATCATTAATTGCTAACCGTAGGAAGCATTTATTTTTTATATACTTTAGGCTTAGGTAGAATATTAAATGTACATAAGATATATCATAATTCAATAAATCAGTATTTATAGCTAGAAAAAGATGTTGCATTTTTTAGAATTAGAATGTTAGGAAGATAATGTTTGAATTGTAACAAATCTAAATACAAAAATTTAAAATTCAATTTCAAAATATGAAATAATTGAAAAATTTGAATTTGTTAAATTTATAAATTAGTAGAAATATAATTTTTCATAACATTTTTTACATAGTATTGAAAATTCAATTTCAAAATATGAAATAATTGAAAAATTTGAATTTGTTAAATTTATAAATTTAATAGAAATATAATTTTTCATAACATTTTTTACTTAGTATTTAAAATTCAATTACAAAATATGAAATAATTGAAAAATTTGAATTTGTTAAATTTATAAATTTAATAAAAATATAATTTTTCATAACATTTTTTACATAATATGTAAAATTCAATTTCAAAATCACTGAAATAATTGAAAACTTGAAGTTAAATTTATAAATTTAATAGAAAATATAATTTCTCATAACTTTATTTACATAAATTTTCATCTTGATAAATTAATAAATTGGAAGACATATAAACGTGAAATATATTCTAAATAGATCAAGTTTTTAGGAAACTAAACAATAGAATCTATGATAGATATAGTTGACAACCAAATATTGATTTATGCTATTAAATTTGTTGACTAAGTCAAATTCTACTGCTGACAAACTACTTGGTATTACTATACCCACATATGAGACACAAAACACTCTCAGGCATGAGTATGACACTCCAAAATAGATTGCAATCCAACTTAAGTGTTCACCTTTATGAATTTATGGCACATATCAGAAGACATTCTTGTCATCTTTTATCAGTTCAATATTGACCTCTCCTCCTTCCTACAAAGACATAGCTCACTATGTATGACTTTGAGTCGAACTCTAGATATTATAGAGCAAATCAGATCAAATTGGGCAAACTTGAAATTCAAACTCAATTTTTACAGTTTATTAACAATGGGTGTGACAGTTAGATTGAGCATAAGAAAAAGATCTTTAAAATAACTTGCTATGGTGACATTGCATGACGAGAGCTAAAACGAGTAGAATTGAAAACAAAACAACACACAGACAAATTAAAACAGAAAATGGCTTACCATCTGTTTTTAATTAGATCATCAGAGAAAAAGGAAAACATGAAGGAAACTCTCCAACCCATCAAACCTCCATTTTGAATTCTTACATGATCACATAATTTATCTGCTACATCAAACCACCATTTATAAAGACATGTTTGGTGCAACGGTGTAGATATTTGCAGAAGAACGAAGCCAAGTTACCAAAGAGTCATGCCACCTGTAAATCTATAAATGCCATCTTTCCACACCATATTGTTTCATTGCAATGAGTTGGCCAATTGAGTTACGCCCACGTATATTCGTACACTTTTCCCCTAGTCAGCTTCATTTGAATGTATAAACCTTGTTACCTATTTACGTGTCAGATTAGTCCCCTTTATTATGCTGGATGCTTGGAATTCACCCAATATGATGTTGAATCGTGACATTTTCTGAACCGTACAGATTTCATTTTTACCTAATTCGCCTCATCTAATCAAAAGAACAATTACTGGCAGCTAGTCTATCTAATTATTTTCAGTCATGATAAGGGAATCATGAAGGTAATTAGTTTCTGGAGTGATATAATTAAAATAAGTACAAACTGGTTGTAAGCTGAGTATGTGTCTTTTATCTTATAGTCAGCTAGCAGCGGTAGTCAGTGTGTCTTTTATCTTATAGTCAGCTGGCGGCAGTAGTCATTGTGTAATCAAATTCTATAGTTATTTGTCGATTGTCATTATTTTGCTGTTTAGTACCAAACAGTTTGGTTAGCCATTAATGAACTAAAGGAGTTCTATATTGAATCGTTAATTAATTTTTTGGGGGTCTATCATCAATTGATGAATTGAAAGGGTTCTAAAATGAATGGTTCATAAGGCACAACATTTGATAAAGGTTTTGTAAATGGGGTAGCAAGTTAAGTGGGCTTAACTTTGGATGAAACTCCATGGTTAAGTATGCTTAAGTTGAAACAATAGTAGGATGAATAACCTCCCAAAAAGACCGGATGCTTCACCCTTGTGAACATCACCTAGATCCAATAAGCATTAAGTATTTCATTCATTCTCATGAAAGATGAGTTCTTGTGATCCACTACTCATGAAAATATAGGTCAAGGATTTTGACTCAAAAAATACTTAGTTGAATTCAATCAGTAATATTGCAATTTGCTTTATTTTGGAACATATCTCTTAGTGAGCTAAAAGGGCTACATAATGAATGGTTCATGTTGGCTCTCTTCCTTGCAGGACCAAGCTTGAATCAAATAGTTGGGCATAGAACACTGGTTAGGCACTCAAGCTTGACAAGGAACACAAATCAATTGATGAGGATAGAGAGAAATCCTCCTTCTTCTTTGAGCTCCACATTCACTTAGGCGGGTATTGCCTTGTCTGCACATTCAAGACACCTCATGACAGAACCAAAGGCCTACAGACAGATTAATGTGGAATGGTTCTCAAACTCCTAGGTATCCTGTACCTCAATGAAGCCAATATCTCATGCAACAACTCTATTTGCATGGAGTGAGTATGAAAACCAAAAACCTATCCTAACAACATAAATGGAAAGGGTGGGACTGAAAGGAAATGATTTTAAATGATTTGAAGGGACCCCTGAGATACCCTAAGTCTCTGATAGACCAGTGCCTTGTCCAATGGGCCACAGAGTCAAATACCCTACTACAAGAGACAGCTATGAAACAAGAACACAATAGATTCAATATGTTGATGCCTGACATCAATCACACACCATGACCAAACCTCAACTTAACACCCACCTGTGCATTCAAGCATGCTATTATCCATCAAAAGATTTTAACCCTCCCCTTAGAAGAGACCTATGAATCAGATAATACATTAACCAGCATCCACTGGAAGACAAGCATGACCTATCTTTGATATTTCAGCTCATATATGCATAAACACTAACCCTGAACTAGTTACCTCTGTGAAGATAAATCTACTTGCAAACACTTGGGCAATACAAGCAGGAAAAACCAGACACCCTTGATGTGTGATTAATGAATCCAGAATTCAAATGGAGATAGCTTAGTGACGGTAAGAATACATTGAATCCTCATACATAAGACAAATCTGCTACAGCATGCATTATATTCTCAGAACCAGTAATGGAGAGGAGAACACCCTATATGCAAAGAGAAGGAGAAAATCTGCAGAGCAGAACCTTCACTGGAACTGACCAAATTCAGAACCCTCTCTAAGTCAAAATTTTGACTACATATACCACTAGCTGCCTTGGAATTCTCAGAGAGAATGCAACAAGCTACGGATAGCTAGGGCATAGGTTACAATAGCTAAACCAATTGGAAACGGTCACAAAAATTACTGCAGGGGTAGGAAATACAAGCAGCCTAGAGAAAGAGATCTCAAACAGATCATACAATTATGACAATCAGTACAAAACACCAGGCAGAGCCATGAAAACCAATACAAATCGGCCACCTGCAAACACTTATCGAGCACAAAAAATAAACTCCACCAGGTATAAAAGTCATCATGAAATCAACCACAGAGCCTCTGGACCACTTCGCAACAACCAAACCAATCCAATAAGGCCGCTAACACATTTAAGACCAGTCCTTCTTGTCGTTGCAAACCCTCAGCAAATTTGAATTCAAATCCAACGGTCACCTCCTCTCTTGGCACCTGCAGAGAAACAACGACCCACATTTAAACCTTCATCAACTTTATATCTCCGCCGTCTGATCATTATACTTCGTGGGCTTGGTAACTTAACAATCAACTTTAGTGGCGCAGTTGCGCGGTCAACAACCCTCACCGCCACAGAGAACCGGGCCTCAAATAATGCTTGGTCGCATGATCGCAAGCCGTGGAAATGGCCCTTGCGATCATGCGACGACGGCTTCCAAACCACAGCCAACGGTCAGCGCATAAAACCCTTCACAAAGTCCCCCACCAAATCACCCACAGCGACCAATCAAACATAAGCATGAAAGAATATTGGCACTATGGGCCCACCTCACAACTCCGCAAGCGCGATGGACACATGGTGCCCTTTTGCATGATTGCATAGCTTGGAGACGGGCTATGCAATCATGCGGCAACCCGTAGACCGCTACCGCACGGGGATAACATCACCGCCCGCCGGCCAAAATTGCCACTGCAACCGCTAAGCTAGGCGGTTAGTCGCATGATCGCATAACCCAGAAACGGGTTATGCGAACATGCGACAACCGTGAACTCAATGCCTCGCTCTGCCAACAACCGCCAAGCCACATACCCCACCAATAACTCTGCAACCATGACGCCTGATGCCACCTATCACCACGCCATTCGCCGAATACCACCCCGCCACATACACTGGACCCACGCTGGAAGATCAACGGCCATCACAAGATCGCAAAGATCTGACACACCCTCACGAGATGATACGCCGATCGTCGATGTGTTGACATCTCAGGGCCCCCTGACACATCAAAAAATCAGGTCCCACCGATAGCTCTAGCTCATCCTCTGTGGACCAATCAAAAATGTCCAAATCACGCGCACATGGTAGTGGACCCGCTGGCTAGGAAAGACCACGTCACCACTCCGAATCAACAGCGGGAGCAAGATCGCAAGCTCTGACAAAAACCCATAAGATCATCCGCCAGCCGTCAGATTGAAAGCCTGTCAGAGGAACTCGGGCCTGCACACGTCATCACTTGAGACCGAAGGCCAAAATTATTTCTAGCGACCCAGTGGCTAAAGTTTGTTGCACCATCGCGGCATCATTTCTTAACCATGGCCATCGTCTTGAGATTAAATATCTGCCACATGATCCTCCATCAACGACTATCATTTGATTGCTGAGTTTTAAAGAACTTAACTGCTGCATCACAAGACCTAGCGACAAAGGGAAACACTGACCGCTTCGTCAGATCGCCAGATGCAAGCCGATAATCGCCAAGCATGAAGAGACTGTGTGACAACATAGTCACCAAGTCACCGAATGTTAGCCGCTTAACCGCCAGAATCAAGAGACTAACAGGTAACCGCAAGTCGCCAGGTCGCCAGAAGGAAAGCGAACCGCCAGCCAAGATGAACAACGGGGAGAACTGGGACCATGCGGACAGCTGGCAGGCGGTCGCATGATCGCATGTCAAAAAAGTCTGACATGTGGCCATGCAACGGCCAATCAGAGAAGAGCCCTTGCAAATCGGGGCCCACCACCATCGCAACTGCGCACTAAGCAAAGAAGACCGCCAGGCAACCGAACAAGAGTTGGGACCCACCATTTCGTGACCACGTGACTGAAACATAGAAAACCACCAGCCAAGTCACTGAATGTTAGCCACTAACCGCCGAGGATGAAGAGATTGCACGACTACACAGTCGCTAGGTCACCGAATGCAGGACTTAACCGCCTGGAGACCAGGAGAACCTGTGACATAAAATCGAGCAAGGACTGGGCCCCACCGACATCGCACCTGCGTAGTTAGAGAAAACACCAGCAAACATGGAACCAGCGCGAGGTCGAAAACACACAATGTTTTCGACATGGCGGAAGATCGAAAACACACAAAGTTTCTGACATGCCAACAGATAAGTGCACAAAGCAAGAAGCACAGGGTCGAAAACAACGCAGGTCGAAAACACACAGACCGAAAACATCACGAACCTTTTGAAAACACTGTGGGTTTTCGACATTGTGGCAAATTTTAAATTTTGTTTCCAGTAGGCCTAGAATTTGGATCTCTTTCTGGGTTTTATGAATTAGGAGATGCAGTTTGAACCAGGGCTAGGTGACACAGTGAAGAACACGGGGCCAAGAGACTTTATCATGAAACTTGCAAGGAAGAGGCCATTTTCATAAGATTTTGAAATGACAGAAAATAGGCCTAACAGTTCATAATGCAAAACACTTTCTAAAGGTTTTGCAAATAGAATAACAAGCTAAGTGGACTTAACCAATTCTCTCTCTTTTTTTTTTCTCAATTTGGAAAAAACAACAGTTTTATTTCATTTCATTTTTTATTTTTTTTTCAAAAAGAAACATTTATTTTTTTACAAACATAATCACATAGTTTATTAATAATACAGATAAAATTATAAAAAATTGTGGTGTTTCTGTTGTTCTGATGATAATTACATGTTTTTCATGGGCAGTTCATTATTTTTGTCAAGGCTATCTATTTGGTCGTTGACAACTGTTCTTCTAACATGCTACTGAACTTGGACTATTTTGTCCTCTCTTTTTGTCAAGATTTTTTGCTTGCCATTTTGTCTATGTTTTGATGGTATTTTAATGACATGTATTTTAAGATTTTAATGAATTAAGAAAGTGTTCTTTGTTTTGGTGGCATCCTTATGACACTCCAACAAAGTTTGCAAAAGAGACATACGTTAAATGACACTATGGATGAAGTTCAAATAATATGCTACATTAGAAATTGTAATACATATAGATTTCAAATAAAAGAAGTTGAAATTACAAGAGAGCAATACTACATTAAGATATAACATATTATGATATTAATATGTAGCTTTGAAATATTCAAAGAGTAATATGTTTTTTTTTATATCAATTTATGAAATGTAAGTTATTGATTTATGGATTTGGTGAATTTTTTATTATCAATTTTATTATTATTTATAAATATTAAATATTATGATATTTCTATTAGAATTTAAATGTGTAGCTTTCCAATTAAATTTATTGACTTATATTTTATAGGTAGTGGCTCGCTCACAAAAACCTATGGAACATTTAGTACTTATTGCATCTAGGTGATGCGCATAGGGGATCTCATCTTCCCAATATTACTCCAACTCAAACACAGTTAACCATCAATTTTCTTCCAGAGCTAAGTCCACTTAGCTTGCTACCATGTTTGCAAAATAGAAATGAAATAAAGCTCTTATTCTTCCAAACTAAAAAATAAAGCTCTTCTTCCAAACTAAGAAATAAAGCTCTTGTTCTTCCAAACTAAGAAGAAAAACAAAGAAAGAGAAAGAATTGGCCAAGATAGCTTATGCTTTATTTTATTGGACAAGCACAAACACATGCTCACATGCTCTTATTAATACCCATGACAAAACTCATAAGAAGAGGGGAGCCACTACCTCCCCTAGAGGAGAATGAGGAACATTACCTAGAATGTTAAGGGCTTTAATGCACATAAAAAAGATGCTTTATTAAGTGTCAACTTGATCTTATGAATTTTGATATTTTATTGCTTCAAGAAACTAAGCTTAATCTTGAAAATGCATCCTTTTTATTTAAGTCTTAGAAGTTATGGAACTTCACACTTCTTTTCTCGGTGCCTAAGGTAGTAGGGATTCTTCAGAGGGACCAATGTGTCTTAGAGATTTCTATGGTTTCTATTTATTCTAATTGGCTGCTTGCTTCAGTGTCAAGTAGGATCTCTAGTGTGAAACTCTAGCTATTTAATATATATAGGCCAATGACTATCTTTGAGAAGAATTTTTTTTGGGACCGTCTTTCCAATTATTTTTCCTCTATATGCTATGAAATTATTTTTTTTGGTGGGGATTTTAATGCTATCCTTGATGAGTTTGAAATAAAAGGAAAAATATTTCCTAACAAAAGAGTCATGGAGGATTTTAACTCATCATTCAGTCTAATCACCTTGTTGATTGCACAACCCCCAATGGTCCTTTTACTTGGATGAACATGCGCAAGGGTTTCTATCACATTGTTGAAAGGTTGGATAGATTTCTTATATAAAAAAATGGTTGTCCTCGGATCTTGATGTCTATACCATTTTTTGGTTATCTCAGGCTCAAACCATTTTCCTGTCACATTTCTTGTCCTTGAAGATGACCCCTTAATTAATCCCTTTCAAATTTGAGCTAATGTAGAACTTAGGGATAGGGATTTTCTACCCTTGATAAAAGAATGGTGGTTGTATACACCATTTATTGAAGGCTCTAAAATGTATTAGTTCGTCAATAGGTTGAGGATTTGAAAGAGAAAATAAAGGTCTGGAACCATTTCATTTAGAAATATATTTGTTGAGAAGATCAAAATTCAACATGAATTTGATGTAGCCCAATTTTAACTATGAACAAGAACCATAAAGAAGATAGAAAAACACATAGAATATTTCATAATTCAGTAATCTTCACTAGTAATTGATGTTCTCTACGCTTACAATGAGAGAAAACACTAATTTAACCAAATTCAAAATTTACATTTTTTGACAGATTTTCAAACAATCCTTTTTTTGCCATTTTTTTGTAATTTTTAAAACAACTCCTAAAAAGCTGAATTTTTATGTAAAGCTTTCCTAAACTAAGATAAGAATAATTTCCAATTATCCTTTGAAATTGGAAACATGATTTCAAAGTTATTAAAAAAAATAATTTTATAAAACTAAAAAAAAACACTAAAAGTTGATTTTGGAGGCCCAAATGAACTTTATGGCTCTCAAAAAAATATCAAAATGGCACCTACCAAGATGAGCTATGTCAGTAATGCAAATGCCTTATCTTGAATAATCCACTTGTCAAATTTTAACAAAAAAGAACAACTGAGTCAAAAGTTATGATTGCCAGAAGCTCCTACATAAGAATTGACTTAATTAAATGAATCAATTTTGAGGAATGGGATGGACTCTCATACCTTTGAACTTTGAAAGTCTGTTTCCATTGACCTAGATGAAATCCTTCTTTGAGAAGGATCCTACTGGCACTATAAGTCTAGGGACATTTGGCTTTCATATGGTGATCAAAATACAAAGTTTTTTCATGCATCTACAAAATTGAAAATCTAACGGAATTTTTTTAATTTCATCTATAGTTAGGAGGGGTGTTCTATTAGAGGAAGATAAGGATATTTCTTTGGAGGCTGTTAGATTCTTAAAAGATTTACTAATAGTTGGTGCTATAGAGTTTAATGAATCCTTGCTAGACTCTATTTCATTTATAGTTTATGAAGTGGAAAATAAGATGTTAGGATTAGGGAGCACTGAGAGGGGGAGGGGGGGGTGGTGAATCGGTGCAACAATATTCTTTAAAATTTTAAACTAAAAAAATTACTTAATATTTTTTAAATGCAGGTAAACCAAACAAAAACACATAACATAAACATCACAATACCATCATTTGTTTTTGAGGAAAACCTAGTTAAGGGAAAAACTTCGGTGGGGATGATACCCACAAAAATCTAACTATTGCACTAATAAGTTCCCCTTTAAAAGAATAAGAAAAAAAGAGGAGAATTCACTTGCATTCGAGATTACATCCTAGAGCTCACTACTCAATAGTACAAGCATAATAAATCAAGGCTTACAACCAATTACATAATCAAGAAATGGACTTACAGTCCTATACCAAACTGATTGTTAGCATCAATAATGCCTATACAGTTCCAATGAAGATCCAAACATAGATTTGCACATCAACATAGTCTCTTCATACTTTCTTGTCATAATATCATCATCCTTATCATCATCAATTACATCTATATCCTTCACACTCAAATCTTGATCTTAAATATAAGATCATAATCCCAAAACATAAACTTTATCAGCCCAAATAAGAGTAACAAAATGTGTAGATGTATACGCGCCAAATAGGATCAAAACATAAAATCAAACCTTGCTAACCAAAATTTGGTAACCTCTAATGTCGGCTCTATTATCAAAAACATTAGAACAATAAGAAAAAATGATTTACCGAGTATACCTATTGAATTTATTTGAACTATCATGTTCTTCCAAAAACTGTCAACCCGATATTCCACAGTGAATATCTTGTGCATCTGATGACTTTAGGATCTCTGATTACCATATTAGACATAATAGTATGTCTACATTCACACCTTACAATTGCATACACTAGTATTCAAAATTTTGTCCGAACTAAACTGATATATTCTGACTGGTCATTGTCTTGCTTCCGAAACTTAGAAAAATATAGGTATCAAATCCTCTGTAAATTGACTTGTTGCATCATGGCCAAGAGTAATGATATCATTTTATATC
Source organism: Chamaecyparis obtusa (assembly GCA_027943335.1). Taxonomy (NCBI): domain Eukaryota; kingdom Viridiplantae; phylum Streptophyta; class Pinopsida; order Cupressales; family Cupressaceae; genus Chamaecyparis; species Chamaecyparis obtusa. The sequence goes on from BSBK01009974.1 coordinate 540,244, forward strand.
AATAGTAACATATCATATATTTAGGATTAAATCTTGCCAACAATCTCCCCCTTTGGCATTGATGGAAACACTTTGGAAAAATGGCTAAGTGTCCATCCCAAAATGCCAAGTCCAAAACTATATAAAAAATACTTTCCCTTTTCGGTATGTATCACTCCTATACATTTTCACTAGACCTCTCCTCCTTTGACATCAATGGAAAAGGCATGATACAAAAACCAAAAATTTTATACCAAAATCCTATAGATGCCTTATATACAACCTCCATACTTACAAGTGTTTGAAATTACCTCAGAAATGTTTTCTTAGAGATACCAAATCAACATCCCAAGATTTATTCAGGCTATCCAAAATCTGAATTTTCCCACATATAGCATAGCTCCATCTCTGCTTCCGGAAGGCCTGTAGGATTTAATAGGTCATATGCTTTCTTTGCCTCCTTAAGAGATCTTTAAATAATATATAACTTGGGAACAATGAAGTCCCTCAAGTCATTATACCTGCCAATCAATCTTCTTCTCTCATCTTCCAAAGTCTTTATTTGATCATTCATATTTAGTAAATCTCTTTCATATATGCCGATGCAAATCCTTTTGATGAATCAAAAGTATTTTCCTTAACTGATAATTTGTCTTTGGTTTACTTTAGGATCTTATAAATATTCGACACACGAGAAAATGAATCTATTGTCATCCTATTATATTGCTTCCTTCTTTTATAGCATCCTTAATATATTTCACGCCAACAACCAAATAAGTTTTATCTTGCAACATTAATGAACAAAGATAATTTAAATATCTTATCATTGAATTCATTTTGTACCTTGCTCATAGTTGCTTGATCCACTAATTGGAAATGAGTGTCAAAAGCATCAAGCATTCCTTCCAACTAATTCACTGTACAAGCTTCATGTTTTGTCTAATAGTTGGGCATCAAATTTTCAAAAATGCTTACTATTTGGATTAGTAACTTTGTTCCTTTCTCACTTTTCTTCAAGGATCTTTTCTTAGCGTTCTCTTCTACCAATATTTATAGTCTCATCAATTTATCTTCATCATAATTATCCAAATCAATTGATCCTTTTAAGTTTATTCAGAAAATTCAATTGGTAAAGTTGTTCTTGCCAACAATGTCTTGGGACCGGTTACTGTTGGATCATTCCTTGCTTCATCTGATTCCTCTTCTTCTCCCACTTGCCTTAGGAATATTAGGTACATTATGTGTTTTATCTTCTAGACCTCTAGTAGCCTCAACCTTATTTCCATATGCTCATGTCAATCTCCACTTCCGATTCAACCTCTATTTCAACTGGTTTATCCTCAGATAGTCCTTTTTTTGCCATAATTTCATCTATATATTCCTAGTTATATAATATTTGTAGGATTTGTGTTGGGATCTTTTATTTCTTGCTACTCATTTATCAGGTTCATCAAGAGTAACTAGAACACCACCAATATATACATCTGGTTCTATAACAGTAGATGGGTAAAAGTACGAACCTGTGTGGCAGTAGAGACATTTGACTTGTTTCGGTTAGACAACTTTCAGCCAAAGACGGTTTGGCCAAATATAGGTGGCATCCATGTGGTGCCATGGAGCACCGAGTGGCATCGATGTGGTGCCAAAATTTTGGCTAGAACTAGTTCAGATGAACATGTTTTGGCCAAAACATGTTTCCTCTGAAACAATGAAAAACTATATATTTTTACAAAGCATTAAGTGACTCATTTGCATTGTAGCGACCTCTAGAGTTTGTGGAGCGATTTGGAGACTTTGGCAGGACCTGGTAGGTTTTTATTTTTATTTTTTATTTTAAAAATTTAATGCTTTTTTAATTTTTTTAGATTGACATATATACATATTAATTTATTTTATGATTTTTAGGATAATTTCTAGTTATGTTAGATTGATAAAATTAATTAACATGCTTTATAATGTAAATTTATTTGGTTAAATGATATATAGTTAACCCTAGTAAACCTAGTTAATCTGATTAATCTTAATTAATATGTAGTTAACTTAGTCAAACTTAGTTAACCTTACTTAACATAGTTATCATTAGTTAACCATACTTCAAATCTAGTTGACCTAATTAACCATACTTAACCTATTTAACCTTAATTAACTTAGTCAAATTTAGGTTAACCTAGTTAACCTTAGCTATCTTATTCAAATTTAGTTAACTTAGTTAATCATAATTCAAACCAAGTCAAAATTACTTTTAAGCCTAGTTAACTATATTTTAAACCTAGTTAACTTAGTCAAACTTTCTAATGAGTGGTTCATAAGGCACAACACTTGGTGAAGGTTTTGCAAATGGGGTTGCAGAAGAGTGGGTTTAACCATGGAGGAAACTCCATAGTTAAGCGCGCTTGAGATGGAGTAGTACTAGGATGGGTGACCTCCCAGGAAGTCCCAGTGCTTCACCTCTGTGAGCATCACCTAGATCCAATGAGTGCTAAGTGTTCCATTCATTCTCATGAGAGATGGGTTCATGTGAACCACTACTCATGAAACACGGTCAATGAGTTTGACTCAAAAACTACATAGTTGAATCCTGATAACAGTATCACAATTTGACTTGTTGTGGAAAATATCTCCTACTTATCAATTGATGAGCGTAAGGGGCTTTCTAATGAGTGGTTCATAAGGTACAACACTTGGTGAAGATTTTGCAATTGGGGTTTCAAGAAGAGTGGGTTTAACCATGGAGGAAACTCCATAGTTAAGTGTGCTTGAGTTGGAGTAGTACTGGGATGGGTGACCTCCCGGAAGTCCCAGTGCTTCACCTCTATGAGCATCACCTAGATCCAATGAGTGCTAAGTGTTCCATTCATTCTCATGAGAGATGGATTCGTGTGAACCACTACTCATGAAACATGGGTCAATGAGTTTGAATCAAAAACTACACAGTTGAATCCTGATAGCAATATCACAATTTGACTTACTGTGGAAAATATCTCCTACTTATCAATTGATGAGCGTTAAGGGGATTTCTAATGAGTGGTTCACAAGGCACAACACTTGGTGAAGGTTTTGCAAATGGGGTTGCAAGTAGAGTGGGTTTAACCATGGAGGAAACTCCGTAGTTAAGCGCGCTCGAGTTGGAGTAGTACTGGGATGGGTGACCTCCCGAGAAGTCCTAGTGCTTCACCTCTATGAGCATCACCTAGATCCAATGAGTGCTAAGTGTTCCATTCATTCTCATGAGAGATGGATTCCTGTGAACCACTACTCATGAAACATGGGTCAATGAGTTTGACTAAAAAACTACACAGTTGAATCCTAATAGCAATATCACAATTTGACT